>CM051038.1:14805557-15405557 GCA_027627225.1 Congeria kusceri
TCGACATAATGGGATAAACATAAACAACAAAATTTCAGAAACATAACAATATGGTGATATGTTTATTTTGACAGCCATCATGCGTATTTGAGAAACTCAAAGGTGGTAAGGAAAATCGATATTTATGGGTTAACATATAATTCGTAATTTATATTAAGATTTAAGTCTTCCAATAACTAAATCATTTTCACATAGTTTTCAGTCCTCGAATGTTCGAATATTCGTTACCATCCCTAGTTTTTGTTAACTACAGCTCTTTCTTTGCTATCATTCAGTATTAAGGCGAAGTCAAACATATATTTTGGCGGCATTAAGGTGAATTAAGTTTCTTACATAGAGGTTCGAATATGATAACATAAAACCTGCGAGCATTTATTAAATTGTAAACATTTAACATTATGTTACAACATACATATCATATGTTCATAATTAGTTAAATAGTGAATGCTTATGTTTAACTTCATAAAGGTCCACTACGAGGAAATAAGAAAGGCGAATTGCGAGTATTCGTGTAGGGTAAGGTTATGTTGATAAAAACGGACGTGCGTGTTTTTATTATTTGAATATTTTAATATTTTATTAATGTTTATGAGTCTTAAACAAACCCCATTTTCGGTACGTACAAAACTGATACAGTTTGTTCATAAGATAATTAATTGTGTACGCTCAGCGGTGTACATCTTTGCAAATATATAATAATATTTGTCCTTTAATTCAGACACACTGTTTGAAGATACCCAACGTGTAAGTTTACCCAAATGTAGATCTATTTGCTTATATAATGTATACTTGTGACATTGCTACGGTTCATGTACTTGACATTGTTAGTATTGGCAGTACATTGTCGTGCAGAGTGGCGGTTGTGCGCCTTGACCTCTGACCATGCGTCCGAGACTGTATTTCAGTAACTGGAAACTTTTCATCAGGGATTTACGGCTTAATCTTAGACATCTCATTGACGATGTAACCCTGAATGTCTGGTAGCGTCAGCTTATGCGGTCCTATGTAAACAACAGCCATTGCTTAGACGATTTATTTTGGTTATTTTCGATCGAGTTATAGTTCTATTCACACGGGAATGAGATATTGAAAAGTAGGCGATAATGATTGTATTTTGTATATTTCTGTAATAAATATACGTGCTGTATGTGAACTACATGTGTATAGTAATACTTAGTTTCTTTTCATGCAGTATTAAGGCGAAGTTAAATATATGTTTGGGCGGATTTTTTTTTTTAACTTGTATACAGATGACAAATGACAAATGATGACTAATACATAAAACATTCCAGCGTGTTTTTGTTCATGTTAAACAAGATCTTATTCTATGCGCAATGTACGCGGAAATAAGAAAGGCAAATAACCTGCTTCGTGTAAGAAATGGGTAAGATGAAAATAACAATTACCTCGATACGCTGTAGCTTTATGAATAAATATCATTGGTTCTTTATTTCAAGCACCGTAATATAGTTAATCAGTGTAAGCAAGACGTGAGCAAACAATCATTCACTAAAAAAAAGAAAGAGACAAAACCAAATAAAAATGTGCAGAAATCACTGTAGTGGTTTGGTTCTCGCTGACATGGTTCGGTTCAACCTGATTGGCCTGGATCACGCCTTCGTGGTCGCTTCTTTACCGGTTTCTAAAGTTTCGCATTTTCAGACTACAGGCAATGCAACACCCTGGTATCTTGGATCACATAGTGCGAAGGGTTATTGTACACACAGGCATGCGCTAAAATTACAGGACAAAGCCAAGATGATAAGACTGAAAAAATGTATGTTGAATTTAAGAATACTGACCCAGCAAACATGCACATATGGGTCCCGGATGGGTCCCATATTACAGCACTGTGGGAAAAAATACTTTAAAAGGTATTTATTTATTATAAACTTATATTTTTGTGCTAGTATGTGACTGCATTGATCTAAGCTACTACTATTTTATCAAAAAATAGTAATTCAACCATAAGCACATAATTTACAACCCATATGGGCCCCATTTGGGCTCACATTAAACGACAACAGCCCTGAACAGGTGCCCGACATACATTTGGATTGTTTTTTTATATAGGTTTTATTTTTATGAATAAAACATTTAATCTATCATTTAGATGTAACTTTTATCAATAAAGTGCATCGAAGATTTTAATCATCGCATAATTGCATAAAATAAATTATTTCGAGCTTGCGCATACGAAATTTCCGGTAGCGCCAAAAATGTTCGAAACAAACGGTAAGTCGTACATTTGTACAGGTAAATAAAGTACTTTTGAATTCTGTTCGATGACATCTCACATTATCAGTCTGCAATTGAAATGCATGCACATATCGTGTGTACAGAATAGTTGTAAACGCGTTTTTGGGGTATTGTCCATTTTTGTTTTGCATTTGCCATGCATTTTCACGATGGCAGTCGTTTGTTTTCAATTTTGTGACATTATGTTGGAAAATATTGCAGGGTATACAGAAACTGTGCTGCACTGTCGAACTGTAAACTGTCAAGTTTAACAATTCATTGTAATTCTATATTAATAAAAAAGTTTTGTTATTCAAGGTGAGTCACCTTTGATTTTCCATGTTTGGTGGGCAGACAGTTGACATTCACAAGGAGGTTGCGTTATACCAGCTGGCGAGGCAATTCAATATGAAGGTGCTAAAGAGAAATTTGCGGTCCTTCAGCTTTGAATTACTTGTATAGTAAGTCTAGTTAATGTTTTATGGAATACGCGAATTGTAGTTTCATTAATATGAATGTCATGTAGATGTCCAAAAAGATACATAAATTATACAATGTACTAGCATAATGTGATACAGGCAATACAATAAATATTGTCTTATATGTGACTTTTTTGTCATCCCAAAACATCAAAGCAACTTTTCAATAATCAACACTTGATACTTTAAAGTTTTAAATTTGATAACATGCAATGTAAAGTTGTGGTGCATAATCATAATGTTGATTCAAATGTTTGTTGAGAATATATGAGTACTTATTTCCATTCGCAAGTCATTGGGTACCCAGGTAGTGAAAATGGATCCGGGTACTCGTCAACGCTTATCTGACCCGCGGGTATCCTTGACACAATAAAATTCATGTAACAATAATTGTCGTAGTCGTCGGCATTGCCATAATTCTCAATATTGTACATAGTGCATTATAAAGTACAAATTAATAAGCTTTATTAGTGATGTTGTATTCTTCGTATACATGTATCTTTAAATGCAACTTATAAAAAACACACACATTTCCTTTAAATTATAATGATCATCAATTTCCACCAAATATCTTTGTTTTAATCATCAAAGTAGTGTGGCGAATCATTATGAGACTGTGGCTAATAGTTATGAAACTGTTGCAAATCAGCATTAAACAGTGGCGAATCGTTATTAAACGGTGGCGAAGCTTTACTAATTCTTCGCAGGGCATAGAAATAACTAGCCTGGTCAAATATTTTTTGAAAAAACACAAGGGAAGTAATTGAAATTTGGATATATTATGTCAAAAAAATCTATACCGCGACTTATTATTGATTTTGTATCTGATGGTTTTTACCTATTGTTTATTTGTATGTACGTATCAATTTTGAAGCATACCACGAAGACTTGTGGACCGTGATGAGGCAGCCAAAAATTAAACCACAAATGTTGCATGTACCACCAGCCTGTTCTACATTATGCTACTCCAAGGTCAACTATATCCCCAATAGCTAATAATACAAAATATGGATGGATCAGCACACGTACCAAAGAAAAGAATGGTATGTGTCACTAGATTAACCGAAAGCGCATAGAAACTTACCGAAAGCCACCAGGAATGCAGCAAAATCAAACATTTTATATTAACAAGTTATTTACGTTTTCAAAATAAATTGCAATCAAAATTGTATGTAAAGTAAATAAAACATTTACATATTAAATACATTAACAAATACCTATCACGACATTTCGTGATGTGTAAACGCGGCCCATAAAAGCCTTTCAGATAGTTGTAAAATGTGATGTTTATGCATGCCAAAACAAAGGAAATCTTAAATAAAAAGAAATAAAAGTATTAACATCATCAAAACAGTATGAACAATATTTATTTGTTTTAAACCGATAGCGTGTTCAAGTAGTCGGAAAGATACACTAGAATCTTTGAATCACTTTGATCCAATAATAATAACCTTTGTTTTTGTACAGTATATGTATTTTAACATGTTTATGTTTCAGTTCACAATCAACGTTTTAAATGAATAAATTATGATTTTTTCCTTAATAGCGCGAGACCTAAGAATCTTCATCATGATGTTTCAAGGCTTAACACTCGACTCCTGGGCTGCAACGACAAGGCTATGGAACATTAACAACCAAATAACAGACTAAAGCAAGGGTGGCGGGTGGAAACAAAGAAGGTCTATAAAGTCCATCGTTACATAAAACAATGTGATCGGTAGTGATGTACAATTGATTACGAGCATTCCAGTCTTGAGCATTCAGAGTGTTTTACACTGACTTTGAGTTATGAAATTCACCACATAGAAAAAAACTGTCGCCTCGTTTCACGATTTGGTGACTTTGGTGATCGACAGAAAAACCCTTCATATGTGACATTTTGTGTTAATCATTTACATTAATAGTTTATCTTCTTTTGTGAAATAACTTGGCTGCTTTATCAATTGCAATAACAATAAAGTATGTCAATTGTGTGGCAATGTAATGTTTGTATGTCTTTTTAGTCTCAAGTATGGAGTAGAAAGTGTTTCTCTATATGTGTGAGATTTTATTTACTGCTTATGCTAACCATCTGCATTTCATGCAATTGTTTGTCTTTTATGTGAATATAGTCTACAATAACAAGATATGCATGTATATATAATAAGTGAGTACATACAATAATTGATTGTGACTACTCTATATAAAGAGAAACATCATTAAAGTTGGGAATTTTATCCTTGTTTGCGTTTTAACATAATGTGTTTCATATTGTTTAATAGTTTTCATGTAATAATTGACTTTGAAGTGATTTTTAATGCATCTTCTTCAAATTTGTATGCCTGATAAAATTATATACCTGGTAGATAAGCACATTTCCTGTATTGATATTGAAGGGTTTTTTAAGCATCAGCTGTATGATGTATATATCATATCTGTGTATCAGTCCAGATAATTTAAATATCTATAATCAAAATACCGGTATTCTGATAATTCTTTTTGTGTGTTAAATAACGAAATATTTTGTTTAAGAATAACATATTTTTATATTGAAATTTCACTGGTTTCTTTGTTGTATTAACTAGTATTGTACGCTTTTGTTACATGTACAACTATTAAAATATGCTGACCATGATATGATTGTCAGATTCAACTGTAAATGTTTTTGATTGATTAAAACTGTATCTTATCGATAACGTTTGTGTATTGTTTACCTCTGACAGGTATGACTTACAGAATATTGCAGTATACCTACCATATAGGATGAAAAAAAGGATCATATATAGACCCAAATACTGCCCGTATGCAGCCCATATTAAACCCATATAGGACCCATATGCAGACAATATGGGACCCATATGGGCTGCCCATATGGGTAGTGCAACCGGGAACCATGTGGGTCCGATGTAGGCAGCCCATATGGGACCCATATAGGACCCATATTCAGCCCATATGGGCTGCCCATATGGGTCCCACATGGTTCCCGGTTGCAATACCCATGTGGGACCCATATGGGTCCCATATATTTTGCTTGCTGGGGTCATTGTATTGTTTACATTTAATAATTTTGTTAAATACAGTCGTATAAAACGCACACTTACAACATCGATCAACGAAATCAGCAATCAGGAGCTGTGCTTCTTAAGTCTTTTTTTGAATTGCTAACAACGCGCATTCACTGCGAAACGTTTTCCGGTTAAAATTACACAACGCAAAATTGAAGACACGTCAAAATTTATAAATGGATTTCTTTAATCGAAAGGTACTGGGAATGTCCGGAAAGACAGTACTACAAAAAGCAGTGTTAGAAAAGCATTCTTTACAGGGTCAAACCCATAAGATATATTATTAGTTTAAGAGAATAAAAACGATATATTTGAAAATTCGCCAGAAGCCTGGATTTGACGACCATATAGATAATATATTTTCCAAAAATAAAGAAAAACATATTCATCTTTACAACGAACC
The DNA here is from genome assembly GCA_027627225.1 of Congeria kusceri. NCBI lineage: Eukaryota > Metazoa > Mollusca > Bivalvia > Myida > Dreissenidae > Congeria > Congeria kusceri. The sequence goes on from CM051038.1 coordinate 14,811,722, forward strand.
TAATACCGTTTCAAATATTTGTGTAGGTCATACAGTATGTCCATACAAAAATCCAAAATGATTGCATAAATAGGTAATTAGTAATTAATTACGAGAATTAAGTCACCGGCACCTTAATGGTCGCGGTCGCCTTAAGTCTGTTTTGTTGGACAATTTATTCGCCCTATGGTCACGATTACATATATATATATATATATATATATATATATATATATATATATATATATATATATATATATATATACAGTTCATGCATCTTACAACATGGCATGTAGTTTGCCTGGTCTACTGTGTCATCAAATAGTAAGATATGTGGTGAGTTTGGCATTTCACCGGTTGCCCATGTACTAATAAAATATTTCAAACGCAATTATAGGGCGAACGACAACTCTATATTACTGCAGGAAAATTTTCAACTTTTTTAAAGGCCAGGGTCCGTTTTGAATAAACAACATTTAAAGAAATAGTTTGGGTTTTATCAAAATGGGGGTATATTGACAAAATCGAAGAATTACATGCCTTCTTGGACTGCAATACAATGTGTATACGTAATACATATTGGCATAATATGTATATTTGTTGATATTGTGACTTTCTCCGTCACAGAAAGGAGCCACGTGTTCGACGGTTCATGTTCGGCTTCCTGCGGGGAATGTACACGTGAGCGATAACGTCACTGCAGTACCGGACTTGACGTATCTTGTCCTGACGACGCGCAAGTCATCGTGAATTGCACGAGGCCCATGTGCCTTTAATGTCCGCCATGTATATACATATTAAATGTTAAAAATACTGGTGGCTCTTTTGGTTCGGTCATTGTTGATTACGCGGTTCTCTTCTGAGTTTGATTCTCCACTATGAATACACATATTAAATTTCAAAATGCATTTATCGCATTTGTTTCGTTCTGGTCATCGTTATTTGTGCGGCGGCTTTCTGCGTTCAATTTCCAACGTGAATATACATATTAAAATTTAAAAAAAAAACATTCATTTTTTTTTATCTCTTCATGAAGAAATTTGATTACTAATATTTGCTTTTATGCCTCGTTACACTTCCCTAAAGTTTCATAATGACTGCACAAAACTTCTCTTATTCTTGTTTGTACAAACCGAAGGGGCCAACGCCGCCACCGAAGCCGCTAAAAGTACCCCCTAAAAGTGGCCTTTATATGCGACACAAAAATGAGATGTTTTATATTTACTTTGCTTTATAAAGTTATTTTTGATGAACGCACACCTTTGTATTGCTTTAAAACTAAAGCAAAAACAAAAAAGATAACCGTAGTCATGAAAAAGCTTTTATTTACAACAGTTTTGTTACCTATATAAACATGAGACAACATTTAATAACACATACAACAACAGCAGGATGGATCTATACGTATAGACTGTCTATATCTCGTCCCCTTAGTGCAAAAAGGAGCCAACTGACATGTTTACCAAAAATGATTTTTTTTGCATATTTTATACAATAATATGAGACATTATTCGGCAAAAAAAAATCAAAATTTAACAAAACTTAGAGGTCTCGAGTAACAAACAATAATTATCAGTAATTTGTTTTAAAACTAAATGTTTTTGTTTTCTTTAATATTGTAATATACATCGAGATTGCGTAATGACATATTAAATAGGTAAGACAATACGCAATAACAGACAGAAAAAAACCCCGTCTAAATGCAATTTGTCATTAGATATGACAGCATTTTATAGCCTATAGCTTAGGTCAGAATTTTTTATCTACGGGTTAATAGATCGTAATTATGAGTAACTAAGTCGAAAATACGAGAAAAACACATATCTCACGTACAAATAATAAGGTCTTAAATACGACTAACTAGTCAAAAAAACAAGCGAATAGGTCGGCATTACTTTACCTTTCACACTGAGACTGTGGTACTCAGAATGTTCTTTTTTTTTAATTCAAACTTTCTACAGTGAATATTTTAATATCAGTCCGATACAGTGAACATCAGGGATGTAGCATGTCTTTTAGTCGATGTTTATTTTTAAGAACGAGGCCGCCGTAGTTTAGTCACCAGTTTTCGCGGGTATGCGGGATTTGTCGACGCCATATATGCCGCTAGAGAGGTCCCGTATGTAGGCAAGGTATTCGGGTTGATCCATGTCCTCTATCATTGCGTCTGAAAGACAATAACGTGCCAAAGTAAATTCAAGTGTCAAATCAACATCAACATATACACCAAAAGATAAATACTATACACTTGTAAGTCATATTAAGTCCAGTAAACGTGTACTCTCTCAATTTCATGCAAGACGATCAGCGTTTAATTTGTGTTCGACGCATAAAAATTTGATTTGTGGTCACATCCGGGTACTACGGTCCCCAACCAATTCCCCCACAGCAGGGCTGGTATTCACAAAACTTCTAAACTAAATCTTAACTTAAGTTGTATGTAAGTCAACATTTCAGATCCAATGATTTTGCTTACAAAAAGGTAAAATACTAAATAGCTAAGCAATATTTACTAGTTTAAAACATTTCAATGTAAAAAGGCATGAAACGGCCACATACTTAGAAATTGAATGAATATACGGATTTTACTTAAGTTTTTTCATAAAGAGCTTCGTGAATACGGGCTAGAACACTATATCATTTATCTAAATTATTTCAGTAAATCATTTACAGCTGGAAACTTCTTCCGATATTCCAATATAAGGTATTATAAATCTGAAATGTGAACGTTGTACTGAGTTTTAATATTTTCTGCACAGAGTACACGATACATTTTAATATTTTTACTATGAGTTTTTTAGTAACATATAACTTATTTATAATAAACATTACATGTATTTTCCAAGTGCAAAAAATTACTACTGCAAATAATTAAAACATTGCTGTGACGTCATCCCATTGTTCTCAGTGTACCATATTTTAATATTAGACTAGCCGTCCAATATCTGGCGTGTTTTAGTAAAATATCGGAGTGTAGTCGGTTAATAATGGACAGCACGCGCTAGCTTATGTTTTCTAAAAGTCGCAAGGAGGCGATTTTGATTCTGACGCCCACTTCAGCACTGATATAATACTATTATTTAATGTAAAAATGCGTACGTTTAAAATGGTGTACAATTTTATATGACCGATGTACGTAATGGCAACGCAACAGATAAATGCCTCTTTTACAGCGCATGAACTATCTCCACCACTCTCAAAATTATTTGGCAAATTCAATGAACGATTCTGATTGGGAGCATTTGCAAAAATGTGTAACATGCAATAGTACAATTTATAAAACGCAGTTTCTCCAAACTATTACCGTCATGTGTTTTGGCTGTCGAATATATCTAATACTAGTATGCGATTGCAATCATTTCAATATTTGGTGTGTTTTGGTACATAATGGCGTAGTCTCTAATGGATACGTAAAGAATATATGTATTTGAATGTATAATATAACTTTAAACCTCTCACAAAATATAATTTAAGTCGATATTCGTCAAAAATTGTTGTATTTTGTATATGGTAACGTATGGTATGGCAAATTGTATTTATTTTTATTGACAAATATATTTTTCATGCCTAAACTATGTGCATTTTTGATATTAAATATTTGTATTATATCAGTGCTAAAATAGGCGCCAGAACCAACATCGTCTGCTTGCGACACTGTGCTTTTAGATTACCTAAGCTAGTACGTGCTGTCCAATATTAACCGACTACATGCCAAATCTAACCAAAACACGCCAGATATTGGACGGCTACCCGTCTAATATTAAATTGTGGCACACTGAGAACAATGGGATGACGTCACAGGCGCCAGAACCAACATCGTCTGCTTGCGACACTGTGTTTTTATATTACCTAAGCTAGTACGTGCTGTCCAATATTAACCGACTACATGCCAAATCTAACCAAAACACGCCAGATATTGGACGGCTACCGTCTAATATTAAAATTGTGGTACACTGAGAACAATGGGATGACGTCACAGCAATGTTTTAATTCTGGTTATGGTATTTGGAAGGCCAATCCCTCCATTGCGACTAGCAATAAATCCTTTATATCCCGTCTTCGAACTCAAACATCCTCACTGTACACTTGTTGTTACCTGAATGAACATTTCGCAGTTTGCAAAGGCTGGATATGCATTGTGCACCAAAAGCACGTGGGACTCCGGTTGTTTGTACTGATGTAGTAAGGAGGTTCTTTTAGGAAATTTAAAAATCATTAATATAACAGTGTTTTGTATTATTATAAAATCTATTGTTTGAGCAAGTTAACCTATTAATATTGCTAGCAAATTGGTTTGGCGATGTTTTAAGTAACATATAAGCATCAAACTGTCCGTTTTGTAAAATATCGGACAGTCGTCGGCGCTACCGCCTTAGACAGTCCGATATTTTGCATACGTTTTCGGCTTATATCTATTACATACATAAAGTAAGTGAAAGCACCACAATACATTTCATAAGCATACATAACGGAAGTGAAAGCAGCATATTACATTTCATAAGCATACATAAAGTAAGCGAAAGCATCACATTACATTTCATAAGCATACGTAAAGTAAGCGAAAGCACCACATTACATTTCATAAGCATACATAAAGTAAGCGAAAGCACCCAATTACATTTCATAATCATACATAAAGTAAGCGAAAGCACCACATTACATTTCATAAGCATACGTAAAGTAAGTGAAAGCGCCACAGTACATTTCATAAGCATACATAAATTAGGTGAAAGAGCTTCACATAAGATTTTGTTTTGAAATCACCAGCCAATCAATTTCACTTCCGGAGTCCAGTTGTTCACAAAACATATACCAGAAATTACAAGTAGCTCAATTTGCAAATGACTTTAGCGGACCCGGGTTCAATCCCCCGCAAGTGCTCAGACTTTTCATTTCAGAAATATATTCCAGGTAATAAAGAAGTCCGTGAATTAATAAAATCATTTAAAAAAACTATATAATCGCTCCTTTAAAGACATTTGGTGTCCAAGTTTCCCGTAAAAGGAATGTAAATCCCATGCATGATTTTTGAAGGAGTAATCCCGTTATAGACGGCCCTCAAAATATATAATTAATGAATGCTGAAGAGGAAAACTCTTTCGGCGTGCTACCAATGTTTGACTGGGAGGTCAAGGATTGTGGGCAATTGAAACGCAAGAGTCACTGTCACTTTACGTTTTATTTACACATTACACTCATTAGAAACAAGAGCTGTCGGAGGACAGCGCGCTCGACTTTTCTTGGACTTGTCAGAGTTACTGGCAATTGTTCTAAAACAAACTGTGTGGATAGTAGGGGCCAATTAAACAAAGTTTATTTTGTTCTCGAGTTACCTAGTGGAAAGATTTTTCTTGTTTTTCAAACAGTGACATTGACCTTGACTCCACCCGCCTTATATACAATCTCATGCAATGTCTCGCTACAGGGTAGGCATAAAATGATTTTCATAAAAATCTTTCGATTTGTTCTCGAGTTATTGAGAAGAAACTGGTTTTTTCTATTAATAGTAACAGTTACCTTGACCTTTACCCCACACAACCCACCCCAAATGCAATCCCAAGTAAAGTACTAATTTAGGATATCTGTGCGTAAGGATTCATTCTCGAGTTAGAGAGTGGAAATCAAAATTTGACGCCGCCACCCCACCCGCGGGAATGTAAAATGTTTTAGTGTAAAAAGACCTGTAATTCGAACAAATTTCAAAGTAAAGTTAAACAAATTGGCATATGTGTTTATTTTAATATAGGGAATAAGTGTTTACAGTTTGAATGAAATCCATCAAGCCATTCCTGAGAAACTAGTTTACGGAAAACGGTTACCTATCCAAACAGCTTATATGTAAAATTTCTAAGTGCAAAAGGCCCATTATTTTGACAAATTTCAAACTAGAGTTACCAAACTTGAGAAACTAGCTTATCAACAACAAAAAATTAGCCCGAATGCTGACGCCGACGACGGGGCGAGTAGAAAAGTCGAGCTAAAAAATGTGCACTATACAACTAATTATAATGCAGTTTCTCCGAATAACAGCAGCACCCATCTCCGCAATTCAAAACAAATTACCCTAAAACTTCACCACCCTAAAACCCATAACAGGGTTCCTATCCTGAATATTTTTACAAATCTCTACACAGTTCTCTACTCTGAAAATCTACAGAAAGCCCCGAAAACCCTTTGTTCCCACTATTTATACTTATTTAAGCAAATCATCAAAGGAACAATGGTTACATCAAAGGAACAATGGTTCAACAAAAACAAGCCATTTATCACAACATGAACCAGAGAAACGGCACAAATGTTTAAAGAACGTTGTATTCTAAAATAAGATCGACAACTCGTATTCAAAGAATTACAACAGGCCACAATTCCGAAAAGCTTTTAGAAGCTTGTCGTAATCTTTTATAGTTTTATATGTTAATAAAAGCGCATGTACTATAGTTATGGATTGCTAATCGATTTTAACAAACATGTAATACTATGTTTTTTCTGCTTTTTGTCGGTAGGAGGTTCATTCTAAAAGGACTTATCAGTTACTATTATAACGTATAATACTTTGGACAGAGGCATTACATGTGTAAACCCGCATTGTACACGTTATATTTAAATTTCAATGTCAACTTAATAATTTTAGATGGGTTGTGTCGAAAGTCATTTGGAGACACTTTCGAGTCAGTTTCCTGAGTACAGCCTGTACTTGGTACCTTCAGAAAAAAGATCACTCAATCGTTCCCTGAGTCGAGATCGACCCCTGATATCTTGGGGATGACCCCGCCTCCATTAGGCGTAATAAAAGGTGTTTGTTTCCGCTCACCCGATCTCCCCCTATTTTTTTACGCCGACCTAAAACGATTTTTTGTTTGCTTATCGATCATTAAATTTTTCTGACTTTTGATAAAAAGAGAAGTTTTCGCTAATATGCGGCTTTCCGGTAATTAGCAAATGTTTTAATAAGTCTGCGTGAGACATGCGCTTTTGGTAATGACATACCGTATGGCACAGTTTCTTTGATTAAAGGCGTTCAAACATCGTACATGCAGTTCAATATACCTAAACTGTATGCTGAATATGCCGCGAAGAAACAGAAGGTTAAAGAAAATGTTTATTTTTACCTCCTCATAGATTTTAGCGGAAACTAACAAGTTTTGCCTTACACCACCGCGATTTGATATTTAAATATAAGTACGAATATCTAGTCCGTCGCCAATAATGCAATGGTTGAGAATAGATCACGCGTAAATATTGGAATACAAATTGATCATTTATGTTAATATAGTGTATTTAAATGAAACAGTAAATGCCATGTCGTTGTCTGGGCGCTCTAAATCAATGTTTAAACTAGCTTCTCTATACAATATGAAAGACATTTTAATGGACTATTAGGCTCTTATAGTTGTAATAAATCTACATTCTTTATCATGTTTTATCGTGGTTCATGACTACCATGTTTGCAGAGAACATTATGGTCTTAAATAAAGTCATAAAACGACCTCCATACACACGAGTTTTTGAAGCGGACATCTGACACTTTTCAGTAATAAATTATTTAAGGTAGTTCTCAAGCGCAAAGTTTCGAAACCAAACTGTCTTGATTCAGAAAGGTGCATTAATAACCATGTTACATTTTATATAAAAATACTGCCTTGTTAATTAACTGTTCATCTGGTAATAATTTTTACTGTGTTGCTAATTCAGCTATATATTCGTAAGTATATTTTGGTAAAAGCTCAGCTTTCGTTCGAACTAAACATGCACATTGCAATCGCGTCCCGTCGTATTTAAAAAAAAAAGTAAACTAATGAACATTCGCTTTTATATAAAATTCGTTGCTGTCACCTCAAATGTAACTTAGTTATTGCAATGGCGATGATGCAACAGATAAAATACACAATAAGTGGTCTTGTCGTGGGAAACCGGGCTTAACGCATGTGCGTAAAGTATCGTCCCAGATTAGCCTGTGCAGTCCGCAATCCGGGACGACACTTTACGCACATGCATTCAGCCGGATTTTCCTACGACACGTCTCATAAAATCAATTTGTCATCCTCGGTTAACACAGGTTTGAGTCATGTTGAAGTATACTACGGTAATACAGAGTGAATTACGAATATCACACGTGGTGTTTGACAATGCCAGTACATGTACATGTATGTAGAAAATTAAGTAAAGTAAATCCTATACAGTTAAATGTCCGCTAATACAAGTACACAAGGGAGCCAAATAACACTACACACGTAGACATATACTGTCAATACCGTTTCGTTTGTGAGTAATCATGAGTTAAAATTGATAAAATTATAAAGCGTTTGTAACGCAAAACGATGGAATAATTTGGAGTGTTTCTGTTGTTTTCGTAAAATCGTTCACAATACACAGATCACGTACATAAAGTAAATAATGCAGTATGAAATACAGCAATCGGAATGGCCGAGTGGTTAAGGCGATAGCCTTTTAATCCGGAGGGTCTCGGGTGCGAACCCCGGTATGACTATTGTTTTTTAATTCTTTTTTTGTTACTACTTTGTACGTTCCGATGCTTTATATCTGGCAAGTTAAGACATTTATTGGCATACTTCAAACATGTCATCGGAGAACAATAATTTACTATGCTAACAAATATAATCGGACACAACTTAAATGTCGCGGGTCGCTTATCGGGAACAGTCGAATAGACCCAATTACGTCCCAGGATTTTGAAAAATTATCTCGTTATTTCGTCATGGTGATATTTGTTGATCAATGAAATCCTGCTCATATTCCAACGCGGCACGCCGTTTGAACACACTGAGATTGTGTAACATAATTCTCGATAAAGGAATACGGTCAGTTCCAAGGGCGGTAACAGCGTTGCCCCTAAATTTACAGGACACACTAACTCTTTGTTGTTGTTTTTCCACGTAAATGTTGCTGTCTCACCCAATTTTTGACCTTTCTCAACATTCAATCAAATGTTGTGACAATTTCTCGGCTAATGTGAAAATATTCGCAATACACTGGTCAAAAAAGAAGGGGTGCAACATACTAAAACTATAGAAGGTAGTTTCCTATCAAATCAATACAGCTTTCGGGCGCGCCTTCTATATTCGTACACTGTAAATAGCCACATGAACGACGTATTTGCTATGGCATATTGACCTCCTGCTCGCGAATGGATTTATCCTGGACCCATACCCACAACGTTCCTAAGGGCAACCCTAAGTAAATTTCTTAAAAATAATAAAAATCCTAAAGTCTGTAGCTGGTTCTTTTGAAGTTTTTTTTGTATTACATGGTTTGAATTTGGTACAGAATCTACAAATACTTCTTATTGTACTATATTTCAACCATAAAATATAGATTTTTACTAGAAAAATTGTGTTCCTTAGGAGCATTCTGGATACGGGCCCTGGAATTTAAAGGGCCTATGTCAACGAAAAATTGATTGGTTTCCTATTGCACTATAAATCATATTATTTGATAGAAATCCGCTTTACTAAGACATGTGCTTTAAAAAATAAAAATATTAAAATACACAATAAGATCTTTGATTCAACAAAAATAGCAAAATTAGCAAAAACGCCTGAAAAAAATTAAAACCCTAAGCGGGTATCGAACTCACGACTTAGGTGCCCTACGTAGAAATGACAGTAGACATCTCTTAGACCAACTGCTTGGTAAGGAGTCGTTTGTAAACTATGGTTATACAAAAAGCTCACAATTCTGACGTCAAAATGTAAACAGGAAAATGTCCAAACAAACACAACCCATATTCTAAATTGATTTTTATCTCAAAATGCGTACACTCTTTTCCCATTATATATACCATGTTTTAACGTTTATTATATGCCAGCATTTATATCTAACTGTCTTTTAAAAAAAATAAATTTCCTTCTTGAAGACGTTTAAGGTAAGTTTCCGGTCAGTCTGTATGGCTTGTAAACTATATATCGACCATTGAAAGCCAACAGCGGCTTTCTGCCTTCTTTGCACATATGCTGATGACATCATCTGGCTTTCAAGGAACGATACAGTATTGCAAGAGTAAGAACCTTGACAAAATCATCGCTGTGGGCATATTCTTTTCAAAACGACGAAATATCTAGCCAGCCATAACTATTTAATGTTTATAACATCTGAATGCGTGTGCATACTTCGGAGCGAAATGTGTTTCCAACAAAAAAAAAACATAAGGGGGCCTAGATGTTGCAACGTTACTTGCCAGGCATTGAAACATACATGTTTTTAATTATTGGTTTATGCTTTCTACCAATTAACGATTTGTTGGTATTGTACAGGACACGACAATAACCGCAAACGCTGAGCGTTTTATTTGTTTTGTAAGTTTTGCATAAGTGCTAAGTATAAGCAGACTCAATGTAGATATATATTTTAAACCACAACATTTCTGAATAGTTTTTGCTGCATGTCTAACGGAAATTATAGTTTGTGGTCCGGAATAGCATACATGTATCTGTGCTCCTTAAAAAACACCGAAAGAAAACAAAAAAATCATGACAACTGACATTTGAACAGGAAGGAAATTTGATAGTTGGCATCTTTACTTCAATCACACCGTGTCATGTTAATACAATAGAGACAATAGAAAACAATATTAGTTTACAAAACCGAAACAGGAAACAATAGAACAATACATCTTTAAAAGAAACCATGAACGAAACATCTGAAATATTCGATAACAGAATCAACGAACGACAATAGTAAATAAACATAGTTTTGAAATCAACGTTTTTCGCAAAGCCAATGTAACTTGCTTCGACGATATAAATGCAATACAGCTTTCGTTTTTACTATTTTACAGGTGGGTTTGCTATCGTCATAATTACCATTATGCATTTCTTTGGCTGGAAACCAATTTTAAAGTAGTCTCAGAAAACATTGAGCGAAAGTACAAGTTTCAAGAATATTCCAAAGTGAATGTTGCAAATCTAGTTGACTTTAAACGGAAGTGATTTATTGGGAAAAATCTTTAAAAACAAACTCCGCCCACCGGTTACTCCCCCTATGCGGTGAAAGAAGCACTGCAAACACGAAGAAATCCTTCTAGATCCGAAATGATTTTTGTTTACATTTTGATTTTTTTTTTTTTTGGGGGGGGGGTATTATTATTGTATAAAACTCACATATGTTTGATACAGACATTAGTATTGAGAGCAAACTTTAAAAAAAGTTTGCTAAAAAAAAAGTAAAAACATAAAAACGCGATGAATTTACGGTGTCCTCGTTGTTTTTTTCTGCTAGTCCACCACATTTATTCACACCATGTGATTTGACTGTGGTCACGTGAAAGAAATATTTGAGTTACTAGTATTAATCCAGACATGTACATTGAGAGTTAAATTAAGAAGAGCTAAGTAAAAAATATAAACAACACAACGCTATTACGGTATCCATGTTGTTTTTTTCTTCTGCATGTCCACCATTTTAATTTAACCATGTTATCTGACTTGGGCACGTGCAAGTTGGCGTTGTCAGGCATTAAATTCGAGCTATTCTCGGAACCAGTTAAATCTCTGTGTGGAGGTTGATTATCGGAACCAGTAAAATCTCAGTGTGGAGAGTGATGCTTGGAACCAGTAAATTTTCTGGTTGGAGAATGATGGTCAGAACTAGTCAACTCTGTGTGGAGGTTGATGCTCGAAACCAGTTAAAACTCTGTGTGATGCGTGATGCTCGGAACCAGTCAAATCTCTGTGTGGGGGTTGATGCTCGAAACCAGTGAAAGCTGTGTGTGGAGATTGATGCTCGGAACCAGTCAACTTTGTGGTCAGGTTAATGCTCGAAACCAGTCAAATATATGTGTGGAGATTGATGCTCAGAAGATCTAATAACCCCAAAACGGAAGTCACATCCCCAGGGTTAGTTAGATAATAAGCACATATGGTTGAGTACAGGATGCATAGAATTTGTAGAATACAGTTTAAATTATATGTTTTGGTATCATTTTAAAGGTATATATGTAAGCAATAAGAAAAAAGCCTGTTTATGTGCACTACTTTGTCTAGTGGTTCCTAGCTTCATAACTTTTGGCCCATGTATTCATGCGCAAAATGGCAGCCTCCAGGCTCGTCAAAACCGTTGTGTTTTTTCTAAGGTATATTTTTTTAGTTACAACGCATAGAATTTTTTTACATGCTGTTTTTTCTTAAGGTTATGGCCTTATCATTCCAACAATGTTTGGTGATATATTGGAAAGTAGCTTGGTCATGGTGAAAACTGAGATCAAACTTCGAATATTTTATATGTAACAAAGAAAGAATTTATTTGCGCGTGCATAACCAGAACCAGTAAAATCACTGCAGTGAAATCTGTTTTAGGAAGAGACCAGACTGACCCAATAGCAACACTACTTGATAGGCTTGGGCCACGACCTTTAAAAGCACTGGCTTCACATCCCAGGGGTCGCAGATTCGAGCCCCCGCTACACCCTAACCTACTAACTCGTCTTTCGCATGAGACGTTAAATCGAGGGTGCAGTGTACTAGGTGCTTCACACCGGGCACTAAAAGACCCAGGGCAGGCGCGTAGGAGCAGGGGACGCATATTTTGGGAAGCATAAAAACTATATTTTTGAAAATCATCATTACTTAAAGAAGATTTTTTACTGGTCTGTGGCTGTTAAGAAAATAGGCTCGCGGCTGCAATTAAATTGGGGCCGCGGCGATCAATAAACCACAACGTGTCACGAAGCTTTCGCGAATCGGCGGATAACTGCTTAATCTCTAATTAAAACACAAGGTGTGATATTACAGTTATGCGTTGGACATTGTCGGATAACTGCTCTATACGATTGGAATGAAAATAGAAATATACATGTAGTCGTTCAGCATACATATATACACATACCTGTACATAAGAAAAATATGCATAAAACAAAGTAACCCAGACTTTCCATCCGCCATTTTGGCACTGCGTTAGGGTCGCTGCACTGCCTTAGGATTATCCGGGTACAGACCGTGATTGTTTGTTTTCATGGATATTATAATATGAAATACGTAACGGATTCCTGCAATAATTGGCTAGACAGTTTAACAAAACAACAAGGCAAATCGACTTGAGTATGGTTAAAGACTTAATATTTGTTTGTTTTGACTAGTTTTCAGTAGTGGGCGAATAATGGTACCTGTGAAAAAATCGATCTCAGATGTGGCTCGATATTCGCACTAGCTCGATATTCGCGTTGAATACTTGAGTGTCGATCGCAGAGCTGGCTCGATATTCCCACCAGCTCTATATTCGCGATTGATGTTTGAATGTCGGTGTCAGAGCTGGCTCGATATTCGCACCAGCTCGATATTACTCAAATGGAAACACAAGGTAATTAGCACAGTTATGCTTTGAGCCTACATATGACTACCCATTATTTATCAAAATAATAACCATGTAATGTTTGGCCAATAAATATAATTTTGCTAAAAAACAGTCGCAAAACCTTTCGTCCATTTCTTTAACGGTTTTGCCGAAATACTGATCAAAAGAATTTCAGATAATTAAAATGTGTAATTAAGTTTACTAAATAAAATGCTCTTCATTGAAATTTTATTGAAATTAACATGCAGCTATTTCGTTGTTTCTTTCTTGAATTCAAAGTTTATAAAATTGGATGTTCCAAACAAATCTCGAAATAAAAAATTTCCTAAACGATCATTTGGCATTCAAAACCCCGAGCAGAGATCATTTAATGTTCGGTGGTTTGATACATATCCTTGGATCGATTATGATCAGGCTGAAGACCGTGCGTTCTGCATCCTATGCAAGTCGGCGATGAGCAGCGGTAAGATCGGCAATACCAAGGCCGAACCAGCATTCATCACCACAGGGGTCACCAACTGGAAAGATGCGACGAAAACGTTTCGGAATTACCAAAATTCCTACTGCCATAGGGAAGCTGTCGAAAGGGTGGTGACGTTGCCACAGGAGACCAAAGACGTTGTGGAGGCGCTATCAGCAGCCTATGCTGAAGAGAAGGCAGCTAACCTTCACCAGCTGCGAACCATCTTGCGCAGCATCCGGTTCCTCGCCCGGCAAGGTGTCGCTCTTCGTGGCCACGATGACGAGGAGGGAAACTTCATACAACTACTCAAACTCAATGGTTAGGCTGACTCAATAATTATAGAGTGGGTAAAGAAGAAAGGAGACAAGTACACATCGCCGGAAATCCAGAACGAGATCTTACAGATCATGGCGCTTGGAATCCTCCGTAAGGTGGCCGCCAGTGTCCAACAAAACAAGTTCTTCACCGTCATGGTAGACGAAACTACGGACCAATCCAACCGGGAGCAAGTCGTCATCGTTCTTCGCCACGTCGATGCAGATCTCACAGTGCACGAGGACTTTCTAGGCCTGTACATGGTGCCGTCCATTGATGCCAAGAACCGGACGGAAGTGATCAAGGACTCGCTTCTTCGTATGAATGTTTCCCTGAAGAACTGTCGTGGTCAGTGCTATTACGGAGCAAGTAATATGTCTGGTGCAAAACGCGGAGTCGCTGCTAACATCTCGGCGGAGGAACCAAGAGCAGTCTACACACATTGCTATGGCCATTCCCTGAACTTAGCAATGGGAGACACCATCCGCGATAGTAATATTCTCCATGATACCCTTGACACAGTGCACGAGAACTGCAAGCTGGTGAAGTGTTCTCCAAAGCGTGACTGTATTTTTAAAAAGCTAAAGAATGAAATTAGCCCGGATGTGCCCGGCTTCAGAGTGTTGTGCCCAACTAGATGGACTGTGCGAGCTGCTAGTCTCAAAAGTGTCCTGGATAATTACACTGTTCTCCAAAGGCTGTGGGAAATCACGTACGAGATTACGAAAGACACAGAGACTAGTGCGCGTATCGTCGGCGTGCAGGCCCAGATGCAGAGATTCGACTTCCTGTTCGGGGTTTCTTTGGCATACGAAGTACTAAGACACAGTGACAATCTCAGCAAAAGTTTGCAACACGATGACCTGTCTGCCGCTGAGGGTCAAGACTTGGCCAAATTAACAACACTCACCCTTCAGAAACTTCGCAGCGATCAAGAGTTCGACAAGATCTGGAGTTCTCTAGATGAACGCATGGTCTAGGTCGACGTGCAAGAGCCATCGCTTCCTAGGCGCAGATGATTAATCGATACTAGGACGGTGATGCCGACCCACAGTTTCCCGCTACTCCGAAGGACATGTACAGATAGCGATACTTTGGAGCAATGGACATGGCTGTCAACTGCATCCAGGACAGGTTCGACCAGGCCGGGTTCCACCTGTATTGCAGACTACAAGACACGCTCCTCAAAAGCCTGACCAACGACCCTACGGCTGCCGACGATAGGAGCCACATAATGAGCATCTACGGAGACGATTTCGACCGGATGGCATTGTAACGCAGCTGGAGACGCTCCGCACGCTTTAGGAGGCCCGGGGCGGAAACACGACCAGCTTGTCCTCTGTTGTCACGCTCCTCAAGGACATGAAGTCGACATCAAGCGAACGCTCGTTTTCTGCGCTGCGGAGACTGAAAACATATCTGAGATCCATGACTCAGTGCAGATTGTATAACCTCATGACACTCCAAGTGCATAAGGACTTAACCGACGAAATGGATATAGATTCTGTGGCTGATTCATTTGCATCGCTGTGTGAGCATCGTCAGAGAGTTTTCGGGAAGTTTTAGTGCATTGATGGTATCGATGCATGTCCGGATGCTCAGTATGAAAGTAGTGCTTATCTTTTAATACTGGGTTTTGAAATGACACTGCTTTTATAAATTGATATTGTGTTTGGTTAAATGTTACATTGCCATTAGATAACAGATGTTTTTTTTTTGTTTTATGTTGTTACATGCTGTATGATATCTAAATAAATCCTATTGTTGAACCCTGCGTCTTTACTCCATTTAATAATTTGTCTGACCTTGAACTAGTGAAATAAATTTTAATGAAACTGTCTATCTTGGATCACCACTTTTAGTAGAAACAATTGCAGGAAAAGCCTTTTTACATTGACAATTAAAACAAAAATATAGTCGGGAGGGGTAACCGCTCCCGCACCCACACCCCTTCGTGAGCTTCCTACGCGCCTGCGGGGTCGTCTCTGGAACGGGGCGTCTCCGGTATCTTGCACTATCCCCCGTAACCCAACTATAAACAAATCTTCTGGGGGCGATGGCCATATGGGAGAGAATCCCGATGCACGCGATAAAAATGTACTACACTCACTAGATAACATACAACCCCGCTGACTTGACCTGGGAACACGCGGTGTGCGACGCGGTTTACTATGCCACTGAACTGTTTGAGTATATTGATCGACACTCGTCAAATATTTTATTGAACATTTGTTGGATTTTTGTTATGAACGGTACGTAAAATGTATTAGTTATAAAGGGATTGATAATACCCTGGTAAACACATCCATTATATTTTTCTAAAGATATGCTGGATCTTTTTTGCTGAACTTGAAAGGTGCGTAAAATGTTTCATTTTATTTCACTTATTTATATGTATATACTAAGTTTCTTTAGTTATATATTTGTATTTATACTCGTAATGTAAATATCAGAATTATTTTTTATTTGTGCTTCTTATAAAGGCGACCTATTTTATTGTAAGCCTACTTATTAAATGCATGAACTATAAACACATGGTACATGCTTTTTACGAATACATGCTTGTTTCACACCGACTGTGAAATGATGTAAACTTTGGGAGATACACTGCAATAACGCGTCATGTAATCAACCTTTATTGCGTCTAGTTTCAACGCTCAACATATACCAAGACGACGGTTATCTGAAATTAACAATTTGATTTAAAAGTATGGTTTACTAAAGACAAAAGTTCATGCATGATCTTGACAAAATTTCATGCATGATCTTAATACATGTATGTCATATTAACAACTATTAGTTCATTTAAATCACATGAAATTAACTTAAATTCATACAAATAACAAATAACTGCAATGAAAACAAAATTCATTCACAAATTACTGTGTGGTTGTACCTTTTCCCTGTTTTACAGAATTAATTCATCAGAATATACCCTCAAAATAAATTTAACAATGAATATACCAAGGAAGCTTAGCACACTTAGAAAAGATACAAAAAATATTAATAGAACAATGAATATCAACTTACTGAACAATGCCATCTGATATCCCCAAAATTTATATTTATTAATATTCATAACACACGACCCGCTTGCTTCAGAGCCCTATTGTTTTCAAATGCTTTGGGCGACTTTCTAAAGGGAGGGAAAATAAAATCTATATATTTAACCATGAAAATTACTTCATATTTGACCAATGAAATGATGGTATATAGCCCCAACAACCGATCTAAATATACCTCTTCCCAAATTTGGAGACTGCTGACACACCATAGAATGGTATGTGAAATATGTTTTGCTATCAACAACAGAGAGGATGGCTATTTTTAATCTGTCAAGTCCAATAAAGATATACCAACATTCACACACACCCCAGACACTGCTGTAAGCAGAATACAACACGGTCAGGTCAACCTTAGTCTCGTAACAATACTCATTGTGTAGAAACATGTATAGTGCAATAATACGTACATTGCAGTTAATAGTAATATTAAAACTTAAACATCTGTTTCCGTCACTATTCAAGTCGATATAACATTTTGCTAAAAAAATGTGACCCGTTAAAACGTAGAACCACGAGTAATGAAAGAACAAAAACACATGATATAACTCCTATACGAAATCTTAAATCAAGTATTTTCAAGCGCTGAATGAAAAAATATGATTGTGCATGGGGACACTGTAAATTAGCGCGTCGAACTTCTTGCTTAATGGCGCACACAAAGTGCTAACAGTTAAGTCAACCACCAATAGTTTATTTAATCAAGATTGTACAAGCACTTTAAATAAAATAGTATGAGCAAACACTATATTTACATTTTCTCAAAATAAATGGAATTGGACTAGTTTTATTTTCCACATAGACGGCCCTCCAAATGACTTGTCCAGTTTATGGCAATTAATATTACTGTTAGATGTACTGTTACACATGAAAAGCATGGAACTTTTGATCGGTGTTCTTTTTATTTTAAACGGTATCCAAAAATCGAATAGTTTCCTGACACAGGGTATAATAGAAGCTTAAACATACCATAATACAATTTTACCAGAATTTAAATGTCCGTTTTAATTGTTTATGCTAAATTTGACAATTTTCACCATTAATGCGGCTTTAAGCTTTCGCCGGGTTACTTTGACATACCTGATCAATCGATGATTTGTTAATTACTGGCGTTCCACACTTGCATAATGTGTTATTGATCGGTCAGTTTCGTCACTTCACGTCAAAACAAACTGACGCGTGTGTTTTCAGGCACTTCTTTACCAGGGTGGGGGTCGCATGGGGCACGATACCCCCCCCCCCCCCCCAGCTGACTCCAAAGCATATCATTTATTTGTAAACAGATTGTGTCTATGATAAAATTAACGAGGTCTTCCGTGCACCTATGTTATTATGTGTTGATCCGGTTTTGTGTCCTATTTTAGTTTCTGAGACGCATCGAAATCAAGTAGGAACGCATTTTAAATCATAGCTGCATTTATCAGCTCATATATGAATTGATGTTAACTGGTGTTGTATTTGTGTGTGGTCACGTAGTCCACCAGTCCGATATGGTGACCACCAAGCAAAGTCACACGAGCGCCGGTCGGGAATCAAACCTGGGATACCTAGGTGAACAGTGTGTGTGGTAGTCAGACAGCCGGCAACTATTCCGCATTAGTCACAGATTCACAGTTTTGGGCTGCAAGAATTGTTTTTCTAAAACTAACTTTTGGCTGTTCTATAATACATTTATGGTTAATAGTTCAAGGTTTGGAAAGCACATTGGAAAGTGAATCATATGACGAATACATGTTATTTTTCGAGGAAAAATATGTTACCTTGTATACATACCCTAGTATTGTTTCACACAAAAAGGCATAATAAATATCAAAATAATTATGTTTGGCAATCAAAACAGCACAAGTTTGATAGATACTGATGTGAAACTGTCCCTTTAACAATGATATTTTCCCAAGGTAGAGACACCGGACCAAGGGTATAAAGGAAAATGAAGATAAAATAGTGTTTTTTGTATGTATTTTGAAAAAATACCCGGATATTTCCTGATATAAACTGTTTGCCTGAAAGCACACTGTTCATAATGATCAGGTATGTACTACATGTATTGGTTGACTCGATATAGGTTGGTTTCGGTCGGGATATTACCACGATTATGCATAGAATGAATGGATGGATGGATGGATGGACGGACGGACGGATGGATGGATGGATGATAGGATGGATGGATGGATGGGTGTAGGACGGATGGATGGATGGATGGATGGACGGACGGATGGACGGACGGACGGATGGATTTGGGTTGATTTTAATTGGATGAATGGAATGGATAGATTCATAAATGAGTGAGTGAAAAAGTGAGTTAGGAGTATCTGAGTGGGTAAATGAATGAATGAATGGATGGATGAATGAATGAATGAATGAATTGGGCTGCTAAGTTTGTACCCACAGTACCTCCGCCCTCATGCAATCTGACTCCTGCTCCCCCCCCCCCAGATATTCCTGTCTGGAGCAGGCCCTGGTTATACATAAGTTTGTGCTGAATTTAAATGACGTATACATGTATAATTTATAATTTGCTTTAGAATAATTGAATTCAGGGCATTCATGTGTTACTGGCTGTTGTGTCAGGTAAGGCTTCAATTACATCCATAGACAAAGGATACCTATTAAAAGTATATGGTTATCAAAGAAGGATATTTATTAAATTATCAATTATCGGGTTGCAACTACGTTATCTTAGGTAAATAGTCGTATTTCTCGATAGGCTATCTATACTACTTTCGTTTCGGTGGTATGTGACATATTCATTTATTAAATTTAATCGGTTCATTAGCTAGTTTTGGAAAAGTGTTTGAATTATTTTTCATAGTCTTTAATACAATTTTACTTTTTTGTTAAATATAAGCAACATTTGCTTGAGTAAAGTATCTGGATAACAAAGAAGGATATTTATTAAATTACCAATTATCGGGTTGCAACTATATTATCTTAGGTAAATATTCGTTTTTCTCGAATAGCGATATATAGTACTTTTCGTATCGGTGGTATGTCGCATATTAATTGATTAAATTAAATCGCTTTATTAGCTGATTTCGGACTGTGTTTGAATTATTTTTATAGTCTTTAACACAATTGTACCATTTTTGTGTTCAATATAAGCAACTTTTGCTTTAGAATAATTAAGATGTAAAAGTTTGAATTGAGCGCACTTATGTGTTACTGGTAAGGCTTCAGTTATATCGATAGGCGAAGGGTATCTGTAAAATGGCAAAGTATTTGGAAGGAAACATGTATATTTATCAAATTACCTATTATTGGGTTGCACCAATGTAATCTTAGGTAATTATTCGTGTTTCGCGATAAGCTTTTTATGATAATATTCGTGTCTGTGATATTTTACATATAAGTTAATTTAATTACACCGCATTACTGGCTAATTTTGGACATGTGTTTCTATTATTTTCATACAATTTAATACAATTTTACCATTTTTTGTTCAATATAAGTCGACAAACATGTTTACATGTTGTTAAACAGCGTATTGATAATAACACTTTTGACATTTATTGCGCTTATAATCATGTATTCTGTCTTTTGTATGCATACACGGTATGTCTCTATAATTTTGCCCCCCCGCCCCCCCCCAACACCCCATCGCTGGAAAAAAGTTGTGCACAGTTAGTCATCAGTCGTGTCCTGTTGCTTTACTTAACGCTTTGTAAGTATAAGAACATTCGCTTTTATATAAAATCCTTTGCTGGCATGTCAAATGTAACTTAATTACTTACATGGCGATGACGCAACAGATAAAATTCGAAATAAAATCAATATGTCTTTTTCCGTTAACACTGGTTTGATAATCATTACGTATACTACGTAAATACAAAGTGAATTAGGAATATCACACGTGGGGTTTGACAATATTAGGAATATCACACGTGGGGTTTGACAATATTAGGAATATCACACGTGGGGTTTGACAATATTAGGAATATCACACACGTGGGGTTTGACAATATTAGGAATATCACACGTGGGGTTTGACAATATTAGGAATATCACACGTGGGGTTTGACAATATTAGGAATATCACACGTGGGGTTGGACAATATTAGGAATATCACACGTGGGGTTGGACAATCCTTTTCTTGGTATTATACTTGAGCTCTCTAGTTCCGATGCTTAAATCTGGCAGGTTAAGACATTGAATGGAATACTTCAAAAAATGTCATCGGTGAACAATAATTTAAAAACTTTCAAATAGAAATAATCAGCGAGTACTTTAGACGTCGCGGGCCGCTTATCGCGAGCAGTCGAATTGACCCAATTTCGTCCCAAGATTTTCAACAATTCTCTCGTTATTTCATCATGGTGATATTTGTTCTAAACGTGACCGATTAAATCCTGCTTATCTTCCGACTCAGCACGCCTTTTGAACACCATGCTCTGTGATTGTGTGACATAATTAGCTGATAAAGGAATACGGCCAGTTTAAAGGAGAAACATGTTCTTGGGGGGGGGGGGGGGGGGCTTATTTTTAGTAATTACTAAATTTAGAATTTAATAGCCTTACAATGAGTAACATTATTTTATTTATTAACTTATCATATGAAACTTCTTTTTTCAGTTTTAACATTCGCAATTTAATGACATGTCTTTAAACAGACATAATATGATTATGAATCATACGTTCCATTTAGTCATCAGAGAATACTAATTGAATATGCAAACATCAATGATCGGCCAGCTTTTAGACGTCGCGGATCGCTTATTGCAAACAGTCGAACTGACCCAATTTCGTCCAAGGATTTTGAACAATTCTCTCGTTATTTCATGACGGTGAGATTTGTTGATCAATGAAATCCTGCTTATCTACCGATCAATGAAATCCTGCTTATCTACCGACTCCGCACGCCTTGTGAACACAATGAACTGAGATATGATAAATGAATACGACCAGTTTAAAGGCCGATAGCAACGGTGCCCCTAAATTTACAGGAAACACTAACTCTTGTCGTGCTTTTTGTATTTCGCACTTATGAATGTTTATTTTGTAATTGCGATTTTTGTTCGTAATATTGAAATATTAAATCGTTTTTATAAAATAATATTACGTTTGCACAAAATATATTTACGTTTTACGACAAAGCATTACGTTTTTACGAAATACCATTGCGTTTTACAGAAATAGATCTACATTTCGTGCTATGAAAATAAAAGTTATTTAAAAAAACGTTTCATTATTACGAAAAATTCTTAATAATATAATGCTTACTCTTACACTTAATCTTATCTATCGACAAATGAAATCGACGTCAAACAAGAAATATTGTTTTCATTGGCTTGTATGTATACAATCGTGACTAAGTTTGTATACAAATGAAATCGACGTCAAACAAGAAATATTGTTTTCATTGGCTTGTATGTATACAATCGTGACTAAGTTTGTATACAAATGAAATCGACGTCAAACAAGAAATATTGTTTTCATTGGCTTGTATGTATACAATCGTGACTAAGTTTGTATACAAATGAAATCGACGTCAAACAAGAAATATTGTTTTCATTGGCTTGTATGTATACAATCGTGACTAAGTTTGTATACAAATGAAATCGACGTCAAACAAGAAATATTGTTTTCATTGGCTTGAATGTATACAATCGTGACTAAGTTTGTATACAAATGAAATCGACGTCAAACAAGAAATATTGTTTTCATTGGCTTGTATGTATACAATCGTGACTCAGTTTACGTATGTATACAATCGTGAGTCAGTTTACGTATGTATACAATCGTGACTCAGTTTACGTATGTATACAATCGTGACTCAGTTTACGTATGTATACAATCGTGACTCAGTTTACGTATGTAAACAATCGTGACTCAGTTTACGACCTTAATACAAGTTGAACGTTTTTTTTTACAAAATGCATTCGCTGTTGAAATGTTCTTTGTCATGTACACAAATATTTTTTTATTATTAGTGTACCTTTTTTATTATTAGTGTACCTTTTTTATTATTAGTGTACCTTTTGTATTATTAGTGTACCTGTTTTATTATTAGTGTACCTTTTTTATCATTAGTGTACCTTTTTTATTATTAGTGTACCTGTTTTATTATTAGTGTACCTGTTTTATTATTAGTGTACCTTTTTTATTATTAGTGTACCTTTTATTATTATTAGTGTACCTTTTTTATTATTAGTGTACCTTTTTTATTATTAGTGTACCTTTTTTATTATTAGTGTACCTTTTTTATTATTAGTGTACCTTTTTTATTATTAGTGTATCTTTTTTATTATTAGTGTACCTTTTTTAAACTATTAATTGGTATTGCTCATGAGGCGACTTTTAATTTAAAGACTTTTCGTTTTAAATGTCCGAAACCTTTCTACGTGATTAAAAAAGTACTTAGTATAAGCAGGCTCAATACAGAAAAATACGTTAAACCGCTACATTTCTGAATAGGTTTTTTGCTGCGTGCTTAGAAGAAATAACAATCGTTTGCGGTCCTGTACCGCATACCTTTATGTGTGATTATCTCTCAAAGTAAAAAAAAGTGTCATACCGACGCACATTTCAACAGGGAAGCAATTTGATAGTTCACATATGCACTTCAATCACAGCGTGCAATGTAAATAAAATAGAGGCAATGGAAAATAAGGTAATGTTTACATTCCGAAACAGGAAACAATAGAACAATACCCCTTTAATAGAAATCACGAACAAAACATCTGAAATAAAGGAGACACGAAAACTTACAAACCAAAAATAGGAAAATAAACATAGTTTAAAACTCAACGTTTTTCGTCACACCAGTATAACCTGGTGTAAGAATATTAATACAATATATTTTTTCCCAAATGTTTACAGGTGAGTTATCATAATTATTTTCCATTATGCAGTACGTATTACGCAAGCAGAGAACCAATTTGAAAGTAGTCTAATTCCCAGAAAGCATCGAGTTAAAGTTCACAATCGTATGCCAAAGTGACCATTGCAAATATAACTGAGCTTACACTGATGTTTCCTATATTTATACTCGGTTTTGTTCGTGCACGAGTTTCGTGAGTTTAATTATACAATTACAGTATTTAAGTGGGATACTCTTTCATTCATTTTGACTCGATTCGTGTACGGAAACTACTATATTCATCGTGACAGGTTAGTGTTTTCGAGCTATACATGTACCAGACTGAACCAAATGCGTCACTACTTGAGAGGCTGGAACCACGACCTTTAAAATACGCTATCTTGTACACTAGATGACATGTACAACCCCGCTGACTCGACCTTTGAATACGCGGTGTGCGACGTGAATTATGATGCCATTGAACTTTGTGATATATTAATACACTTTTAAAATATTTTGTTGAAATTTTGTTCGATTTTTATTTTAGCTAACTTTGAAGGGTATGTAAAATTGTTAATTTATTAGTACATAAACAATACTCTGGTAAACACTTTCATAAATATTTATGACGATATGTTGATATACGAGCATTTATACGCTTATAAATAAATAAATATATATATAAATATAAATAATTATAAGTGTTTTTTAATATAAACAGGAAATATTTTATTGTTTTCCGCTTCTATTTAAATTGACATTACATAATGCTAAAAACAACCTTACCTTTGAATTAAATAGAAAACGTAGAACCACAATTAAGGGGAAAAATATTCATGATGATAACACTCCTCTACTGAAATATAAAATCAAATATCTTAAAGCTATTAAAAAACCAATATGAATCCGCTTTGGGACAATGTAAATTTGTGAACGAAAGTCCTGTTTAGTCGGGTTACTTCGACATACCTGAACAATATAATGATTTGATAATTACTGGCGTTCGACACTTGAATAATGTGTTATTGATCGGACAGTTTTGTCACATCACGTCAAAACAACTTGTCACCAATAACGTTTGAAATGAGCATATTCATGTGTATCGTATATCGTTTATTATATTTTGTCGAACGTTAAAATTATCGGAAGTTAATAATTTACTAAATATTTTGCTTTGTTATATTGCCCTTATTGTATATGCTGTATACTTGGGTGAAATAAAATGTCGTGTTCTGTTCTGTTCTGTGTTACTGGCTGTTATCGCTGAGCATATCAGGTAATGCTTCATTTATATCGATTTACAAAGGATATCTATTACATGGCAAATTATCTGGTTATCAAAGAAATATATTAAATTATCAATCATCGGGTTGCAACATTGTTATCTTAGGTAATTATTCGTGTTTCTCGATAAGCTATTTATAATAAATGTGTAATTGTGTAATAATCGTGTCGGTGGTGTTACTTGATATAATTTAATCGCTTTATTAGCTAATTTTGGACATGTGTTTGAATTATTTTTATAGTCTTTAATACAATTTTACCATTTTATGTTTAATATAAGTCGACAAACATGTAAACACGTTGTTAAACAAAGTTTTGATAACAACACTACTGACGTTTATTCTACTTTTAATTATGTCTTTTGTCGTTTGTATGCATACACGGTATATTAGTTTGCTAATGACGGTCCGTCCGTCGGTCAGTCGGTTGGTAGAACTCTTTCGTTTTTGCTCACTGCGTCCAAAGGTTTTCATCCGATCTTCACGAAACGTAATGCTTACATGTGAAGTTGGTGAAGTTGGTACTACATAAATTTCGTCGCATGCTACGCAAAGCTAATGTTTAATTTCGATAACTTTTCTTCTAATCATGTAAAAACATTAAAATTCTTGTTTTCAATTAAGGCGTGTCGTGGGAAACCCGGACTTAATGCATGTGCGTAAAGTGTCGTCCCGGATTTGCCTGTGCAGTCCGCACAGGCTTTTCCAGGAGGGTACTTTTCGCGTTTATGGTATTTTCTGCTTCAAGAAAGTCTCTTCTTAAAATAAATCCACAGTGGGCTCAAAGAGTCGTCCCGGATTAACCTGTGCCGACTACCCAGGCTAATCCTGGACGGCACTTTACGCACATGCATTAAGCCAGGTTTTCACACGACAAGCCTTAATTGTTTTATGGTAGATCTAGAAACATACAGCAAAAAAGAACCTTTAACTATTAAATCATTGATCTATTGGCATATGTCGGTCTGTGATAAAAACACACAAATCGTGAATAAAATCGTATAACATGTAGTAATATAGAGGATATTTGTTTAATTCAGTGTAAGATCGTACTTTATTTTAAGAGTGGTGCAGCCACGAGTAAAATTATATAGTTTCTATGACCACGAATGAAATAAAATAAGATCTTACGCTGTATTTAACACATTTTCTTTTTATTTCATGCTATTGAACGATAAATGAAAAAAATGCGCGAGATATGCTGAAGCGTCACAAGTTTTGTGTATTTTGACGTCATAAATATGACGTCATTGTGATTACAAAATTCTCGATCTGTTATGGTGGGAAAATAGTGCCTCTCTTACTGCGTCGTTGTCGCTTAATTATATTTGTATTAAATTTTATTATGTGTTTTCTGTTGTTTAAAAAGGCCGATGTTTACACTGACGATTAGGGTATTCACATACTTCCAAAAATAAACATAAAAACAATATTAAAAGTAGTTCCACATAACCAAGAGTGAAATGATCCAACGTTATCATTTCACGCGACCTAGAGTGAAATGATCGGGTTATCATTCACTTGTATTCTCCACTCATTCAACGCATAGCATGAAATAAAATACGTGTTTACACCAACATGATCAATGCGGTCGCAATATTGCAAGTTTACCAACATGTTAGCATATCCTTGTTAAATAATACCATTCATGATTACATAATTTGTAAAGAAGAATTTCTTTCTTAGTACTAACTTGGTTTTTTCGTATTATTTACTATTGGAGGAATCACAGTAATAGTGTTATCTAGTCGTGTCTGAATTTTAATCGGTTAACGGTCTTGGTAACTTAAGTGCTTTATACATGTAGAGGAGAACATGTCACGTGATTTGCCTTTAACAAAATTGACGTTTTTTATCTTGACATCTTCTATATCGCTAGTGTGAAGATGTAATATTTCGAATCTGACCGGGATTACTTTTTATTTGCCCATCAAATTACTCTCATTTCATCCCATCTTTACACCGACATCGACGAAATAACGACCCGCGCGAAAAATAGAGAATACTTGGTTAGTGTTGAATAAAGATAAGTTTATTTAGCGAGGCTTAGAAAACCTGAACTACGAGCCTCGGCGAGTGGTTCACGTTTTCGTGCCGAGCAAATAAACTTATCTTTATTCAGCACTAACCATATTATATTTATCCCATCCTTTTCTGCCTTTATTTTGAAAATCAACGAAAGAAAACACACTAAATATTACGGAAAACATATAATGACGTCACGAAAATAACAAGATGACGTCATTATACTTCGCGTATTGGCTTTTTCACCACAGTGTTGAAATAAAGCAAAGTTTATTCCATGAGGGTTTATTTCGTCAATACACGCCTGATGATGGGATAAGCTTGCTTATTCACACACTGTGGGATAAAGCAAGCACGCGCAGTCGAATGACGTCATTTTGCGGCTTTTCGTGACGTCATTGTATGTTTTTCGTATTGTTTTTCGTGTTATTTAGTAGTTTACTTCGTTTACTATTGAAATAAAGACATAAACCGATGAGATAAGTAGATTACTAGGCACGTGTTGAATTCAGATAAGTTTATTTGTTCGGCAAGAAAACATGAACCAGGTTTCTAAGCCTGGCCAAAAAATTATCTGTATTCAACATTAACCTAGTATTCTGTATATACAAATAGTTGTAATAAAATGTTGTAATATTATAAATAGAAATTAGTTTATATAGTTATAGTATTTCAATATATGGCACTCTGAGGCCATTTGATCTCTGATCAACCTTTTTATATTCGCATTAACAGTTTTGCGACACCTAAGTGACTACAGCAAATTGCAAGTGTTCAATATATGTATACATACGTCAATGAATGGAAATACTAGTAGTTAATTACGTTGCTGTGTATGCGTTTTTTGTGTCTTGCAACATGTTAACCTTTTGTACTAAAACAACAAGAACAACAACACATAGCATGTGATAAAATATACACAAATATATTAGATAATTTAATACTGGGTATAAAATATATAGTGTGGACAACATTTTATTATTTGAACACTAGGTAACGCAAATCACATCTGAGTTATAACTATTTTTAGCTTACCTGAGTACGAAGTGCTCGGTGAGCCATTGGTATAGGGGACCCCTCCTGCGTCGTCCGTCGGCCGTCGTCCGTGTGCCGTCAACAATTTGTTTCGTTCTCACTTTTTATCCAACCTTAACCAAACTTGCATAGTTTGTGTATGACCATAAAATCTCGGACGGGATCGTGATTGGGCCAGATCACACCAGTAACACTAGAGTTATTGCCCCTTTTTTATGTCAACACGTGCAAAAATGCCTTTTTCAAACATATAGACTTTATTTTCCATCCAATCTTAACACAACTTTCACAGTTTGTTTATGACAATCAGATCCCAGAAGACGCCGAAGAATGGGCCAGATCGTTTTCAAACACCGGAGTTATTGCCCTTTGTTTATGAAAAATATACAAAAATGGACATTATTTAGTAAAGAGATTTAATTTTTCATCCCATCTTCACCAATCTTGCACAGTTTGTCTATTATCATGAGATTACAGTTGAAGTCAAATATAAGCAAGTGATATCCCCTGCTAAGCTGTATTGTAAACTCCTCACAGTGGACTCGCCTGTTAATCTGTATTGCAAACTCATCACAGTGACCTCGCCTGCTAAGCTGTATTGCAAACTCATCACAGTAATCTCGCCTGCTAAGCTGTATTGCAAACTCCTCACAGTAATCTCACCTGCTAAGCTGTATGGCAAACTCCTCACAGTAATCTCACCTGCTAAGCTGTATTGCAAACTCCTCACAGTAATCTCCCCTGCTAAGCTGTATTGCGAACTCCTCACAGTAATCTCACCTACTAAGCTGTATTGTAAACTCCTCACAGTGGTCTCCCCTGTTAATCTGTATTGCAAACTCATCACATTAATCTCACCTGCTAAGCTGTATTGCAAACTCCTCACAGTAATCTCACCTGCTAAGATGTATTGCAAACTCCTCACAGAAATCTCACCTGATAAGCTGTATTGCAAATTCCTCACAGTGGACTCCCCTGTTAATCTGTATTGTAAACTCCTCACAGTGACCTCCCCTGCTAAGCTGTATTGCAAACTCCTCACAGTAATCTCACCTGCTAAGCTGTATTGCAAACTCCTCACAGTAATCTCACCTGCTAAGCTGTATTGCAAACTCCTCACAGTGGACTGCCCTGTTAATCTGTATTGCAAACTCATCACAGTGACCTCCCCTGCTAAGCTGTATTGCAAACTCATCACAGTAATCTCACCTGCTAAGCTGTATTGCAAACTCCTCACAGTAATCTCACCTGCTAAGCTGTATGGCAAAATCCTCACAGTAATCTCACCTGCTAATCTGTATGGCAAACTCATCACAGTAATCTCACCTGCTAAGCTGTATGGCAAACTCATCACAGTGACATCCCCTGCTAATCTGTATGGCAAACTCCTCACAGTAATCTCACCTGCTAATCTGTATGGCAAACTCCTCACAGTAATCTCACCTGCTAAGCTGTATGGCAAACTCATCACAGTGACATCCCCTGCTAATCTGTATTGCAAACTCCTCACAGTGGTCTCCCCTGCTAATCTGTATTGCAAACTCCTCACAGTAATCTCCCCTGCTAAGCTGTAGGTCACAATATACTAAAAGATTTCCTTAACAAATTCAATGTAAAAGCAATAAATTCAACAAAAAATAAACTCAACATTTTGCGCGTAGAGACCCTCATAACCATACCTTTTCTTAAAGAGCATTCCGAGCCGAATTGATTTAGACAATAAAAAAGATAGGTCATGTGATATGTAAGAAAGAACTCGACGCGAATCAAAGTTCACTGTTTTACGGCCATCTTTTAACCGGCTACTCTCCAGTTGAAGGTATACTGCCAACTGTCAAAGTCTCGTCATGTAGTCCCCAACCTTCAAGCGAAACAGTGAATTTTTAGTACACAACAATGTTTTTCCTACCACACGTACAAAGAAATATTCAAAAATAAAGTCATGGCAAGTGACTATACAGAAAATTGTGTCTTCAAATAAATGGTGTTGATTTATTTAGAGAGTATAGCATTGCACACCTGAAATATTTAGTATACTGTAACCTGTATTGCAAACTCATCACAGTGACCTCCCCTGCTAAGCTGTATCGCAAACTCATCACAGTGACCTCCCCTGCTAATCTGTATTGCAAACTCCTCACAGTAATCTCCCCTGCTAAGCTGTATGAACAGAACAGAACAGAAATTTTATTGGTGACTTGCACAAAAGTACATCGTCAAAGCAAATTCAGTACAAATAAACAATTATATGTCACATAATAAGTTAAAAGGCTTAGAAAGTAGGTACCATACAATACAGTCTTTTGAGAAAATAAGCAAAAAAGAAAGGAACAAGAGGGTGAACAAGATCAATGAATAGCTAATAGCGTGGAATTTCTAAGAGCCAACGCCTGCTTTAAAAATCTATCAACATTAAACAATACAGTTTTATTTTGCGTATTGATTAATTCAAGGAATTTAAACATTGAAGGTTTCGTAAAATAATAACGGGATAAAAATTTCTTTCTTAAATCTTCAAATAAAGGGCATATACACATAAAATGGTATTCGTCTTCAATATCATTTTTATTGCATAATAAGCAAAAACGTTGATTTCTGTCAATTCTATTCCTACTATACCGGCCTGTTTGAATTCGGAGGGGATGTTCTGACAATCTAAGCCTCGTGAAGAAGCATCTTAGATTATGTGGTAAGGTATCAAGATAAGTTTCATATTCAAATCTGTGTTTAATATGTTTATAGTTTTCGAGTGCGGCATTTCTTTCTATCCCCACTGACCATTGTTGTATAAATACTTCAATAACACGCTGTTTAAACATCGGAAGAAACGAAGTAACATCAACATTTGCACAATTGTCAAAAACATATGAAAAACCGTGATCATTTAACAATTTTTTTACATTGGAAACCCAATTTGGTAACCCTTTCTCACAATCTAGAAGGGCTTGGTGGTATACTGTTTTCAATATAATATTATTAGTGTGTAATAATTTACACCAATATTTTATAATTTTAACATATCTTGAAATATACAAAGGGTAACGGCCCAATTCGCCATAAACACCAACAGAAGATGTATTTGTTTTAATTTGAAGAATTTGTTTACAAAATTTAAGATGAATTCGTTCTATCTCTTTCGACTTTGAATTCCCCCATACCTCTGAAGCATATCCTAAAATCGACCCAACAAAAGCATCAAATAATTGACATAAAAACTTGGGTTTCAATTGATAACGTTTACAATTATTAAGTAAAACATGTAATGCCTTTATAGCTTTTCCGGCCAGGTATTCCTGGTTAAGACTGAAGTTACCCGTATAATTGAACACAGTACCTAGGTAGTTAAAATCATTTACCACTTCGATAGGTTTGTCATCATATACCCAATGTTCGTTTGGTAATAGTTTACCTCGCTTACGAAAAACCATTATTTTTGTTTTATCAGTATTAACTTTAAGACCCCATTTATCACAGTAAGTTTTTAAACACTTCAAATTCTCTTGTAACTCAAGTGGTGTTTTGGCAAAAATGGTCATATCGTCAGCAAACAACAAAAGAATAATAACAATGTCATCAAGAAGCAATCCCGAATCAACATTATTTTGCAAATATAACTCAACATCTTCAACAAATAAAGAGAAAAGTAGAGGGGAAGTAACCTCCCCTTGCCTCAAACCAACGGCGCATTCGAAAAAAGCAGTGTAGCTATTACATACTTTAACACAAGATTTAACTTTCTGGTATATATCCTGTATAACTCTTAATAATTTACCTTGGATTCCGGTCTCGTAAAGCTTTAACCATAGCGCATTCCTATATATAGAATCAAAACATTTAAACATGTCCACGTATACAACATATAGATGTTTGTTATCATTTAAATATTTCTGGACTAAAGACATTAATACAAAAATAGCATCAACAGTGCTGCACCCTTTGCGAAATCCGAATTGCGCGTCCGAAATTTTACTGTTGTTGTTACAAAAACTTTCGACACGTTTATTTATGACTGTAGTAAACAATTTCGATAAACAACTGAGCAACGTTATACCCCTATAATTATTAACAGTATTTAAGTCACCTTTTTTGTGGACAGGAACAATAACTCCCTCGGTCCATTTATCTGGAAAATAGGCAGAGTTCAATATCGCATTGAATATATCGCAAACGTGGGATGAAATTATATCGATGCTTTCAATAAAATATTCATTTAATAAGTAATCACTGCCAGAAGATTTTCCGCACATTAAAGATTTAACCGCGTTCAAGATTTCATGAATCGTGATTTCGCTATCCAATTCCGGAAACGTACCATTCGGGGCATCAAAATCATGATTATTACAAAACTGCTCCGCTTCTTGATTCGAACAGTGTGAGATATCGTTACTAAGGGTCAAAAAATATTGATAGAAGCTTTCTAATGTAATCACGTTGTTTCGTGTTGATTTTTTCTTTTTAAAATATTTCCAGAACTCTTTCGGTTTACAGTGTTTTAACTTTTCTATGTCGTTTAAGTTTTTATTGTTAAAAATGCGCTTTTTCTTGTTTAATAAATTCTTATATTCCTTTTTTAATTGACAAAGACATTCACGGTTATGTACAGAGTGACATTTGTTAAAAACACCTAGTGCTTGTAAATATCGATTTTGGGCGTTAATACAATCGAGATCAAACCAGTCAGCGTCATGCGGACGGCGTCTCTCGTTATTAGCATTATAGTTACACTTCACTTGCTTGGAAAACAAAGGATCCGCAACATTCCGTAATATCGACGTAAATTCATTTAAAAGGTTATTCACTGATGGTCGGCTTGTAATATCAATGTTATTAATATCCGTTAATCTATTTAACTCGGGTAATTTGGCTATCAGTGCCGAGCGAAATAGATCTCGGTTCTCTGCGTTCCATTTAAATTGGACAAACTGTTCGGACGACGATACCCGATTATCGATTTTACATAGTAAAGACAATTTTAACGGTGTATGATCACTGCATACATTTAGATCCTCTATAGTAAAACTATTTATCATCGAAAAATTACATTCCTTCGTGAGTAAATAATCTATCACCGATGCGCCTTGTTGTGAAACAAACGTAAAACGATCAGTATTATGAAATCTACCGTTAAGAATTCGCACGTTCGTTACCTTGCACATATCAAGAAGTTTAACCCCATGACTATTAGAAGTTTTATCCGGCGAGGCCCGTAACAAGGGGACGTCTGCAACATAATCATAATCATCAATATAGTCAATATTTTTATCTTGAATAATGTAATCAAATTTTGTTCCTACTCTGCTATTTAAATCTCCTACAACATAAACCGTTCCTAAATTATCATAAAAGTTTATATCTGATTCAAGGACCTCAAATAGATCTATATTATTTATAGTGTAAGCTGGCGAATCTATTCCCCAAATATAAGCTCCACAAATATATACATCCTGATCAAAATGAAAAAATGCATGATCAACTTTGATCCAAATAATGGTATCCAAATGGTTACAAATAACTTCAATACCCTTGCTTATATTATCTTTAAGATAGAGAACAATACCGCCACTAGAACGTTTAGCATTACGATTTTGGAATTTTCTAAAAAAGTTAAAGCTGGTGTATCCTTCTATTTTAATATCACTTTTACTATTTGTCCAGGATTCATACAAAAAAACTATATCACAAGTATTAATTGTTTTAAGAAACTCGTCACTTTCCTTCTTGCTGCTTGTTAGTCCGTGAATATTCCACGACAGGATGTGTAGTTCATCCCCTTGGAATTGCTAATCCCGCACTGGTTTCCCCTCAACGTATAGAGTGTCATAAGCAATCCACGCAGATTTACCGTCTTTGCGAGCCTCCTTCATCTTCGGGATCAGCTTCCGGTGTTTGTCAATAACTTCCTTTGGAAATTGTTCACTCACATAAAATTGAGTACCCTTCAGCGCTGACCACTGCCGTCTGACCAGTTCACGTTCCTTGTAGAATGTAACTTTGGCGACTATGTTGCGAGGTTTGCTTTCGACCCTTGAGCCCATCCTGTGAACTCTCTCGAACCCAATCTTGTCCGCTATGTCTTTAGCTAGTTTCATTTTTTCATGTAGGAACGTCCGGATCGTATTTTCTGCATCTTCATCGTCACCAACGCGTGATTCCGGGATGCCTCCAAATATCAAGTTGTTCCTCATAGACTGGGACTGTAAATATACTACGTCTTCTTGTAAACTACTTCTCTGCTTTTCTAACTCCGTAACCTTACTATTGACCATACCAACTGCAAAGTCTATACTCTCGGCCTTTTCCTCAACTCTAGCAACTTGTTCCCCTAACTTCCGGTTTCTCTCATCGACAACTACCCACAATCGTTTCAGTTCTGACTCAAAGCTACTGACCTTTCTTTCTACCTCGTCAAGAGTCTTCAATCTTCTCTCTATCCCATCCATTCTGGTATCTATCTTCTTCAAATACTCGAGCAACACACTGTTCGTAGGTTCCCCCATGGTTGAGTATTCCGGTTGGCACGACTCACTTACACCACTTGAGTTTAAAATTCCTCGGAACACATCATTGTCCACATCTAAGAAAGGTACACACTCCTTTTCATATAATACAGCGTTTGTTTCACTCAAAATATCACTCACCGACACGCACGTACTCCCGGACGGGCCTCTGACTTTGAAATATTTGCCTTTGTTTACTTTATCACTTTCACTACCACTGCTTTCTCTATCTTTCCTTTTCCTGTTTTTCCCCATAACACATATCCGCCAGTTAGAAGCACTTTATTTCCAGGTTTGGCTCACTTCACGATGCATTTTCAGGCTTTTAAACATGTTTTTAATTTAATTTTATGGGAGCGCGAAGAATGCGACCTCTCCCGCCTTATCACATGACACATAGGTAGAGTTATAACTCTTAGTAACAAAAAATGCTGACAAATTTACATTCATTGCAATTTTATTTACGAACCTTCATAATACATGTGAACATCGTATATACACATGCATGCGCAGTTTTAACTGCATGCGCAATTTTCAAAATTATATAACATTTATTAGTACAATGGAGAACATCGCCAAACTCCTCGCAGTGGTTTACAATGGGAATTTGTGGAAATTCAACTGCAGTTTGTTTATCTTTTTTTTTAGTTACGCCAATTGATGATCACCGTTACTTCATACAATGACTCGCTGGTCAGGACCGTGTATAAGTCCTATTAAATAAACCACTATAAATGCTGAACAGTTTAAGTTATTAAATTGAAATGTGTTTGAACGTTTGTCCTTTTATATACGATTATTTTTAGATGTTTTACTGTTCATAAATGGAAAGTAGGTCATGTTTATATGAGACCAGTGTAGCGATTAATTTGAACAGAATATGCATAATTACATAATTCTTATGAATTAATTTAGTAGGTTTGAAAAATGTGTCAAAAGTATCTTATGTCTGAATTTTTATTCAAAATACTCTGATTTAGCAACGTCCCAATTTTAATTTGATAAACTAATAATAGCATGCGCATCTGCACATAGCAACCAACCTTCACAACCAATCAGAAGGGCCGGACCAAAGGGTCACACTGCACATGAAAAAGGTCATTACAAGGAGCTAAATCTAGGTTTAACTTTGGCAAACTATTGCCGATTTTCGATTTATAGCTCACCTGCGCTCGGTAAGCTATTGGTATCTGTATAGGACCTCTCATGCGTCCTCCGTCACAGTCTCTACGAAACTCGGAGGTCCTCAGTCAGACATCTGGTCTGACTGACAAGAAAAATCTGTTAGACCTGCTGCACATTTGTCAGACCAAACACAATCAAACACTCTTCGGAATTATTTAAATGTTTTTACTGATTTACATTCACGTTGCATTTTATTTACAGTTAATTGTGTACATGTTAAAACAAAATAATTTACAGTTATATGTATGCAATATTTACCACTCATATTCAGTCTCTGATAATCTTCATAACTTGTTATATTTCACAGAGTTAAATTTATAAAATATGTTTAATTTAAGTATAATTAACACATATATTTAGATCTATTTCACTTTATACAGTTTCTATTTAAAATCCTATTATTATTTTTATATAGTGTCTTGTATATATTTTTACCTATTTTGTACAATGTAATATTTAAAAAAAAATCCATAAACAAAATGTACTTTCTAGTGGTTAAAAAAGGTAAAGGAAATAAATGAACATTAAATAGCAAAAGCTATCGTCCAAGTAATCTTCACCCCACCCGCTCTTTTAATCACAAAACTACAAATACTGCTTTGTGTCGAAAATATTAATGTTTGTTGATTACCGGTAATAAAACAATTTAAAAGGACTGTATTCATTAACAAGAAATAACAAAACATTTTTGATAAATTGGAATTTATTTACTTTCACTTTCGACAAGTGTACTGCCGCTAACATTAAAAGGTTGCCTCAGCCAACGTTTTTTGCATATAATTAGTATACATGGATGATTTGGAATAATACTTGTATTAGTTAACACTAGATAGCAGATGTAATTTTTTTATAAATGACGACGTACTTTTGACGCGATCGGCGTATGCAATTTGTCAAGTTACACAACTTCATATTAATTAAGATAATTAGAATAATGTTCATTTTGCACAAGTAATAATTATATTGCCGTCTTTAATTTGCAGTAATTAATTTATTAAATATGTGCGAGTTTAACACACGCGCATCACAAAACGCCACGGGATGGTGTAACAAATCACTTGCCCCTTTACTGAGGGCGTGATAAACTTTCTATCGACGACGTTCATTTGCATATTGGAAAATTTGCGCATTCTCATTGGCTGACTGGTTTGGCTGTAGTAAAACTGACTCCTCCTGCGTCTAGAATATATGGATAATTGATACACTGGTGCAAAAGGGGAGTTTGTTAATTGCCGAGTAGGCGCGTTTTTTGTCTTTGATAAACTTGCGTACGCAAACGCAAATGGTTGCATACTAGAATCTAACGCTGAATCTTATGGCGTCCTTACTTTACTGATACGAGGTCATCGGTGTTTTTAAATTGCAATCGAAATACGCATCGTGTCATTCCGTTGAATTTAAAAATAGATGTTAATATGATCGTGTGCTGTTTTACTTTCGATTTGATAGCAAATATTTTAGTCAGCCATTTTGGGTCGACGAACTTGCAATTTCTTTCGGACCTTGACACATTTAGTCGGTCAGGTCCGTACGTCCGACGGAGTTTCATGCAGACAGCCGTCATCCGTGTGCCGTCAACACTTGGGTTCGCTCTCAGGCTGGAGATTTCACTTTTTATCCAAACTTAACCAAACTTATACAGTTTGTGTATGACAATACAATCTTGGATAGGCTTGTTAATGGGGTCAGATCACACCAGTAACACTAGAGTTATTGCCACTTTTTCATGCAAAAAAAGTGCAAAAATGCCCTTTTCCAACATAAAGACATTTTAACAAAATTTTTCGAAGACAAATTTCGGTTATTAGATAGAGGATATTTGTTGATTTCGGTGTAAGATCGTATTTTATTACACGAGTGTTCATAGAACATAATATTTTCACGAGGGGCGCAGCTACGAGTGAAAAATATATTTTCTATGATTACGAGTGAAATAAAATACGATCTTACATTGAAATCAACAAATTGTCTTCTCATTTTATGCTTTTGGACAATAAATAAATAAAATTGCGCGAGATAAGCTTAATCGTCAAAAGTTCTGACGTCATAAATGATTCCAAAACTGTCACTCGTTAGTATGGTGGGAAAAATTGCCATATAATGTGAGTCGTTGTCGCTAAATTATAATTTTTTGAATTGTATCATGTATTATGTAAACACATGCATGAACATACTGTACATGTATATAAATTTGCAAAGTGCTGTAAACCACTACTTGTAGATTGATGCTATTTATGGAAAAATAGTCAGTTTTATGTTAAATTTTCACTGCAGTTAAAAAATGAAATCTTTATATTTTCACTGTTGTTTTATTTCACCCATAAAATTAAGTATTTCACTGAAAAGCATATATTGAATTGGGGTATATCGTTGGCAGGGCGGATGGGGTGGGGGCGTCAACTTTTCGTTTCGAGAACGGATTGAGATATTTTAATGAAACTTCATACATAGACACCTTATATCGAGACCTCGCTTGGGATTGCATATGGGGTGGGTGGGGTCAAGGTCACTGTTGCTAAAATAGAAAAACGGTTTCCGCTAAATAACTAGAGAACGCATCGAGATATCTTAATGAAACTTAATACATAGATACCTTATATCTAGATCTCGCTTGGGATTGCATATGGGACGGGTGGGGTCAAGGTAAATGTTACTAAAAAAAGAAAAACGATTTCCGCTCAATAACTTGAGAAGGCATTGAGATATTTTAATAAAACTTCATACAAAGATACCTTATATCGAGGCCTCGCTTAGGATTGTATTCGGGTTGGGTTGGGTTGGGTCAAGGTCAAGGTCACCGTTACTTAAAATAGAAAAACGGTTTTTGCTCAATTACTTTAGAATCCATAAAGACTACAGGTGAAGTCGAATATAAGCAGCATGATCGGGCAAGAAACACCGGAGTTATTGCCCATTGTGTTTGGAAAAAACATCAACAAGTTATCAATGATCGACTTGCACACACAATTTTTTATTTATTGTTGACCAAACTTACACAGTTTGCGTATGACATAAAAATTGCTTGATAAAATTTGATTTCAAACAGTTGCAAACCTTGCGTGTAGTTATTTGTACATGCAACATTGATGCCGTCACAGCCTGCATTAACATCATTTATCATCAATGGACAGAAAATTATCAAAGAAAAACTTGACCTTATATCACAGTCACCGCAATTATCGCATTGCAACTAGTTCTCCAACACTGTCTGCCAAAAAGACATCAAAATCTACTGTTTCTGCATTTTCCAGAATTGTCAAAGACTTAATGAAAAAGGGTCCGGTTAAAATATCAAGAAAAATGATTTGAGAAGCATTAGCAAAAACACTGCACATCCACTACCCAACTCATACTTTAGTAAGCTCACTGCACTAATTGATGTTTTAAATCAAATTGATCCAACCCCCTTTTGCATACTGTTCAGATACCTTAGTTTTCAAACCTGTAACAACAGTATGGTTTTCATCTGTTCCTGTTCTCAGGTGAGCGCTTTGAGCCATCATGGCCCTCTTGTTTTTTTTAAACGTTTTTATGTGAAATAGTATAAAATGAACTACATATTAATTGCCCCAAAAGATATATTTGACAATGTTTTAAATATGCATGGATTCTGGTTTTTAATCAGTAATCAAATTTTACCATTTTTAAACTAATTTTGAATTTTGGCATAAAAACGAATGTTTCCACACACCAGATCAGATGAAAATCAGGCAGTTTCATTTTGATAACATTGACATACTTTTTGTTTAATGTGAAAACCATGCCCTATCATAAAAATGTAAGACAGAACAATGTGGTATCATATTTGTAATAGTCACTTTTTCTTTGATTTGGTTAATACATATTAAAGACAATTTAAATTATGAACTCAGAATTAATATGTTCAAGCAATGTTTGTTTGTTATCTTTATTTTAAGAATTCCCTACAGGCATTTATGGAGGGTAAATGACTCCGGGCTAGGTTAAAGTTTTTCAGTAACCTAGTTTCTCAGCAATGGCTTAAGGGATTTCATTCAAACATTTATTCCCCATCTTAAAACGAACATATAGGCCAAGTTTGATAATTAGTTTGAAATTTGTCAAAATGATGGGCCTTTTTAAACTTAGAAATTTTACATATAGAAGCTATTAAGAAAGGTTAACGGTTCTACTCGCCCCAGCGTCGGCGTCTGGGCTAGGTTAAAGTTTTTCCGTAAGCTAGTTTCTCAGGAATGGCTTGAAGGATTTAATTCAAACTCAAAACAATTATTCCCTATAATAAAATGAACCTATAGGCCAAGGCTATAGGCTAGTTTGAAGTTAGTCAAAAGTATGGGCCTTTTTACTCTTAAAATTTTTACATTCAGCTAGTGGGTAAGGTGGGGACGTGAACATTTCATTTACACTCTAACATGAAAATGAATGCTTAGATACCCTAAAGCAATATTTTACTTGGGATCGCCATTGGGGTGGATTGGGTGGTGTCAAGATCAATGTCACAGTTACTAAAAATAGAAATACAGTTTCTGCTCAATAACTCGAGAACAAATTGAAATATTGTAATGAAACTCAGTTTATAGATACTGTATAGAGAGACATTGCACGAGATTGCATATGGAGTGGTTGGGGTCAAGGTAATTGTTTTGAAATTAGACAAATGCTTTCCACTACGTAACCCGAGAACAAAATTAACTTTGTTAAATTGGCCCTTACTATATATCCAAACAGTTTGTTTGAAAAAATGCCAGTAACTCTGACAAGTACAAGAAACACTTCAAAATGGAACATACTGGTAGTACACTAATCATTTCACTAAATTGGGGAAAGCAAGACCAGCGTCTAAACATTGGATGACATGACTATTTTAAAGTACCTGTATGATGAGAAATGTGTTAAACGATGCAAATCAAATCGTTACCAAACTTACATTTTTGACATAATGTCTATCTAAATATAAACACAGTGAAACTCCAGCTGCATCAGCAGTAGAGAACTCTTATTAGCAGCACATGGTCCTTTACTTACGGCAAGGGACCAGTGCCCAAACAACACAGGGCAATCCAAAAACACGTAACAAACAGAAAACACATGAATGAAGCTGGAGCCTACGCCTTGGAACGGTCAATGCAAAACATTGGGGGTTTAAACCGGTTTACGGGCGCCCGGAACCTCACACTTGGTCCAGCTTTATTCATGCGATATTTAAATGTAAATAAAGATCAATCTCATACCATCGCAATAAAAATTTAACAGCAATAAAAGAGGATACTTATTCAATTTAATTACCATTTTATTACACACTGGTTGGATATAAACGCAAGTAGCAGAATTGCAACTAATTGTGGCACGATAAAATGAAAGAAAAACAAGCATCAAGTACATAAAATAAGCTTTTTGAAAAAGAAATGTCAATACATAGATATAATTCATACATTTTACCACATAGTAATGGTAATAGGGTTACTCAGTCATAATGGCAACTTCGCAATAGACTTCAAGTGATTCCCAAATGTGTTTCTGTTTTAAGTTGATAAATGGCTGATTTCGAAACCGTACACATACTATTGAAATATATCAAAATAATGTAAATGCACACGAATAATAATTCTAAACAGCCAAACTCCACTACAGTCTTAAAACATGTTAATTTTATTAGCATTTTGATCATAAGTCTGTGCCAAATCTGTTTACTCCATTTGAATAGTAGTTATGTTTCAACGTATTTTCAAGCAATATAAGCCCTTTATACATTTATTGTTTTTGATATAGGTGCCAGGATGGCCTCCAATGATGACTTCGAAGCTTCAGTGCACAAAGCATCAGATTTACTTCATGACTACTGCTGTTCTTTCTGCGAGGAAAACGATGTCAACAAAGAGGCTCAGTTTTATTGTGAGAAGTGTTCCAAGTTTTACTGCAACGACTGTGTCAAACACCACAATCAGCTTCTTAAAAAGCACTCTGTTGTTGGGAGACAGGACATGACAAAGTGGCCGGTTGCTACAGCAACGGATGACATACTAGAGGAATGCCAAGAACACAAAGATGAGAAACTGAAGTTGTTTTGTGAGGATCACAGCCAGATGTTGTGTACTGTCTGTCACATCTACAATCATCAGTAAGTTTATGAAAAAATGTGATTTAGATATAATCTAGCTGTATACCATCTGTCTCCATTTTGATA
The DNA here is from genome assembly GCA_027627225.1 of Congeria kusceri. Taxonomy (NCBI): domain Eukaryota; kingdom Metazoa; phylum Mollusca; class Bivalvia; order Myida; family Dreissenidae; genus Congeria; species Congeria kusceri. The sequence continues at coordinate 14,853,831 of CM051038.1, forward strand.
GTATATATGATTATCTAACTAGATTTTATGTTTTTAGCATTTTCAACATCGTTATTCCTCTAGAAAATGCGTATGTTATGAATTTTAGATATGGAAAGTTAATAACATTGCTTAGTTCTTAAACCAGATATACTAATAATTGAGCATAACTTGTTATGTCTTTGCTGTTGAATATATATTGTGCTTCTTCTTAAGGGACAATACTTGCTTTGAAGCGAATACGGACTAACCTCGTAGTCGTGTTATAAATAAGACCAATAGGATATTCTGTATTAACATATGAACCACTTTCAAATTACTGGAAATAACAATTATTAGGTATGTTAATCTTGACATTGAAACATAATATAAATACTGTACCAGAATGATTTCCACTTGTTCAACAGAAAATGCAGCCATGTGGCACTGATTGCTGACAAACTGAAAGCTCTCCAGAAGGAAGTTGACTTTATTCAAATATCCACGAATTTAAAGAAACTCCGAGAAAAGGTAAACCAGGAGATACAGAAGAAGGTGGGCAATATTCATTCGGTGCAAAAATCCTATCAGAAAATTCTGGATGAAATTGCAACATTACGTAAGAAAATGAACGATGCTCTCGATCAACTGGATAAGAATACTAAACAGGAACTGGACACACTGCTGGCCTCCCTGAAGACCTCACTGCAGACTGACATTGAAACCTGCAGCAGTATACATGAGAAGATTAAACATCTACAAAACGAATTACAAAATCTTGAAAAGAAAAGCCCAACCAAGGTCTTTATATTGTATAGGATTATATTAGACCAGTCCTCTGTGACGGAGACAATGCTCCAAAAACTTGCAACCAGCACTGAGGTCACACTGTCATTCAATCCGGATACCACTATTGAACAGACTCTGTCCGGTGTCACACGTCTTGGAAAGGTTACAAGCAGCAAAATACAGTCCAAATGCTCTACCAAGCAACAGGTACAGAGTGGAAACGTAAGCACAGATACAATACAAGGCCAGTCTGATGACGAACAAAGAGGAAGCATTGCCAAAGAATCCAGCCTGTTATCAAATCCAAATCAAATTGTCAGAGTGAAGAGTGTGGTCAAGTATAATGTAAAAATGAAGCATGATCAAAATAATTGTTTTATATCTGGTATCTGTGAGACAGCTACCGGAGCGCTTGCCATCACAGACTGGGGTAACAAGAAAGTAAAGCTTCTGAGTCAGACCTACGCTGTAGTGACTCACTGTGACCTGCCTGCTATGCCATGGTCCATTTGCAGCACTGACGCCAATCAGGTGGCTGTGGCTGTGTGGGAGAGACGTACTGATATATCTGAGATTCATTTCATCAGAGTGACAAATGGTCAGTTAGAAGGAGACAGAATACTGGAGCTCAAACATCCCTGTAGCAGTGTTTCCCACCACCAGGGCAAGCTGTACATGACCTCCATTAGTGCGCTGTATCAGTACAATGTGGATGGGAGCCAGGGGAGCAAGATATATGAGGATACATCTGGCATCAGGACAGGTAGTAATGGTAATGGTTATCAGTATCATGATCCCTAATGGCTTAGATAGTTTACGGATTTATATATTAACTACTGCTATGCTATTTATCCATATGTAGAAAAAGTTAGGTACAACTTCATAGTATTTAATGTATATGGTTAGCGGTAAGATAGCCTCTTTTCCTGTATATTCGGCCACTTAGGAGCTAAACTGCTTTAATGCCCTAATTGAATACAATTTTAAGACGGTGAGACTTTTATCCGTAACTTTAAGATCTTTCCTACTAAATAAAGGCCAGATTAGGTAGAGACTAGCCATTCACTTAGTTACTGACCAATTCTAGGAAGGCACCCTAGCAACCATGAATTTTTCAGATGTTCCTATCATTTAGTTCAGTCTTCATTTTGATAAGAAAATATAAAAAAATTCTTACAATTTTGATATTAATTCATTAGAAGCATTCTATATAAGACTACCACACACCAGCATACTGTTTGAAAATGAATATTTACAAAATTCTTGGTGTATGCACGAAGTGTGTAGCAATTTTTAGGAATTTCTTTTTCAAATCTTATTTTCTGTGACAAAATCTAAAATTCGCAATTTTTTTAACCAAAAACAATATTTATATGATAGAATTGTCTCAATGCAGATAACTAACACAAGTTTTATAGGAAATATTGATTAATTCCCCTTATCTGGGGATGGCCGAATCTATAGGAATGGCTGAAACTACAGGAAAGAAAAATATATAGTAGATGTTAACAAAGATCTGATATCAGATTTCAACAAAATTTGTTATTTTACGTGTTTATTAACAATACAGCTGTGCTGTTATTTCTTCGGAAAACAAATTAAAATTGCATTTTTCAGATCATATCGTAATTAAACCAATTACAAATGAGAAAATTTCTTATATAATTTAAAGAGACATAACCATTGTGCTGTTATGAATACATGTAGTTTGTAACAAACATTACTGGCATTTAATAATATGACACTTGAATTTCTGTAAATCTTGTATTAAGTTTAATGTACCAAATAAATGGACATCAGAATATATTAATATTCCTTTATCTCTCTTCATGCAGTTTTCTCTTGTGCTGTGAGTCCAGATGGAGAGCGGATATACGTGACCAACTATACTACTAAGCAGCTGCTCACACTGTCCAAGGATGGCAGAGTATTGTCCACACTGACTGACGATAAATTTAAGGTCAATTTTTACGATATATTTGATGTCAAGTATGTCATGGACTGGAACGGATTAGTCCCAACTGGTCTCCATGTCACAGGCTCTGGTCAGGTGCTGGTATATGCAGTCAAGACTAGTGCGATCATGCAGGTGGACAGGGATGGAAGACAGACACTGGCAACGGTGGTCACTAGGAAGAAAGGTGTTGGAGGACGAATGTCTGTGTACTTCAGTACAAAAACATCCACACTCATTGTTGGAGATGCTGACGAATACATCCGTGTGTTTAAGACGGATTCATTGTAAGAACTATCTGTCATTAATATTAGATGAGTTCTGTTTACCATTAGTTTGATTTAGTAAACTTAACAACTCCCATTATGTGAAGTGTGACTGACACATAACACTGTTTTATAACATTTTTGTCCATTGAAATACAATTATCTGAATGTATAGTTTTTTATTTGGTTTTCAGAACACATGTATTAACACAATTATGTTTTATGTCTGGTAATTGTTTATAATGCAACATGACAGTTTTAATTTTTATGATGTAATTTAAAAAAAAGTTTACTAAATGAAACCTGCATCATAATTAGTCTTACTTACATCATACTGAAAACTGTCAGGTGAAGCTCATGAACATAGTTAACAATGAAACTTGTTCTAATGAAATGAACAATATTTTGTTGGCATTATTAATTTATCACTGTCTTGACATTTCAGTAAATTGTGTATGTATTGTTATGATTAGTTTGTAGAACACATAGACATTAGCATAATTGCTCTTTTCATCGGTAAAGAGTTTATGTATGATCTTACAACAGAATATTGCCACATAAATTAAAACAACCCGATAAAGTTAATTACCATGTGCTTCGATTTAAAATGGAAGAAAAGTTTATAAGAACCATTGTTTTAAAACGCATATGCGGTCTTTTTTAATCTAAAAATAGTTTTCGCCTGAACCGCCGGAAACTCCAATATGTAACTGTATGTACGTTCACTCAACAGCTGTTGTAGGTTACATAACACTCATAAACGATGCAAAAGTGGACACTTGTATTTGCTGATTTATTCAATATTTTAGTGTTTCCTTTGTCATGTTTATCTGTCTGCTTTCAAGTTATATTGTCACTTTCATCTGCTTATTTTTTTTTTAAATACTATGTATAACTGATCATACTGACACACTTTACACTCATTCTCATTTTTTCGGCCAAATACATGTCACAGGTACAATAACTATAACAAAATGTGTATTTCCATATATATGAGTTATATAGGCACCTTGGTTTATAAGCACAATGTATTTGTTTTAAATGAAACCAAAAAAGATGTATCACGAACTCTTTTGAATTAATTAAACGTGTCCTTTATCAACATACCCCCCTATAAAATCCACTGTCACAAACATAATGCCATATTTTTTATGGGTAATTTATTCTGCATTTTGACCGAGTTCAGTAAGTTTTGTTTAATACTTGATTGGTTATTGTTTGAACAATGAGGTTTCAAGATGGAAAAAAAAATACTGCAGAATTATATCATTAAAAAATTAATATTTTATTTGTATCACAAGATGCTTGAAGTTTACGTGACACTAACTTATTTACTGTGCTATCATCAAATGGTTTAACATTTCAATTGATAAGAGTTAACACCACCTATTATGAAAAAACAAGTTTTCATCAACCTTATCATACAAAATCAAGATTTAAGCCATTAACGGTCTAAGCCCATATGTGGGAATTTTTTCGTTGAAGCTTTACATGACGACTGTTTATCTCTTGCCAGACTTTTCTCTATGAAATTGACAGTTCATATTTAATCTCTTACTGAGAACTGCATATCATGACAAATAGAGTGACGAGTTATCAAAAATATTACAGATTTTGGTTATTGGAAAGGTAAACTTGAAGTTTACGTGACTGAATACTTACGTGACAATTTTATTAAACGTGCGCCTACCGCGGTGTAGACAGCGACCAAATAATTTGTTCTGTATTTTCGGTTTATGCCATGATATTTATTATGTCATTGAATGTTTTTCTAGGGCCATTTAGTTCAAATAAATGACACATGATCTGTTGTTTTAGGTTATTTGAACTCACCTTGTTTTTGTTTGGTAAAATAATCGTGATAACTTTATAGAAGGAATGTGTTTCAATTGCACTTATGCTAAGAAATAATTAAAGATAAGTGCTGTTATGATGCATGGTTGATTATCAGGGTCTGATGCACATATAGAGCATAGATTAAAATGTCACATAAAATTCATTATATGTCATGTAAAATTTATAAAATGTCACGTAAAATTCAAACATAAAAACTTTTTCTTTTTTTTAAGTTCACTAATATTATGTTTAAATAAGTTTGTTTGTCCAATTATACAAACGTATATTGACAAAGACAGGGCTAAAATGGCTGAAATCTTGAAAAAGTTAGTTAAATTTTACGTGACAAATATGAACTTATGTCATTAAAATGTCAAAATACTCTACAATTATCCATCATCTATCACATTTATATTGGTAAATCTAGTTTATTCAGAAAACAAGGACTTCATTTGAAAAGAGTTTGCGATATTTTTACCACGTGATGTCCGTTAACAGTTGAGTTCATTGAATTTTACGTGACAATTGGTATGAATTTCGCATTTTAATGGTTCTATGTCAATTATAATCTTTATTTTCTACAAATGTTTATATTTGCAAGTTATTTTCCCCACATCTACGAAAGATTAACCCATTTTCTGCTGAAGTGCGTACTCGTAACATGTTTTCCTTGTTTAATGAATAGTATGTGACAAAAGCACATGCATGGGTGAAAGTTGGGAAAAAAATTAAAAACCTGAAAATTTTTCTGTGGGCCAGGGGGCCCCTAGGGCCACCGGTGGGTCCAGGGCAATGCCCTGGCAGGGGGACCAGGTGGACAAAGCCCCCCGGAAGCTCCTGAGAATTTGTGATTTTGAAGGCGTAGAACAACATTTCTTGGTTAACATCTAATGGTTTTACTTAAGAGCACTACTATGTTAATCCTGCATCAAAAATATCAAATAGCATTCTAACATTGATTTTATGGACAAGTAAGTATTGAAGTCCACTGTGAAGTCTATAAAGCATTTCTGTATATGTTGCAAAATTTAAATGAAATGATAGCTGTGTAGAATTTGCAGCATGAAATGGTTATTGACTTGAACTTGCTTAACTCACTTATACATGTAAAAGCGACTGATGTTTTTTGTCCTCTGAATGTTGTTTGACGGCTTTTTTCCCCAGCTGATTTGTAGGTTATTGTTTAACCACAAACTGTACAAAAACATGTACCGGCAATGTCTGACTTTTTTAACCAGACTTCGAATTTATTTCCAAACACATCCTTTTCATTAAGCCATTCCCATCGCCATCTATTTTTAACATCCTTTTCCAACTGTTTAGTTCTCGATTCTTTGTCTAAAAACCGCATTTTCTTTCAATGATCAACAATCAAAATGTCCACCATTTACTCAATTACACATTCGGAACACCCTTTTTATCATCGTTAAAGGCGTCGTAGAAAGACGCTTAACACCAATGACTATTAATGAGCGTCTAATCGACAGAGATCGTATGCTTATTTTGCGGACATTTTTCACCAGTAACTTACGCGTCATACATCCGTCGCCGAGAGATCGTTGATCCCTTCCCCCCCCCCCCCCCCCTCCAACAAAAACTCGGATTTACACGTTTTGTTGAAATGACCCTTGGCATTAAGAAAAAAAACGGAAATCCGTTATAAACCGGAAAACTTTCACCCATGCACATGTTACAAAACAAAAAAAATGTAAAATGGTCTTATATCAGTTGAGCTCTATTATTTCTGCTTTAGTGTTTATAAAGGTTTTGTGTGCACTACTATTATATTTGACTCGGTATTTATGCTTTATTTTAGGTGTGAGAATATATGAAACAAGAAATGTCTTTAAAAAAGACAATCGGCGTTGACATTAATATACCGAGATATCATTTTTACCCTAAACATATGATACAAGAAGGCCAAGATGATTGGTTATGTGACTTCTCGGACCCCAGATTTTTCGGTCCCCACCTATATAAGGAGACTTCTCGGACCCAGGTTTTTTGGGAAACCATAAGAAAACTTCTCGGATCCCAAAATTAATGTGTGATTAATTCAATAATTATTAATATTTGTACCGTAATTAAACCGATCATACCGCCCCATGTTTTCACCAGTGATACACGAATAACCAAATAATTTACGTAAACATTCTCATTATATAAATTTGTCAGCCAAATTTAACAAATTAACAATGTACGAAAATAACTGCGGGAACGAATGCAAATTATTTTTTATCAGACGCGTATAGTTATTCTTAAGTAATATACCCTACCTACATCTTGGAGTTAGCTATGCATAATACATACACATTTCGAAGTCAATTTATCATGTATAGGCTAAAAAAGTTAATGATTTGTTTCTCAGGCAGCGCCGCAACATATTTTTATGACCCGCCACGAATTTGATTTAATGCCAAACAATATTTATTTACTATTTTTCGACGATCACGCCCCCGGTTGTAAAGGAGCAGTCCAGAAATATTTTAATAAAAATAAAACTTTGTAGAAAGTGTTTTCTAATGGGCATGTTACAGAACAAAATACAAAAACCACGCATTTGAAATCCGTGAATTAAAATTTTGGTAACTTGCTGTCGTCTATTTTCTGTATGCGATAACTGGTGATGACTCTAGAGTAAACCAGTATGTACATTATATGTATTTCTTTCATACCAAGCGCTTTTGAACAATGCCTTTTGTAAATAAGAAACATATTCCGGACGAATAAACACCATAAACGTTCATAAGAACTTACTAAAATTACGATGTATTGAATAAGATCCCATGGACAGCGGCTTAAAATTAAACGAATCCGCATTTTAACACAGCGGAAGAAGAGTAATCCCGTAGATATTTCGGTATTTCCAGTAACTTTCTTTCTGTCTGAAATACTGTGTAAATTTTTTTAAAAGTCATATTCGATTGGGAACGTTTATTAATATGTTCTATTTGTTGATTTAAACTTGTGTTAGGTAGATGCTTTTGCTTGTATAATATTTCATATTTCATTCCATATTTTTTTAAGAAAATCTGTGTCAATATAAGTCCTATGGAAACAATCGAAAATGCCAGCTGCATTGACAAGTGTTGATTTTCCTTTCCAAAAACTATTGGTGATTTACTGCAAAAATAATTTTTATATTTGACAGTTATAAAAAATATGAATTACGAAAAGTTAAATTGTATAAATAGAAGTATTTTATTACTGATGGTGTATCAATTTGAAGGCACTTATGTTAGTTATGAACATTCGAATTGATTGCCTTTTTACATCAGCTTGCATAAATGACGGTTTGTGATTAATAAATATATATTTAGAATTTTATAAAGAAAAGGAATGCTTATGTTGTTATTAAAACTTAAAATTGTCTTTTAATCTGTACTTAATTACTTGTTTTACTAAGAAAATTAATAAGAAAAAAAAATTCAAAAAATAAATCGCCCTCCCTCCTGATTTTTAGGAAAAAGTGCCTGAGAAACAATTCATTATGTTTTAGCCTTATACCGTGTATCCTAATGAAAAGCAATCTTCAGAGAATATTCAGCGCATTTGAAATAATGATGACTTCCATTTTGACAGCACAGACATCAAATTTCATACGACTATGGCGATTGAAAATTATATGCGGTAGGAACAGGATGTATCAAGGGTTTCTGTATATAATTGGTTTTGCAAATCATGAATTAATCCTATGCAAATGAAGTAAAAGTAACATGAATAACATTTCGACATATTCAGAGACTTATTTCACCACAGTTTATTTATTGAAATATATCTTTTTATAGGTTGATTAATATCTCATGACTGGAGAAGTTTATAGAAATGTGCAATTCTAAATAATTATTAACAGAACGCAACCGCAATTTAATTTAAAACTAACATGCACAGTCAGTTTAATAACATAAATTCTCCCTTTATTGAAATATTCGCTCTTATGATTCTCTGGACGCTAAATGATGCATGCATATTATAACAGCTATACACCGGCAGCTAAAAGAGCGCTATTTTTAGAATGATCGTGAGTGTGTTGAACTCGCTAGAATCAACTGTTATTTATAGAGCGTGCCGCTAGGCTAAACAAAACAGTAGATTAATTCTGGGAATTAACATAATATTCTGTTCATGACATACATTGAGAAAATATGTTCATACTTATGCTCAGTTGTAGAGCGTATATCAAGAAAATGCTCATAACTTAATTTTAACCGCTTATGTAAACAATTATGTACATTTTATTCCCCCAAATTATGCAACAGTTGTTGGTATACATTAAACCATTGTTGTTATTCCCTAAAATTAGAAAATTTGCCCAATTCGATTGGCATTCAATTTGCCCGCTGCATAATTATCGCAAGAAATCTAGGTCAAAAGTGATCTTAGACAGCTAGGCCGAAAAAAAGGACAATAATGCAACAAATTACTGTTACAGTCCAATTTTCCATTTTAAGTGTCCATTGTTCATCATGAAGTGTTTTCAAAAGATAAATAATAGAAATTGCTGTGTTGATAATTTAATAAAGACAAAAAAGTGCATCTCTTATGTTTGTTTTTATCATAGTCTGTATCTGTCATAAGGTTGGTACTGTCACGTAAAATACATAAGTAAAACTTATGCATATGTTGACAGCATACTGCAGCAAAAAATAAAGCTTTCACAATATGGCCATCACTTAAACCTCAACACAGATAAGTTCCATTTTCATATTAAACATAAATTTGTATGGAAATGAGAAGTCATATATTTCATATTTATGTTATGCTCTTCAGCCCAAAAAATGAGAATGAGTGTTTATCAATTTTGAAACAAGTAATTAGCAACATATCTAAATATATTTTTGCTTCTGTGTCTTAAGTGTATTTATTAGAACACAACGCTCTTCACATTCGACTTGTGATTTGTTTGTGTAACACAAACTGATATAATTTTCTGTATAATAAAATATCAACATAATTATATTGATTATATAGAGTCAAAACATGTACAATTTGTAACACACATCACATTTCGGAGAAAAGGCAATCTCTTGTACTCGGCCCTGCGTTGGCTTCAGCGTCCGGGCTAGGTTAAAGTTTTTCGGTAAGCTAGTTTCCTAGTAATGGCTTGAGAGATTTCATTCCAACTTAAATGTTTATTCCACATATTATAATGAACCCATAAGCAATTTCAAAATTATGTGCTTTTTTACACATTTTACATTCCGGCCGGTTGGCTGGAGGTGTGAACTTTTGATTTCCACTCTCTAACTCAAAAATGATTCTTCATACATTCCCTAAAGCAGAACTTTACTTGGAATTGCATTTGTGTCAAGGTCACTGTTACTAACAAATCGAAAAAAAGTTGCTGCTCAAAAACTCGAGAGCAAATTGAAATATTTTAATGAAACCTAAATTTATAGATATCGTATAGCGAGACATAACATGAGATTGCATATGAGGTGGGTGGGGTCAAGATCACTGTTTTGAAAATTATAAAAATGCCTACAAGTTACAACTCAGTAACTTAAGAACGAAATCAAGGTTGTTTAATTGGCCCCTACTGTCCAAACATTTTGTGTGTGTCAAAATGCCAGGCTATAAAACTTACTTTCAAACATATCCTTCAAATTTGTTTTAAATCATCCTAGCAGATGCATTTATGTAGGCCTACATATATTAGTCGGAGATTGTTAGATATTCCATCATGTTATTTAAATATGTGTATGCTTTCAAAAATAATCAAAAATAAATAAATATTATATATTGGCTAAAAATATTAATTGCCTTACACGAAATCAACTTTTCTCCTGTATATTCAGACTGCATAATCAAAGGTGATCATAGGCCATTTGCAAACAATCCAAAATAGTAATGATATACGGGTAAAAAATTGGAAAATGTGGATTTCGAAATCATTATCCTAGAAGAAAACCTTATTTGCCATCTCGAAGTACCTCCTCAATAATCATCAAACAAATTATATGAGGAAACTTTAAATGTGTTAATTAAGAAATAATGTTTGATAATTTGGAGTCCTGATGTGTAGGAATAAAGCCAGGAGGGCATAAGCCAGAGGATTTACAACCATGCATCAGAACGACAGAGTTGTTTATTGACCGATATACAATGATAATTCGAAAAATATTTTGATTCTAACATGATCTGACAATATTTTTACAATTGTAATAAGAACTACATTTTACTGTGCTATGTACAGAATAGGGACTGCTTTTTGGATTGTTTATTGGGTTGTTTAAGAACGATAACTTTTTTCTTTGTCTATAGAAAAATCAGTGAGTATCATGTTAGAATTACAAATAATATATTGATTCCTGCCAGTAAGCATAACCTAGTAACTGAATGACCACTGACACAGGTAAATGGAAACATGGGAAAGAAATCCCTCTAGAGAAGATCACGCAACTTGAACAAATAAATCGGACGAAAAGCACAAAACATTTCAAAGCCTGAAAAATCCGAAGCGAAATGAGGAACATTAGAAATAATTGGATTGCTGTGACAATAAGTATGCTAACAAATACAGTTCGATGGGAGAATGGAATTCATATAATTAGGCCGCTTTTTCATGTACGCGAGACCCGTCATCCGTGTCTGTGATCCGCGTCCGTAAAAAAAAATATCACTCAATTTGAAATACGCAGAGTCTTTTCCATTTTTGTCCTTGTCCGTATACACCTTCACGGACGATTTGTCAAGTATCCAGGGGCAGTATTTATAAGGAATTTAGTACATTTTACAGATTTTCAAAAATTAATAAAAATACCAAGTTAAGATTAATCTGAAATTATATTTTGTCAGTTAAGTGACATTCGCATATTACTGAAGATATATTTTAACGCCTAATTTATTAAATAACTAATATTAACATCTGCAAAAGACCGAAAATAAACAGAAGGGCTGAAAGAACAACTTAGAATATATATTGAGTTAAACTTTTTTTCGATACGGTTCGTATCGTAGTACGGTGACAATGGTACAAAATATGTATAGCGATATATACACGATTTATCATATACAAAGCAGACTACATGCATACATTTTGCATTGATAATGACAAAGCTCCACTGTAATTGTAGTTATTATATTGACTAGCGATAACTAGCAGGTGCTATCACATCACACATTAAAACATGTATAAATAACACATTCTTAATTCTGATTGTAATGACATGTACGTTCATGTATAATGTATTGTTTAAACTGTCAATTATATTGTTATGTTGAAACTCTTAGATATGGTGTTGTAAATAAATTAAATGTTCTTTTTGAAACATATTTAATTTGAATTGTTTTGAAATAATGAAATCTTAATCTTCAAAAATGCTTCAAATGAAATTAACTTCACCACCTATTATGCGCTTCATGCAGGCTTGTCAATAATTTGCCTTCGGAACTAAATGCTGTTTTAGTAAAACGAAGCCTCATACGAGGGTAACTGGTATTTCAGTGGCTCAACGTTTAACTGTTTAACTAAAATACATTTCTTTGAATCAGGACTGATTAATTGATACTGTTTGTTAATAATAAATATTATAAAGTGTGTGTATACATAATGGCATTAGGCATTACGATACGTACACATGGATGCCCCATGCGGACGATGGTCACGGATATGTCCAATGGATCATTATTTAAAAACTACAGCTATATTTTCAATATTGAAAATGCTGCTTCATGAAGAATTATAATATTAAGACAAGGTTCTTTACAAATACCATTCCAGAATGCCTAAATTAACAAGCTGTCTCCTGTACGAGAGTAAGAACACATCCACCTTCTGGTAATGTGGGCACGCTACAATAGTATGTAGCGCAATACACGTTTCTATGTTTATATTAAAACAAGATTCTGTTTTTGATAAACACACATGCCCCATGTTGGTGCTGGGTAGCCCATTTCTTAGTCCAAATTAGGTCAAGGTCAAAGTAAAGTTGGGTGATATGGGTGGATTGGCGATGGTCATAAGCAACAACTGTGTAAGTATCCAAGTGTTGTAGCAAGCGGTGTTGGTGCTAGACGAAATGGTAACATCTAGTTAACCAACAAACAGCCCATTTGAATTATTCTAAGTGCAAATTAGGTCACGGTCAAGGTCAAAGCGAGATTGGGTGATATGGGTGGATTGGGAATGGTCATAAGCAACAACTGTGTAAGTATCAAAGTGTTGTAGTAAGCAGTGTTGGTGCTAGATGAAACGGTAAAATCTACTTAACCTTGTCACGGACGGACGGAAGAACGAACAGGACGATCACTATATGCATCAAGATGCCGTGGGCATAAAAAAGACAAGAGCCACACGAGTGCCTGCAACGCTTCACTGGCTTATTAAGAAAGGAGTGACAGAAGTATTTTGGTAGAGAAGCGCCTAAGGAACATTTCTGGGCTTAAAATAAAATTTTGTTTGTTTCCCCTCCCGCGACCGACCCAGCAAAATCGCCGCAACCCAAAAAAAAGTATAGACCAAAGAAAACAATATTTTATTTTATTTGTGTGTGAAAATGTGAATCCTTAAAAAGAATCCAATAGCGCGTACAAATCTTACTTTCAAAAGACGCTTATAAAATGACTTTAAACGGACAGTTCTAGGTAACGCGTAGTTTGGAGTATTTTGAGGCATGCTTTTACGAAAAGGACGCCATAACATTCAGTGTCAGATTCTATGGCGCAACCATTTCCGCTCGCATATGCATGTTTTTTTAAAGACAGAGCGCCCACCGGCAATTAACAAACTCGCCTTTATGCACCAAGTGTCCATTATCAATAAAAGCTTGACGCAGGAGGAGTCAGCTTAACAACAGCAAAACAGTCAGCCAATGAGAACGCATACAATTTCCAACATGCAAATGAGCGTCGTCGTTAAAAAGTTTATCATGTCCTCATTCTAATTTTAATTGGTAAAGGTGCGAGTCATTTGCAACACATTTGCGTTAGGTATGTGTTTTGACCTAAGAACGCTGATGAAAGCAGATCATTTTTGGCCTTTGTGCTGGGTATATTATAGACGTTTCATTAAAGACTTCAGCAAGATAACCAGTACTTTGAATGAGATGTTTTCTTCTACTGTTTAAGAAGAAAAATACCAAAAAGAAAGAATGGAAATGGACAGAAACAGAACAAAAGATATTTGAAGATTTGAAACTTGTTTAAACAAGCACTCCCATACTGGCATACCCTCACTTTAGTGTACCGTTTGAATTACATGTTGACACATGCGGAAAAGGGCTCGGTGCTGTACTCTATCAGACACATTCAGGAGTTAAGGAGAGTGATAGGTGCTGTACTCTATCAGACACATTCAGGAGTTAAGAGAGTGATAGGTGCTGTACTCTATCAGACACATTCAGGAGTTAAGAGAGTGATAGGTGCTGTACTCTATCAGACACATTCAGGAGTTAAGGAGGGTGATAGGTGCTGTACTCTATCAGACACATTCAGGAGTTAAGAGAGTGATTGGTGCTGTACTCTTATCAGACACATTCAGGAGTTACGAGAATGATTGGTGCTGTACTCTATCAGACACATTCAGGAGTTAAGAGAGTGATTGGTGTTGTACTCTATCAGACACATTCAGGATTTAAGAGAGTGATAGGTGCTGTACTCTATCAGACACATTCAGGAGTTAAGAGAGTGATAGGTGCTGTACTCTATCAGGAATTAAGAGAGTGATTGATGCTGTACTCTATCAGACACATTCAGGAGTTAAGAGAGTGATAGGTGCTGTACTCTATCAGACACATTCAGGAGTTAAGAGAATGATAGGTGCTGTACTCTATCAGACACATTCAGGAGTTAAGAGAGTGATAGGTGCTGTACTCTATCAGACACATTCAGGAGTGAAGAGAGTGGATGCTTACGCAAGTAGAAGTCCAACCAAGCCAGAGAAAAACTATCCTGCATTCAAACTGGAATTTTTGTGTTCAAAGTGGGCAATTACTGACAAGTTTAATGACTCTCTGACAGGACGTCATTTCATCGTCTATACAGACAGTAACCCTTTAATGTATGTACTGACATCAGCAAAATTAGATGCCACGGGGCAACGATGGGTTTCAGCTCTTGCGTCATTTGATTTTGAAATATTTTATCGTGCTGGTTTGAAGAATGGTGATGCAGATGGCATGTCCAGATATGAACATGACGTTTGCTTGATACTTCTGGTGTTGACATGATAAGAATGGACAATCAAACTGTTTAAGAAATATGTAGTTCAATTCAACTGAAGAATTACGCCGAAGTTCTACCTGTGTGTTCTATGAACCTACTTGATATTTCAGATGTCGATAGTAGGAGAGTGTCACATATTAAATTGAGAGAAATAATAACGAATCAGAGAGAAGACTATCTCATTTGAAAATGGTTAAAAAGTTGTTTCACCGGTTTGCTACAGAAAGCATGTTCTTCACGGATTACACAATGACATTGGCCATCCTGGCAGAGATCGAACACTCTCGTTGCTACGTGAGCGATTTTCTTTGGCAGAGTATGGCTTCAGATTCTCAAAATTGGATAAAAAAATGTGAAAGATGCATTAGATGTAAATCAGATACCAACGCTAAAGCTCCGTTAGTCAACATCGTAACATCGTTAGAGTTAGTGAGTATGGACTTTTTGACACTTGAACCGTGTAAAGGTGTAGGAAATGTGCTAGTAACAATTGATCACTTTACAAAACTAGCAATGGCCATACCAACAAAAAATCAGACGGCGAAAACAACAGCCAAAGCATTTTAAGAACATTTTATTTTGCATTATGGTGCTCCAGAAAGAATTTTGTCAGATCAGGGAAGAAATTTTGAATCGGCATTGATCAAAGAATTATGTGATTGCTTTGGAATTGAAAAGTCACGCACAACCCCTTTTCATCCCAGTGGGAATGGATTATGCGAGAGATTTAACAGAACTTTATTTAACATGTTAGGTACACTAGATTTGGATAAGAAAAAGGATTGGACAAAGTATATACATCCATTAGTGTATGCATACAATTGTACTAAACATGAATCGACAAAATTTTCAGCGTTTGAGTTGAGGTTTGGGAGACAGCCGAAACTACCCATTGATACATTATTTGAATCGCCTATTGAAACAAATGAAACAAACAGTGATGAATACATTGTGAAACTAAAAGAACGTATTAATTTTGCCAACAAAGTAGTGAACACTTTGAACAATCTATAGATAGACAGAAAACCTTGTATGACAGGAAGTCAAAAGCTGTTAAAATTAACATTGGTGATGTTGTTTTAGTGAAATTTTGAATCACGAGGGTAAACATAAGATTTAGGACAAATTTAAAAATAAAGAATATGTGGTGATAGAACAACCAGATGCCAATATACCAGTATTTAAAGTGAAGAACAGTGAAAATAGAGTAAGGACATTACATAGGAATCATTTGTTATTTAGGAGGTGTGGTGAAGGTATTGTGACAAATAAAACTGACATTCCAGTTCCTAAACCGAGGAAAAGTGTTGTTAAGAAGAGTAGTGTAATGAAAAGTGACGTTACTAATGAATCAGAATCAGAGGACGATTATGTAGTATGCACATATGCGAGTGGGGACGCCCACATATCTGATGAAAACAATGTACAAAGTATTGCAGATAGTGAACATACTGAAGACAATGTTGGAGTTGAGAAAGAGAATAGTGCAGGAGAAGATGATGTAGAAGATGAACAAGGCAGACCCGTAGACAGCCAAGAAAGTAAAGTTGTTGAAGATGAGATTGAAGTTACGACTGATGGTGCAGTTGCTGTGCCAGAGAGAACAATACCATCAAAGCCACCACCTAGAAGATCTCAAAGGAAAGCGACCAAACCAAAGTATTTGGATGCTTATGCATGCAATAAGTTACATAGACCAAAGGATGTTAAAGAAGATACTTTAGATGTGTTGCTGAACTCTGGTGTATTGAGTAATGTTTCAGTTGAAATGGCTAAGAAAATATGGGAAGCTGTGATGAATTAACATTTGTAGAAGTATAGGATTTGCTCAGGTTTTTGAAGTGTAAATATGTATAGTGCATTATTGATAAAAGTAAATTTTTTATTATATGTTGATAAATATGTGTTTGGAAATTGCTGAGACACAATTGTTTTCAAGACAGGCAGAGAATATCAACAACTTTGTTTTCTTTATATTTTATTTTATTTTTTGACATGTTGGTTAACAGTTTTTAAATGTGATTCACTGTTTAAAATTGTTTAGCGACTCACTGACGGATATTTTTGTCTATGATACTGATATTGATCTCAAGAGTGGGACTAGAAATAGTGTATTGTATCTGATCATACAGTATTTTTGATATTGATACATTAAAAGATTAATGTATTGGTGTGTTATTATGTTGACAATAGTTGATGTGTAAGTGTAAATACTTGTTTTGTAGTAACCGAATGTAGTCCCAATAATTGAATGATGAGACATCATTTAACAAACAAGGGCAGAATGTAGCAGAGAGGAATTTTAGCATATTTTAATAGTTGAATGTAACCTGTTTTACTTACTTTATTTACCGCTGATATATGATTGTTGTCATGAAACGAGTATTCTGATTAGTTGATCGAGATGGTAAAAAAGTTTTGATTGGTCTAGGGACAAGATGCTTTCCCTTGAGTTTGTGCTCGCGGGGTTCTCGTTTGGTTGAACAGAAGTTTTGTAGATGACTGAAAAAAATAATTTGACTTGTTTAATATGTAAGTAAGCTTGTATGTCAGATTATAAGTCGATTCGAAGTTATTGATCATTCACTTTAATGGTTAATATGATAATTATTGTATTACTATGATGTTTTATATTCCAACGAATTAAAATGTACCGTAAATGTCCTTTTTGACTCGCAGGGCGAATGTCATTTTAGGACCCCTGGGCGTTTAAATGTAGCCATTTTCTGTTAATTTTCTGCCATTATACAGAAATCAAGTTTTCATGTATGCGCACTTTTCAATTATGTAATACACATTGGTACAGTCTAAATACGGCCAATGGGCTTTGTCCGCATGAGAAATTTCACGATGGTACTGTCTAAATTAATATCGTTGATAGACACGACGAGCTCACTCGCACGACGTAATGCACAATGGTACAGTCTAAATAATTAAAACCTGGGGCGCTAATATATGAACGCTAACGGTACATGTATAATAATGGCACTGTTCACAACATTCTGGTTGACTGCTTTTGACAGCGCTTGTTGTTGAAACCTCCACGTGGGAAGCATAAAATTTGCGTGCGTAAACTCTTATTACATGTTCTTATAATAAATATTCATAATATCGTAATTAATTGTTGTGGTCCCATTCACTTGCGTCATATATGGTTGCGTGTATTCCATATAGTGGGGCAATTCCGGATACATAAATATGGCGGTCTATTTAATCGTTTCTATCGAAATTTACTTTAGTTTTTCTTTAATGTTAAAAATAGACAAAAAATATTTCGGGACCAAAAAATACCCCATGCGCGTCTATTATGGCATGGGCGTCAATAAGGACATTTACGGTATTTCTATTCGTTACACATCTTTTCGTACCTTATCTGTTTGAACCAGTAAGATATACCACTATCGTTACCTGTGATGCAAGATCATTATAAACTCCATTTTTGTGTATTTGCATCATGTTAGATATAGCTTTCTTTAAATTACAGATTGTAACACACTTTTAAATCCCGAAATCCTGATTTGTTGAGGGGTCCGAATAGATCATTTGGTAAGATAGAAAATGTTGTTAGTTGCAAATAGATGGTTCGATTCATTTATATATACATGTATTATGGTAAAGATTCTGACGACAATATTTATATCACGACATGCATTTATAGTATTATAAACATCTCGTTGTATACTGTTATCATTTCGTATGATTTAATTATGTCTTATATTCATAGTAATGGAATTGTTATATATGTTATATATATTATAACGGATTTGCAAATTTACGTATTGTTATTGCAGGTCCCGGATATATTTACGAACTATTAGTACGTTGTACATTGTCGAAATAAAAACCTGGAACATTAAAATAGATTTTATTATAATTATAACCTCACCGATATGAGCAGTCGGTAACATGACCAAGTTTCATGAAGATTGAGCAAAAAAATGTGACTTCTAGAGTGTTAACAAGCTTTTTCTTCAATTTGACCTAGTGACCTAGTTTCTGAACCCACATGATTCAGATTTGAACTCGGCCGAGATATCATTGGGACAGATGTTCTTACCAAGTTTCATGAAGATTAGGCAAAAAATGTGACTTCTAGTGTGTTAACAAGCTTTTTCTTCAATTTGATCTAGTGGCCTAGTTTTTGACCCCACATAACCCAGATTCGAACTCGGCTGAGATATCATAAAGACAAAAGTACTGACCAAGTTTCATGAAGATTGGGCAAAAAATATGACTTCTAGAGTGTTAACAAGCTTTTTCTTTAATTTGACCTATTGACCTAGTTTTAACCCCACATGACCCAGATAAGAGCTTGGCTGAGATATCATTACGACAAATGTAATGACCAAGTTTCATGAAGATTGGCCAGTAAATGTGGCCTCTAGCGTGTTAACAAGGTAAATGTTGACAACACAAGACAGACGACAGACAAAAGGCGATCACAAAAGCTCACCATAAACAGAATGCTACTTTTATTCACATAACGAAATAACTATTTTGTTTAGCTTACATTTATATAAGAGGTACGCTCTATAAATAGCAATTGTACAATGCTCCCATTCAACAATCTCATTCACAGAGTTGCCGTTCCATGTAGCATATTCATTCTAGTGAATTCAACACATTCCAGAAACAGAAGTGTCATTCTAAGAAGCCGTTGCATAGCTGTGTTAATATACTTGGACATGCATCAATTAGCGTTCAGAGAAACATAATCCTAAAAATGTCAATAAATGGAGAATTTATATTTATAAAATTACTGTTAATTTGAATTTAAATTGGGGTACGATTTATTAAGAACTATTTATAATAGCACGTTTCTGTCAACTTCTCAGGTAGATCTTATACAATCTGTAAAAAGGTGCAACATTTTTCAATAGTTACAATGTTATGAAAGAAGATTCAGAGTACACTGAATTGTTATTTGCGGAGCATGAATACACAATTTGCAATACTAATTATACACAGGAACAATTGATAAATCGTATCCCTACCGAATATAATTTGAAATCATCATAGTCTAAGGAATTTTTATGCCTGTGTTATCAAAAATAAAGTCTAAACATTTCAAAATAGCTGAATAGTCCCTGAATATTGCTTTTTATTGGGAAACACAGTATAATTGCTTATTTGATTTCCATTCGTGTATATATTTCATTACTTCTACGATGAATGTATGGTATCTTACCGGTACTTTAAATATTTAGACTCGTCTGATACATAATAATTATTTTCGTACATTGTTAATTTGTTAAATTGGCCTGACAAATACAGATCACAATTATGTTAACGTAAATTATTTTGGTTATTCATATATCACTGGTGAAAACATTGAGCAGTAGGATCGATTTATTCACGGTACAGATTTTAATAATAATTTTATTTAATTTTAAATTAATAAATTTATCACAAATTAAATTTTGGGGTTTGAGAAGTTTCCTTATGGTGTCCGAAAAATCTGGGGTCCAACAAGTCTCCTAATATAGGTGGGGACCAAAAAATCTGGGGTCTGAGAAGTCACGTAACTATTATCTTGGCCCTCTGTTATGTTTAGGTCATTTTTTAATGAAATGTCAATACTAATTTCAATGCCGATTGTCTTTTTAAACAAAATTTATTGTTTCAAATACCTTTGCTTGTTTGGTGTTGTAAAATGAGTTCTTTAACTTGATGAACATTTATGATTTAACTAGTTCTGAGCCTGAATTGAATGTAAATTACCTTAAAACACTCATATGATTGTATTTTACATTATAATTGGATATGATAACTCTATAAAGACAACAAAAAACAGGTAATTAAATTTAAATATTGGATATTGGCAAAATTTCTTATTTATATAACTAAATGATTTTAAAACCTAAAAGTGAAAATCCTATTTGCCAAACAAGAGGGCCCTGAAGGCCCTAGTACGCTCACCTGAGACCTTGAGACCCAATTGGATTTGGCATCCCAGAGGTGTGGCTTATTTTTATCCCAGGGGCATAATTTGCAATCTTGAACAAACCTCTGGGCATTGCTGTTTCAGGTAAAGATTTTGAAAGTAATTTTGCTATTTAAGTCTATATAAACCATGTGACCCCTCGGGGTCTGACCAGATTTGACCCCAGGGGCATAATTTGAACAATCTTTGGAGAGCACCACTATGCAATGTTACGTACCCAATATAGGAAAGCTGTGGGCCTTGATGTTTCAGAGGAGAAGAATTTTAAAGTCATTTTGCTATTTAAGTTTTTATAAACCATGTGACCCCTGGGGTGGTGTCAATTTTGACCCATGGGGCATAATTTGAACAATCTTTGAGAGGACCACCATAGAATGTTACATACCATATATGAAAACTCTGGGCCTTGCAGTTTCAGAAGAGAAGATTTTAAAAGACATTTTGCTATTTAAGTTTATATAAACCATGTGACCCTTGTGGCGTGGCCAGTTTTGCGCCCAGGGGCGTAAGTTAAACAATCTTTGTAGAGGACCACTATATCATGTTACATACCAAATATGAAACCTCTGGGCCTTGCGGTTTCTGAGGAGATTTTTAAAGTCATTTTGCTATTTAAGTCTATATAAATCATGTGACCACCGGGGCATGGCCAGTTTTAACCTTCGGGGCATAAATAGAACAGTATTTCTACAGGACCACTATAGGATGTTACATACCAAATGTGAAAACTCTGGGCCTTGCAGTTTCAGAAAAAAATATTTTTAAAGACATTTTGCTATTTAAGTCCATATAAACCATACAACCCCCGGGTGTGGCCAGTTTTTATCCCAGGGACACAATTTGAACAATCTTTGTAGAGGACCACTATAGGATGTTACATACCAAATATGAAACCTTGGGCTTTGTGGTTTCAGAGGATGAAATTTTTAAAGTAATTTTGCTATATATTCTATATAAACCATGTGACCCCAGAGGCGTAGCCCGTTTTGACCCCAGGGGCATAATTTGATTTTTTTTTGTAAAGAACCACTATCGGATTTTAAATACCATATATGAAACCTCTGGGCATTGCGGTTTCAGAGAAGATATTTAAAGTCATTTTGCTATATATTCTATATACCCCGTAAACCATGTGACCCCCCGGGGCATGGCCAGTTTGGACCCCAGGGGCATAATTTGAACACGATTTGTAGAGGATCACTATAGGATGTTACATACCAAAAATGAAACCTCTGGCCAGAGAAGATTTTTAAAGTCATTTTGCTATATATTCTATATAAACCATGTGACCCCTGGGGCGTGGCCCGTTTTGACCCCAGGGGCATAATTTGAACAATCTTTGTACAGGACCACTATACAATGTTACATACCGAACATGAAACCTCTGGGCCCTGCGGTTTCAGAGAGATTTTTAAAGTTTACACTTTTTAAATCTATTTTTAGCTCTGGTGACCTACATATGCAGTGGACCGTAATGATCTGAACAACTTGGAAAGAGGCTCATAATCATAGCACCCAGATTAGATTTAATGCACGGCCTGTAAACACTGGCTCCATCTCTTTTAGGAGGTGAGTGAGCCAAGTGCACCTTCCGAGATGGAGCTCAGAACAGGAAATGAGTCAAAAACGTAAATCAAGTTAAAAGGTAGGTCTGATTTTTTCTATAATGCAATAATTTAAAGCTCTATTTAAAAATCAGGCAATGTATACATATATATATATGTAGACCACTTTGCAGTTAACAAAAAAATTTCAACGTAAGAACTTTTATGAATGGTAACATCGAGTCGATTCAAACAAAATTATGATATTTGCCAATATATTTCATCATTTTTTGGCATAAAATACCGGTATTGAGGCAAACAACACATGTATTATTGTTGTTTATATTACTTTCAACTTATTTACATTGTATTGGGACAAGTATTATACAATAATATGCCTAATTACCATAATTTTGTGGGTTACCATAATTTCGTGGCTGTTTTAAACTAATAGAATTTTCTCTCGTGCATCCGAAAACATTGTCCGAATTACTAAAACTGTTAACTTAATTGTATATTTTTGCAGTATCTGAAAAGGAAATCATATTAAATGTCAACCAGTGAGTGACTTGGTCATTTAAATCACCAATTAATGACATTAAATACACAAATTATTCACTACCCAACAACTTCTTTGGAATTAAATTCATGAAATTTCGTTCTATAAAAATCGTATATTTAGAACAGTTTTCCAAGGATAATTGCACATGTATGATTATCTCCCTTGTGTTTATTTCTCACTGAAATTTTGCTATTTTCGGTAAAAAAATACATAAACAATCCCCCTTCCCTAAATTTGACTGACATTTTCAAACTTTTAACTTTAAGTTAGCATTCCTACCCATGAATCGCTGCGTGCAATTTTATCATTTATTTAATATTTAAGAACAATAACTAACAATAAAATATTTATAGATTCATGAAGCCTAAAGTTACACCTGCGCAAAGAAAATTGAAGAAAAGTGTAGATTTCGTCAGGCCTATATTGCTACCTTTTAAAAAATATTACGTGTGTGTATTTGTAATGATAAAATGTTCAAAAACACTAGTTTTCACCAAGATTTTAGGTTGTTGATCAGCACAGGGTCCAGCACAAACAAAGTGAAACTAAATTGATGCTGTAAACACTCTTTCACAACCAAAGTAGGCCGGCCAATCAGAACCCACGAAATTATGAAAAGCTTCCAAACGATACAGATCAGTAGGGTCAGGTACAATAACATAATTTAACATGAAATAGCAACGAACATCGGTCTTTTAATCACTTTGTTTGCAAAGAGGACATTGCAAATTGTGTTTTATCCAACTCAGTGGTGAGATAACAGAATGTATTAACACGCATGCGTCACAAACGTAAATAAGACCCACGAAATTAGGGTGACACGGCATATTTATTTTTAGCAAAGAGGTTGAGCCAATTCCACGGAGGAGGAGCTCGGGACAGGAGGCGGAGCCAATGCACAACCCTGTTATGTACATGCTTAAAGTCATCTCATTTCAGTGAGGAGTGCAATTTGGAGTTTTTGACTGGAGGATAAGTCCTCAAAGTTCTCATATTGTGACTCAAATTCATATCGCTAATAGATCGTATGCAGCATTTTTTTAATAGCAAAAATCAAATTTCATTGAAACATGTGTTCACTTTATGTCTTAGATTTTGCCTACAACATAATATCATTCGATTGCAATTGGAAGATTATTCACGTGTATCATATTAAGTGTTAAAGGCATATATCAATCAAAATTCTATTGTTTGATAACTACATTGACTATTATACTAAACTTGTTAATGTTGTTCCATATATAAATACAAGCCATACAATTTATCTTTGCAAGATTTGATTTCCACCAACAAATATAAGTGCACAGAAACATGCATTGAATAGTCGCACATTGGCGGGTGATGTATATTATGTGTCATGGTTCTTGTTTATTATTAAATCTGACAGTTTTATCAGTGTTGATTTTATTTCACTTTTGTTTAAATGATCAATAAGACATTTATAACACTTGTTAATGTTGTTAATGAGGTTACTTTTCAAATAATGTGGTTTTTGTTCTGGATAATTCATTTGGTCTCTATAGTAATTACCTTATTTTGAGAATGTTTCTATATTGTGATGAGCATGTTGGCTATTGATTGTTACTAAAATAAATCAAATACATAGTATTTGCATTTTGTAATGCTTTTATTAAACACAAAATTGTACACAATTCTGTTATTGTTTATTAAAACGGAATACAGCCTCAAAATAAGCTACATAAAGGTATCAAATTTCTATACAGCATCAAGCTGCAGACAGTTTTCATAGATCAATAGAGCCACATAAAATTATCAGTTGAATATAAATGCACCATGTTATAGAACATTATCATAGATCAATACAACATAATATGCTACAAACTGTTATCAAAGTTGAATCAAAACGCTGACAGCGTAGAAAGACTGTTGGTGAGAAAAAAACTAAAAGCAGAATGAATTATGAGAGTATTTTTACCATACTATAGGAACATTTATTGAAGTAAGTCACCTGTCTATTACATAATTTCTACGTAACAAATATCGAAACTCATAACTATACATTCTACTTAAAATAAATTGGTATAATCTGGTTGTTGACCTAACAGAAGATGGAGATCCAGGCCACTGTCTTTTGCAAATTTAAACTTATATATAGCGCGCTTCTAATTCAATGCTATTTATCTATGACATTCTCATCATTATATTTTGTAATTTGTGGCAGGCAAATATGTTTGTAATTTGTGGGAGGCAAATATGTTTGTAATTTGTGGGAGGCAAATATGTTTGTAATTTGTGGGAGGCAAATTTGTTTGTAATTTAAAAAGCAAACAAAGTAATGCACCTATCAGACTAATTTTATTTTTGGGGGCCTAATTCCCAACCTAGAGCCAAGCATTTTTGTCTAAATCCCCTCGATGGGGAATGCTTAATTGGTGTATCAAATGTCCCGGGGGCAAATATTACCAGGTTCTAAAATCCTAACAGTCTATTTCCCGGGTCCCGGAATCATTCGGCATGTCAAATTCCCGCCTGTCGGGTATTGCTTTCAGTCTCAAGTCCCCTATATGCCTGCCACTCCCCTACCCCTCCTCACCCCACGGGAAAATATTAATAGGTGCATAATATGCATACAAGTCAATCTATAACGGGTAAAAAAGTCTATGAACAGTATAAGTTTGAATCAATGTTCAGTGCTTTTTATCACCAACGCTATGCTCAGTAAATACAAATTTAGTGAAATACATTCAAAAATCTCTTTTGAAATACAATGCTTTTCCACAATTCTTATGCATACTTCAACAACAATATCAATCGTCAATTGAGTGGTTACGATTGCTCTGCTATATGTACGGAGTCAATACATTGTTGTTAAACTTACACAATATGATGTAAACAGCACAAACAGATCGCTATCATACCTATGTAAATAGACTAAACATGAATTTACTTGTAGATGTGGACTAAATGGATTATTATTATTGTTTTTAGTGTTTTAAGTCGGAACTATTTCCTTCCATCTATTCATAGAAAGTAGCATCGATAACAGAAAGCCTCACTGTTCAGCGAGCGAAGTGCAGTAATTTATCGATTTACTGACTTGTAGCCTGCAAAGTAAAGAAGTCGTTTCATCAAGACCGATTTCTGAACACAACTACTAAATCCCATTGGCTTGCGCCAATAGTCTAAAAACAGATTGCCGTCTTGTTATCAAAATTCACTGCAATGTCACTTTAGAGATGGGTTTTCTACAGTTTCAATAGTACCACAGGATAGATTTTTGCATATACATGTATTAAAACATGCCATTAAACAAACTGCGCAAGCCAAATGCATATGTATGGGTTCATTCGTCGTTTTGACCACAATGTTTATAAATTAGGGAATCAACTGCAAGATGTTTTGAAGACAATTAACTGCCCGGCTTCAATTATATTGTATGCTGACTGCAATCATTATTAATCCTTGCTCTAGCAGTTATGTCAACAAATAATTCCTGTAAACAAACACATGAAATGAGACTTAATGGAAAATGATAAATATGGTTTACATTACCGGTATACATGTAATTGGTTGCATTTCATATGTTAATCACAGTGTGTTAGTGTTGACAAATTACGTCAATTGAGCCATACTTGTACAGGTCGATTAGTTCTTATATACATAATAATAGAAAGTAATAGTATGCGTATGTTTAACTTCTATAATGAAATTTAAATTGTAGGTAAGGTTGAAACTAGAATTGTCACATTAGTGATGGATATACCCCCACAATATGGCCTTGTCACAAAACTATGGCATCCATTTGAAACAAATAGACACAGACAGAATGCTTTAATTTGTGAATGGTCAACAGTGTATTTGGAAAAATTTAATTTCAATAGGAGCCATAACTCTGTCAACATTTAGTGGTTTGTAACCAAAGTTGAACTTGATCTGTATTTTATGATGTTACACCTATGTACCAAAAATAAGTTAAATATGTGAAGCCTGCTTTCATGAGTTATTGTCCATGTTTTGGGGAATTTAAGTCAAATAGGGGGGCCATAACTGTGTCAAACTTTAGTGGTTTGTAACCAAAAGTCAAACTGGACCTGTACTTTATGATGCTACACGTGTACCAATAAATATTTAAATATGTCAAGTCATTGTTGAGTTATCGTCAGGAAAACATGTTTTTAGGGAATTTAAGTCAAATAAAGGGCCATAACTCTGTCAAAATTTAGTGGTGTGTTACCAAAGTCGAACTTGACCCGTATTTTATGATGCTACACATGTATACCAAGGATTATTTGAATATGTCAAGCATACATGCCATACGTCCCAGTCTCACCGGCATTGTCCCGGTTTCGCGAGGTCTGTCGCGGCGTCCCGGTGAGATGCATTTTGTCCCGGTCAATACAAAAATCAATGTTAATGTACCATTAAACTTACAAAGGGCCAACGATTAACTTCAGATCGTTAATCCCTTTATCGGTCCCTTTGACAACAATACCCGCTAGCCGCGTGTCAAAGAGGAGCAGTAATGATACCCCATTAGCGATTTAATGATCGTTTGTCACACTGTCGCGGGATGGGGGTCATATATCCGCGGTCGCTAATTGCTGCTGTTTGATGCAGTTAATGACGCAGTGTATAGTGGAACGTAGCCCAGGTAAAATTCTGCTGGAGTAGTCTCCCTTGTAAACGCATTTGTTTATTTGACAATCAGTGTTTATATTTGCGTGTTCTGTTTAATTTCTTTGATGTCATAATTAAAAATACATGTTATCATTTATATTATTGAATAAATATGATTAAAATATATGCATGTGTATGTTTGTGTTATTGATTTTGGGTGTTTATTGTTTGAACTATAACTATATAGACCATGAAACGGTTAGGTACGATAAACTATTATTATTACTCGTTTTTTTTTCGGACCAAATGACAATATTATAATTAATGTGTCCTGGTCAAATGTCAAAAGTCCCGGCGATTTTTTGGCAATGTCCCGTTTTGGTCTGAACAAATTATGGCATGTATGATGTCAAGCCATTCTTGAGTTATCGTCCGAAAATCATGTTTTTAGGGAATTTTAAGTCGGAAAGGGGCCATAACTCTGTCAAAATTTAGTGGTTTGTAACCAACATCAAACTTGACCTGTACTCTATGATTTTACACATGTGGATCAAAAATTATTTGACTATGTCAAGCCTTTCTTGAGTTATCATCCGGAAACCATGTTTTGAGGGAATTTGAAGTCAAAAAGGGGCCATAACTCTGTCAAAATGTAGTAGTTTGTAACCAACATCGAACTTGACCTGTATTTTATGATGTTACACGTGTATCAAACATTATTTGAATATGTCAAGCCTTTTTTGAGTTATCATCCGGAAACCAAAAACCGACAGACGGACGGACTGACAAGATCACTCCTATATACCCCCCTAAACTTCGTTTGTGGGGGTATAATGAAGTTATTTGAATGAGAGTTTATAATATTGTTGTGCACACGATCTAATCAACTAATGATTTAAGGAGGTTAAATGTATTTACAGAAAGCCGTACATTCAATTGTGCATTGGCTTCATCTCCTGTTCTGAGCTCCACCTCAATCCATGGCATTGGCTCAACCTCTTTGCTAAAAATACACATTAACTTATAATACCCATCAAAAGTCAATGTCAGCAAGTTGTTACAAATACATACATCAATAATAAGAGTACTGATTGCCAAACTACCTGCATCTTGTGCTAAAAAATGATTAAACACATTGGCAAATGTCAAAATTGCGTTTAAATCAACCCGATGTTACTACATAAAAGTTCTCACTTTGAGAATTCTTTATTTATTGCAAATTGGTCTACATATATGTGTAGTCAAATCATTTATACGGGGAACTGCATTGCCCAATTTTTAAAATAGAGCTTTTAATGATTGTATTATAGAAAAATCCAGACCTACCTCTTAACTTTGTTGATGTTTTTGACTAACTTCCTGTTCTGAGCTCCACCTCGGAGCTCAATTTTCATTCACCTCCAAAAAGAGGTGGAGCCAGTGTTTACAGGCCGTGTAATGGTCATTTACAAACTGCGCAAGTTTAGTCAACAAGGAATTAAAAGTTAATTCTCTATGGGGACTGAAAGCCAATATTAGACAAAGTTTGGATTTTTTTCACAAACTAGGGGCCATAACGCAGATCTTTCTGGTCTGATCTGGCCCATATTGGACATTGACTGAGACCTTATGGTCAAACACAAACACTGCAAGTTTGGACGAGATTAGGCAATAAATTAAGTCTATATACTACACACTGTTCTTTTTTGGCGTAGCTGTTTAACCCAACTTTTGACCTTTCTCAACATCCAATCTACTCCAATCAAATCTAATTCGCCACTGTTAAATATAACTTTACGTTTTTGTTATCACTAAATGAAGTCAAATCAATATTCTAAATTGCAATTAATGTTCGCTGACATGTGTTTTTATTTGGCACACATAGTATAAATGCTTATTCCATAACAACAATAATAAGCGCTTATATTCATTCTCATCATTATTTTCTTGGAAACGATGTAACTTATAGTAATTTATGATTTGCCTGACAAATACAGTATACATTATATAGATTAAAAAAATTATGGATGATAAAATATGAGACGGTAAGTTCAGTTAATTGTACGGACATATCATAATTTATATATCTTAAACATATGGCTTTTCATAGTTTTCCAGTGCCTTATGATGCTCTGCATCATTGTTTTTCTTGTGAAATACTGATGTTTCTACCAATTTCTCATGCAGAAGCTATTCGACCTACAAATGGACATTGTTTTTATATAGACTACGAATAATTGCATTGTATACTAAAATAATTTTAATCATGAAAAACGCTTCAAATATATATATTTCGTTGTAATTGTAAAATGCTTAGTTTTACATGGTATAGATAAACATACTGACGTTGATGAGCAGATGAGTCTGACTTATTTGGGTTATCCACGTAGCACTGATTCAAAACATGGCGCAGTTCATCAGTTCATTTATTTGACTTGAAATAATGATATTCTTTTTATGTATTTCAAATATAGAAACATTTCATACTACTGTTTTAGGAGCTAGCAACATGAAAAGATGAGTTTGCTATTTCATAATAAAAATTTACTTATTTATTTTATTTTAAATAATATCAAAAACTATTAATAAATGTGTGTAGAATAACAATCTATGAAGAAATGAGAGTGTTCCATTATAAACCAAATCATTATATGCATCAGTTTTAAATATTCATGTTGGATATTCAATTACATTCTTTACAAACATTTATAACATACGCCAAATATCTTTTTAAAGGATATTTCTTGTTTTCTATTTTGTTCTCACAAACAAGGGGCAACAACTCTGGTGTTTGTACCCCAATCTAGGCCATATTAGGACTATCATGAAATCTTCAGGTCATACGCATGCTGTGCAAGTTTGGTCAAGTTCAGATGAAACGTTAAGTCTGTATGTTGCACATCTTCCATTTAAAGGTTTTTTTCTAATAAAAAAGGGGCAATAACTCTGGTGTTCCTCGTCCGATCTGGACCATTATCGAACTTCGTCGAGATTTTATGGTCATACACAAATTGTGCAAGTTGAAGTGAAGTGAAGTCTGTATCCCTCTCTACGGGCCCAATTGTTGACGCATTACAGTCAGACAACGCAGGGCAGTCCTCCTATACCAATAAGGGAGCTAAAAAATTATTGAAGCGGCTCTTCCTGCTAATATGCATACCTCTTATTGGCAATGATGCTTCCAAAAGGTTTTACTGGAATCTGGCATGCAGTTGTTGAGAAATAGCCCAGACAAGAATTTTGCACTATAAACATATTTCATAAATCTTTAAAGTCTCATAACTCTGAGAAAAATCATTTAGGCGGAACATTCTAGTAATATGCACACCTCCTCTTGGTAATGAAGCTTCCCATAAAGTTTCATTTAATCTGACCAGTAATTGCTAAGGAATAGCCGAGACAAGAATTTTGCACTATAAACACATTTCAGAAATCTTTAAAGTCCCATAACTCTGAGAAAAATCATATAAGCGTAACATCCTGGTATTTTACACACCTCCTCTGTGTAATGAAGCTTCCCATAAAGTATCATTCAATCTGGCCAGTAAATGCTGAGAAATAGTCCAGACAATAATTTTGCATTTATATACCCATTTCAGAAATCTTCAAAGTCCCATAACTCAGAGAAAAATCATTTAAGTGGAATGTCCTGGTAAAATGCAAACCCTCTTGGTAATGAAGCTTCTCATAATGTTTCGTTAAATTCCAGCCAGTAGCTGCTGTGAAATAAGCCAAGAAATATGCACTATATACCCATTTCAGAAATCTTCGAAGTGTCATAACTCTGAGAAAAACCATTGGAGCAGAACCATAGGTAAAATGCACATCTCTTGGTAATGAAGCTTCCTATAAAGTTTCGTTAATTCTGGCCAGTAGTTGCTGAGAAATACCTACGACAAGAAAGTGGGACGGAAGGACAGACGGACCAAGCTGGGAGTATAACTAGTGCAACCAGGTGTATTCCTGTATTCATTTATTTCATATATTTTCTTTAGATAACATGTGTTGCTAATGATTGTATGTATATATTGAAGTTCCAGAGGACAAAGTGTGAGATAGTCAGACAGTACACATTTTCTGTAATTTTTTTGTTATTTTATTTTAAACACTATTTTGATGAACCTGTAAAACATATATTTTTTTACATGTGAAACTTAACTGATAAACCTGTAAATTTAATCAAAGCATAAACGTTCCTACATGGATGTCTTCCTAGCAAGAGCTACAGAGTGAAGTGTCTTAACTGTACAATACCAAACTAATACTACCCTACTTTGGCATGCCAATGTTTCTACTAAGAAAATCTACGCTACGCTATGGCTATGATACTATGGGCAGGGTGAGATTGATCGGAAGATGGTCCATGTTTTTCCTGGACAGCTGTGATATTCACCAATGCCAGACTCAAGTCTCCAGCATCTCGTACTTCCGGAGACACAAGAAAGGACCAGATGCTATGGTCAGACTGTTGATCAGCTGTCATCAAAATTAAAATACAATATTTAATGTGCCCAATTCTATGAAAATTTGTCAAAATTCATTGGAATTGAAAATAAATATCAACATGTTTAAACATTACATGTGTTGTTTTACAGGTACAAGTAAATACGTTTTTGTTGTTGTTTTTTTCAAATAATTTATTAATAATAGTATTATTATATTGTTGAATAATTTCCTTTAAGTGACTGACTGGCACCTTCACTTTGTGTCTCCTTTAGGTGACTGACTGCCACCTTTGTGTCCTATGCTTGATGCATTGATATGCAGTGGAGGAGTGGGGTTAATTACTTTGGAGACAAACAAGAGCTGTTTGTAAAACAGTTATGCCCCCTCCAGGTTAAAAAAGCTATAAAGGCTAATTTTAGATTATCAAGGGCCATAACTCCACAGTCACTGGGACAATTTGGTTATTATCGAACTTAACCGAGATAATGTGCCCACAAATATTTTCAAGTTTGGTGAAGATCGGCTATGAACTGTTGGACTCAGAAAGCGGAAACCTCTAAACCTGCCGAGTTAAATAATTCAAAGGCCATAACTCCACAATTTCTTTGGCAATTTGGGTGATTATTAAACTTGACCAAGATATTATACCCATAGACATGTCATCAAACTTGACCTAGATATTATTATTACAAACATTTTCATGAAGTTTGGTGAAGATTGGATGAAAACTGTTGGACTTAGTCTAGTTTGAGAGTTTAAACAGCTAAAAAGGATAATTTTAGATAATTAAAGGGCAATAACTCCACAATTCCTGGGACGATTTGACTTATTATTGCTTTTTGTTTTTGACCAGATATTATGCCCACAAACATTTTCATGAAAGTTGGTAAAGACTGGATAAAAACTCTTAAACTTAGAGAGCCGAAACAAAACTGGCCTACCAACAGACTGACCGACAGACAGACTGACATCAGCAAACAAATATACCTGACCATCTTTGATGGGGGGCATAAAAATGTGAGAAGTTTAGATAACAAGCAGTCCAGACAACAGACAAGAAACATGGAAATTCCATGAAAACCAAATTTTTCGAACGAATTGCATAAAAGTCAGCACAATAATAAAAGAACGTTCTGGGTGCCATTTGCATACCTAAGCGAGGTCTCTTTATAAGGTATCTATGTATGAAGTTTCATTAAAATATCGCAATGTGTTCTCAAATTATTGAGCAGAAGCCATTTTTGTATTTTTAGTAACATTAACCTTTCCCTTGATCTCACCCAACCCACATGCGATCCCAAGCGTGGTCTAAGATACAAGGTATCTATGTATAAAGTTTCATTCAAATATCTTGAGTGGAAACCATTTTTCTATATTTAGTAATGGAGACCTTGACCCCACCCACCCTACATGCAATCCTAAGCGAGGTCTCAATATAAGGTATCTATGAATGAAGCTTCATTAAAATATATTGATGCGTTATCAAGTTATTGAGCGAAAACAGTTTTTCTATTTTTAGAAATGGTGACCTTGACCTTGACCCCACCCACCACATATGCAATCCCAAGAGAGGTTTCATAAGGTGTCTATGTATGATGTGTCATTAAAATATCTTGATGTGTTCTCAAGTTATAAAGCGGAAACCATTTTCTATTTTTAGTAACTGTCACCTTGACCACACCCACCCCATATGCAATCTCAAGCAAGGCTTTGATATAAGGTATATATGTATGAAGTTTAATTAAAATATCTTCATGCGTTCTCAAGTTATTATGCAGAAACCATTTTATATTTTTAGCAACTATCACCATGAACTTGACCACACCCACCCAATATGCAATCTCAAGCAAGGCTTCGATATAAGGTATATATGTATGAAATTCCATTAAAATATCTCGATGCGTTCTCAAGTTATTGAGCAGAAACCATTTGTCTATTTTAAGCTACGGTGACCTTGACCTTGACCCACCCAACCCATATGCAATACCAAGCGAGGTATTGATATATGGTATCTATGTATGAAGTTTCATTAAAATATCTTTATTGTTACTACAGTTATTGAGCGGAAACCGTTTTTCAATTTTTAGTAATGGTGACCTTGACCTTGACCTTGACCACACCAACCCCATATATGCAATCCCAAGCAAGGTCTTGATATAAGGTATATATGTATGAAGTTTCAAGCAAATATATTAATGCGTTCTCAAGTTATTGAGCAGAAACCTTTTTCTATTTTTAGTAACGGTGACCTTGACCTTCAACCCACCCACCCCATATGCATTCCCAAGAGAGGTTTCACAATATATGGTATCTTTGTATGAAATTTCATTGACATATCTTTATAGATTCTAAAGTTATAAAGCGGAAACCGTTTTTTATTTTCAGTAACGGTGACCTGGACCTTGACCCCAAACACCCCATATGCAATCCCAAGCAAGGTCTCGATATAAGGTATCTATGTCTGAAGTTTCATTAAAACATCTAGATGCATTCTGAAGTTATTGAGCGGAAACCTTTTTCTATTTTTAGTAATGGTGACCTTGACCCTTACCCCACCACCCCATATGCAATCCCAAGCAAGGTCTCAATATATGGTATCTATGCATGAAGTTTTATTGAAATATCTTTATGGATTCTTAAGTTATTAAGCGGAAACTGTTTTTCTATGTCTAGTAATGGTGACCTTGACCTTGACCCCACCCACCGCACATGCAATCCCTAACAAGGTCTCGATATAAGGTATATATGTATGAAGTTTCATTAAAATATTTGATGCTTTCTCAAGTTAGTGAGCGGAAAACTTTTTCTATTTTTAGTAACGGTGACCTTGACCTTGACCCCACCCACCCCATATGCAATCCCAAGCAAGGTCTCGATATAAGGTATCTATGTAATAAGTTTCATTAAAATATCTCGATGCCTTTCCACATTATTGAGCGGAAACCGTTTTTCTAGTATTAATAACGGTGACCTTGACCTTGACCCCACCCATTCCATATGCAATCCCAAGTGAGGTCTCCATATAAGGTATCTATGTACGAAGTTTCATTAAAATATCTTGATGCGTTCTTAAGTTAATGGGAGGAAACTGTTTTTCTATTTTTAGCAATGTTGACCTTGACCTTGACCATTCCCACCCAATATGTAATCCCAAGCCTGGTCTCGATATAAGGTATCTATGTATGAAGTTTAAATTTAAGTTTTATTAAAATATCTTGATGCCTTCTCAAGTTATTGAGAGGAAACAGTTTTCCTATTTTTAGTAACGGTGACCTTGACCTTGACCCCACCCACCCCATATGCAATCCCTAGCAAGGTCTCGATATAAGGTATCTATGTTTGAAGTTTCATTAAAAAATCTCAATGCGTTCTCAAGCTATTGAGCGGAAACTCTTTATATATTTTTAGTAACAGTGACCTTAACCTTGACCCCAGACAACCCATATGCAATCCAAAGCGAGGTCTCAATATAAAGTATCAATGTATAAAGTTTCATTACAATACCTCAATCCGTTCTCAAGTTAGAGAGCGGAAACGAAAAGTTGACGCCGCCACCCTGCCCGCCCAACGACATACCCCAATCAAATAACCAAAATTTTTCTTCAAAAAATTTTGTTAAAAAACAAAACTTTTATGTGACCATAGGAGTGTGTCCATGGAATCTTGGTGATAATATTATAAAGTTATTCTCATGCACCAACATCATACCAGCCATTTTAGCACCAGCTTACTTCGAAAATCTGTATTTGTTATGGGAAATCTGGCTGTCAAGGAAAAACCTTTCATTCCTGTTTCTGTAACAAATGCACCAAACGTATATATATGTGCCTCTCAGACCATTCCTCTGAATTAAGTTTAGAAATGGACAACATGCACTATAAAACATTAATACATCAAGATTCTAAATGTGTTTTATTGTATAAACATGCTTAACTGAATTTAAATGCGAGTTAATTACTATCACCTGTACAGAAGTCTGGGTAGAAATGACCACCAAACTGCCCAAACGAGTTGTCTGACCACTGAGTGATGCCCCACTTAAATTGACTAATCAGCTTGTTATCCTCTTATTAAGACAATATTTGAGTTTTCCTCCATATGATGTAACACTGAGAACTATAATTTATTTATGTCTGAGAATTGATTCTATGACTACTAAGAAAGCTGAAAAAACTGAGGAGTGATGACTATACCACCTCAATATGGCCTTGTCACACAACAATGGCATTCAAGAAAAGGACCCACAGAGAATGCTTTAATTTGTAAATGTTACACAATGTATTTGGAAAAATTTAAGTTCTATAGGAGCCATAACACTGTCAACATTCAGTGGTTTGTAACAAAAGTCAAACTTCGACCTGCATTTAATGATGTTACACCTATGTACCTAAAATAATTTAAATATGTGAGGATTTTCATGACATGTTATCCGGAAACCGTGTCTTGAGTGATTTTAAGTCAAAAAGGGACCATAACTTTGTAAACATTTGGTGGTACCAAAAATTATTTGAATATGTTAAGCCTTTCTTGAGTTATCATCCACACTGGAAGGCCTACAAGCGCACTCCCCTATACCCTCCATGAAAAAGAGAGCCAAAATGGCCCTGACTCGCTAAGCGGAAACTGTTAAAAAAGTCAATTTAAGATACATAAAGGGCCCTTACTGCCTAGGTCAGTTTGGTCAATCAGCGAACTTGGCTAAGATATTAAAATCTGAAACACTTTCATCAACTTTGGTGAAGATCTGATGAAAACTGTTGAACTTTGAGAGTTTTCGATAAATTATAAGGGCCAGAACTCCACAGTTACTGGGACCATTTGGTTGATTATCCGACCTGGCTGAGATATTAAGCCACAAATATTTTCACCAAGTTTGGTGATGAACGGATAAAAACTGTTTGACTTAGCGAACAACTAAAAAGGCCTATTGTAGATAGTTCAAGGGCAATAACTCCACATTTCCTGGAGCGATTTGGCTGATTATAGAACTTGGCCAAGATATGCCCACACACAAATTTATGAAGTTTTGTGAAGATAAGAAGAAATTTGTTGAACTTAGAGAACTGAAAGGACTAAAAGGGCCTGTTTTAGATAATTCAAGGGCAATAACTCCACATGTCCTGGGGCGATTTGGCTGATTATAGAACTTGGCCAAGATATGCCCGTAAACATATTTATGAAGTTTTGTGAAGATAGGAAAAAATTTGTTGAACTTAAAGAACTGAAAGGACTAAAAGGGCCTATTTTAGATAATTCAAGGGCAATAACTCCAGAATTTCTGGGGTGATTTGGCTGATTATCGAACTTGGCAGAGATTTTATGACCATAAACATTATCATGAAGTGTGGTGAAGATTGGATGAAAACTGTTGGACTAAGAGAAAGGAAATGAAAGTGGTTTTAGTAATATTTGGCTAATTATTATTGTTTTAATTTTTCTGATTATGCAAAGAGCGAGCATGTTTATCGACTATTTTAAAAGTTACCACACACAATATATGTTTCTAGTTATTTTAATTGATTCGTTGTTTTAAAATGTGGCTGTAGAACTACCATTTTGGTGTGTACATTATTTTTACTGCACCTTTTGGTCTGTACATTATTTTTACTGCACATTTATTCTGATTTTCTTGAGCTGTTGAGCGTAACTGTTTTAGAAATGGTGACCTTGACCTCGACCCTACCTACCCGATATGCAATCCCTAGCAAGGTCTATATGTAAGGTATCAACATATTAAGTTTCATTTAAATATCTCTAATGGTTTTCAAGGTTAAGCAGAAACAGTTTTTCTATTTTACCTTAAACCCACCCACCCCATTTGCAATCACAAGCGAGGTCTCGATATAAGGTATCTATGTATAAAGTTTCATTAAAATATATCAATTTGTTCTCTGGTTATTGAATAGAAACCACTATTCTAATTTGACTAATGATGACCTTGACCTTAACCCCACCCACCCCATATGCAATCCACATGAAGTTTTATTAAAATATCACAATGCGTTTTCAAGTAATTGAGCCGGAACTATTTTTTTATATAAAGTAACGGTGACCTTGACCTTCACCCCATCCTCCCCATATGCAATCCTAAGCGAGGTCTCAGTATGAGGTATCTATTTATGAAGTTTCATTACAATAGGTCAATCCCCATTCGAGTATTCGAGAGCGGAAACAAAAAGTTGACCTTTGACCTACTGATGTAATGTGCACGACACATCATCAGGTCATGGGGAAAAATACCCTGAAGAAATATTAAAATCCTTCAAGGCATTCAGAAGTTACTGAGTGGAAACACAATACAACAAGAAGGCAATTAATTTGACATTTAACCTCAAATTATGACCTTGACCTTAAAGGTAGCCATCTGGTTCTTGCACTCGACACACCATTTTATATAGATTAACATTTGTGCTATTAGTTTTTTCAAAATCCATTCATGCATTGGAAAGTTAGAGCCCAGACAAGCAGTATTTTGATAATAAAGCACTCTATTTTGACCTTTGACCTCAATGTATAACCATGACCTTTAATGTAGCCATACGGTTTTTGCACCCAACTTTATGCCAACTTATTTTGAAATCCTTCAATGCATGGGTAAGTTAAGAGCTTGGACAAGCACTATTTGGATAAACAAGAAACATGGAAATTCCACAAAAACCTAATTTTTAGAGCAAAATGCATTAAAGTCAGCACAAAATAAAAAATTTAGTAATGGTGACCTTGACCCCACCCACCCCATATGCAATCCCGAGTGAGGTCTAGATATAAGATATCTATGTATGAAGTTTCATTAAAATATCTCAATGTGTGCACAACTACTGAGCAGAAACCGTTTTTGTTTTTTTTCAATAACATTGACATTGACCTTGACCCCACCCACCCTATACACAATACCAAGCGAGGTCTCCATATAAGGTATCAATGTATGAAGTTTCATTTAAATATCTCAATTTCTTCTCTGGTTATTGAATAGAAACCACTTTTTTAATTGTGTTTTCTGTGTTTTTTCAAATTTTCTAATTCTAATTTCAAACTGCCGTTTGGCCCTGTCACCGACCGG
This sequence comes from Congeria kusceri, assembly GCA_027627225.1. Taxonomy (NCBI): domain Eukaryota; kingdom Metazoa; phylum Mollusca; class Bivalvia; order Myida; family Dreissenidae; genus Congeria; species Congeria kusceri. The sequence goes on from CM051038.1 coordinate 14,892,911, forward strand.
TAGGATCCACTCATGTAGTTAATGTCACAGTAGTCGACAACGCCCATTAGACAATCGGAGGCCGCTTCCTTTTTTTTTAGTGTCCGCATTCTGTCTTTAACCTTGTCAACCAGAAGAAATGCCAATGAATCGAGCAATCAGCAGAACTATCAGATGCTTTCGTCAGCTTTGTATGCTGTGTTTGATAATCGATGGAAACATTTGCATGTAGTCGGAATGCTATAAATATCTTATATGCATCTGACACCTGATACACCCGGCTGAGATAGAATTGAAAATAATGACCATAATGTGTAATGCATATTTTTGTCTGCTGACCTACTTTCATCAACAACCAAGTAAAAATTAAATGACGAAATGGTTACAGGGATATAACTACCAATACATCTTGGGAGAATTTTAAGAAAGCCCGGTTTATGAATATGGAAAACACAACTGCTTGAAATTCGATTTTGTCAACTTCGAGATATTGTTGGATGTTTGTTTCTGAAAATAATATTAAAACATTATTTTAATTGATATTTAATTAATTTTGTTTTGGATTATCAATAATGTACAACACTGCAATTAATTTATCACGACACACTATCATCTTTGCTTTTAAAACAAGTAAATGTATGCTATGTCACTTGTATATATATTTTTTTTAATTAATGCGGAAAAAAAACAAAGTTTATCTACTTTGGAGATAGAAATAACTCTAGAAATCAGAAAAATTGAATTTAAGCCTTAAATTGTTCGTTATGAATACAAATGAGCGCCTTATAGAAATAACGCGATGCAGCCGACCTTGACCGCATTGTGAATAGCCACCTCTTAGTCCGCAACTACTGTCGTTAGATTGGATCTGATGACACTCTGTAGACACGCATCAAGTACTGCTGTCGGGCATTCTTCATAAACTTCTTGGTTTCTCAATGGTAGTAGTGTGTAGACAGCCAATACCGACAAGTCACAGAGTAGAACCCTGATGACAAACAGCTGTTGGAATTGTGCCAGCGTCGTGGAATGCGTCCCATCCATGAACCATATGGTCGCATGCCCAAGTTGCTGCAGCTGGTCTTCGCTGGCAAGCAATATGACGCGTTTGTCTTGCTCGCCATTGTCGTAGATCACCTTGCGTATGTAATTGTATGGCAGGGGATTCTGGATCTCGCAAATACTGGCGGGTTTGTTTGGTGGGGCGCCATGTTTCACTCGCCTTATTGCCCGCTTCAAGGTTTCAGTTGTTCCTATGGCGGCAGCGACCTCTTTAGAGCAGCAAGACAGCTTGTCAGCTAAAATATGACTAGACTTTCCCCTGTTGGCTTTGGCACAGAGTTTTATGTCTGAGCGCACTTTCAATGCTTCAATTGCAAAAAATTCCGCATCACGACAAGGCTTGCTTACACTTTGAGCAGATGATGCTGTCGCATCAGTAATCAGGGTATCTTTACATTGTTTTGCACCTTGTTGACTGCATTCTCAACAAATTGTTGTGTTTGTCTGCTTTTTCTTGGTATAGGCTTTTGCACCTTGTTGACAGCGTTCTCAACAAATTGTTGTGTTTGTCTGCTTTTTCTTGGTATAGGCATGCCCTTCGTAAAAAAGTTTTTTAGCTATGTTTTTTAGAACCTTTATTACTTGTAATGATCTCCATGATAATGGTACACAATAAAATTACACACATCTATTGATACAATTAACACAGTGTGCTTGCTTTAAGAGTAAAAGACGTCGCTCTGTTGTTCAGATTTTCGCAAATACTCAAGAAAAATTAATTACTTATTAAAGTTACAATTACATTGATCCTGGCTGGTTGAATTTGTATTTCACACATACTGTCCAATGACAAAGAGGTAATTAAACTAGCAATTAATACTTTATCCTTATGTTTGTTTCGTTAATGTGATAATTTTGCAATGTTTTTTTAAACAGTTCTTTTTTTATTTATATATGCAATATAATATAGATTTTATCTTCAAACAAAAAGACATTATATCTATTGAATTTTTGTTTGTATTTAATTTATTTTCAAACTATTTCTTTTTAAATATATTAATACATCAATACACACTCTAGCTGGTGTATGTGTATGGATTATAAACTACTTTTAATTTTGTCAGCACTCCAGGAGGAAGGGATTGTATCCGGGGTGTAAAATAATCGGGAGGAATTTTGTCCCAGTAGTAATTTGAATGGGATGGATTATGTCCCGAAATACACAAATGAGCAGGAGGGATTCTGTCCACGGTGAATTTTGTGTGGATACCAGTGGTGTCATCAGCAGACAGGAACCATTTGAGTTACTTTGGCAGAGGACCACCCAAGGAACGTTTCTGAGAAGTCTCATTAAAGTTTGCCTTACCGTTTCTGAGATGAACATCATCTTTTAAACAACATGTTTAAAGCACGCACAATGGACGAACTGCTATGACAAACTGAAAGTGGAGCTAAAAATAATATAACCAATTATATAACTCTGGTTACCTTGTCCAATCCGACCCATTATCAAACATATCTGAGATTTTATGTTCAATCTGTGCAAGTTTGGTCCAGATTGCATGACTCGCACCCACAAGCAAATTGTTGACGAAATACTGACAACACAGAAGTCCCGCTATACCAACAGCTCACCAAGCACTTTGTCCTCAGATAAGCTAAAATAACACATGATCAAGAAAAAAATGAACATTGATGAGTAAAAACATGATAAGACTTATTGAAGGCAACTTCGTCAATAACTGATTATTTATACTTCTGTATATGAAGTTCTGATGTGATGATTTCTTGTATTTAACAATAAAAAAGAATGTTGCTGTTTTGTTTTTGATGTATTCAATACATTTAAAATTGTACTTCAAAGTATATATTATTTTGTGGCCAAAAAATATTGTATAGAAAACAGCTAGACATGTGTCCGTAGGACACGGATGCCCCCACATTCCGCTGGTTGTCACAAAACTCTGATGTCGGAAAAAATGCACCAAATTACCCAGGTGCACAAGTTCAAATGGTGATGAATATGTTTATAAAGTTTTATCAGTCTAGCAGTTATACTTTTTGAGTTACAAGCCACACAAATCCAAAAATGTCATTTTTTGCTAAAAAAAAGGGTCATAACCCCATGGATGGCGGAAAAAATTGCACCAAAATACCCAGGTGCACAAGTTCACATACTAATTAACATGTTTATAAAGTTCCATCACTCTAGCAATTATATGTATTGAGTCATTTTTTGCTAAACAAGAGTGCCCTGAGGGCCCTAGGATGCTCACCTGAGAACTTGTAACCCAATTGGAATTTGCATCTCCGAGGTGTGGCTTATTTTTATCCCAGGGGCATAATTTGAACAATCTTAACAAACCTCTGGGCCTTGCGGTTTCTGGTGAAGCTTTTTAAAGTCATTCTGCTATTTTTAAGTCTATATAAACCATGTGACCCCTTAGGGTGTGGCCAGATTTGACCCCAGGGGCATAATTTGAACAATCTTTGGAGAGGACCACTATGAAATGTTACGTACTACATACAGGAAAGCTGCAGGCCGTGCCGTTTCAGAGGAGAGGATTTTTAAAGTCATTTTGCTATATATCCTATATAAACCATGTGACCCCCGGGGCATGGCCAGTTTTGACCCCAGGGGCATAATTTGAATAATCTTTGTAGAGGACCACTATAGGATGTTACATACCAAATATGAAACATCTGGGCCTTGTGGTTTCAGAGGAGAAGATTGTTTAAGTCATTGTGCTATATATTCTATATAAACAATGTGACCCCCGGGGCGTGGCCCGTTTTGACCCCAGGGGAATAATTTGAACAATCTTTGTAGAGGACCACTATCGGATGTTACATACCAAATATGAAACCTCTGGGCCTTGCAGTTTCAGAGAAGAAGATTTTTTAAGTTTACACTTTTTAAATCTATTTTTAGCTCTGTTTACCTACATATGCATCGGACCGTAACGATTTGAAAAACTTTGAAATAGGGTCACCCAATGATCATTCCTGTGAAGTTTGGTAAAAATCTGCCAAGTGGTTAAGATATGTCGTTTGAATGAAAAGTTGATGACGGACGCACACATGCACGCACGCACGCAAGCACGGACGACGGACAACGGGCGATCACAAAAGCTCACCATGAGCACTTTGTGCTCACGTGAGCTAAAAAAGGGCTATAACTCCGCTGACGTCGGGAAAAAACTGCACCCAAATACCTAGGTGCACAAGTTCACATGCTGATTAATATGTTTATAAATTTTCAAAACTAACATTAATACTTTTTGAGTTAAACGCGAAACAAGTCCAAAAATGTCATTTTTTGCTAAAAAAAGGCCATAACTCAGCTGATGTTGGAAAAAACTGCACCAAAATACCCAGGTGCACAAGTTCACATGTTGATTAATATGTATATAAAGTTTCATCATTCCGGCGGTAATACTTTTTGAGTTACGCGTGACACAAGTCCAAATATCATTTTTTGCTAAAAAAGGGCCATAACTCCGCTGATGTCTGAAAAAACTGCACCAAAATACCCAGGTGCACAAGCCCCAATGCCGATGAATATGCTTATAAAGTTTCATCACTCTAGCAGTTATACTTTTTGAGTTATGCACGACACAAAAATCAGACGGACGGACAGATGGACGGACGGATGGACGGACGAAGGGCATTCCTATAACCCCCCTCCCGCTTCGCAGCGGGGAATTAATAAATGTTATAGTTTTAAAAATTGCGTATGCGGTTAAATAACACCATGTGTATATACGATATTCACATGTAAAACAAAGATTCGTAAAAAACATTGTACATTTGTCAGCATTGTTTGTTACTCACAATTATAACTCTACCATGTATCCACTTAATGCTGATTATTTACCCACACGTCAGTCATCACTTGGTGAACCCGAAAACAAGGGAAGGTGCGAAAACTTAACTGAACAACCTCTGCCAAGTCATCAAACCTTTGATAGACAGCTTGGGCTAGTTGCGACTTCGAAGTAATGATTGTTATTTTAGTTCAATAAAGATGGAAAAAAATCAGGACAGAAAAAGTTGTTTGAAATAGATTAACTTGAATTTATGGTGTTTGAAATAGCGTTATTCAACTGTACCACCAGAAAGGCCGACATAATGAAGGTCTCACCGCAGCAGTATACCTCCAGTAAGGCCGACATAATGAAGGTCTCGTCGTAGCAGCATACCACAGGATATGCCGACATAATGAAGGTCTCGTTGCAGTAGTATACCACAAGTAAGGCCGACATAATGAAGGTCTGGTCGCAGCAGTATTCCACTGGAAAGGCCGACATTATGAAGGTCTCGTCGCAGCAGTATACCGCAGTATACCACAGGAAAGGCCAACATAATAAAGGTCTCGTCGCAGCAGTATACCGCAGTGTACCACAGGAAAGGCCAACATAATGAAGGTCTCATCGCAGCAGTATACCACCGAAAAGGCGGACATAATGCAGGTCTCGTTGCAGCAGTATACCACCGGAAAGGCCGACATAATGAAGGTCTTGTCGCAGCAGTATAACGCAGTATACCACAAGAAAGGCCGACATTATAAAAGTCTCATCACAGCAGTTTACCACAGGAAAGGCCGACAATGAAGGTCTCGTCACAGCAGTATACGACCGGAAAGGCCGACATTATAAAGGTCTCGTGGCAGCAGTATACCGCAGCATACTACAGGAAAGCAGCGTTTTTCCTCACCAGTTTTGGAATGGTACCGGTTCCGGTCAAATAGGGAAAATTAGCATCGTTTTCAGCCAAATTGGGAATTTTATCACTTTCCTTAAAACATGTCATAAAAGATATAAAAACAGTAAGTTACTTCCCCTAGCTGTTAACAGTAACCCAGGATTTGTTATGAATTTTTTTTTGTGACATGTGTCATAAGACGTTATGTGGTACGTTTTAGCTCTTAAAATTAAGGCTAACACATTTTCAATTGTTTGTAAACGTTTAAACCAAATGAAATACACGAAACATCACCGTTTAAACGGTATAACTCTAGCCTATTCAAAGCAAAAGCTTCATTGTAAGAGTGATGATTAAAATACATTTATATTATACATGCTTTGTTCTTGCAAAGACCGCGGGAGAATTTCCCTGTGCATGTTGTGCCTACGCGCGTCAAATGTTAAAGACCTGTATTTAGAAAGCACATGGTCGGTACACGCATGCTTTCCATGCGTGGAACGTGACGTCGTGGTTGTCAGCAGACATTTCGCCCACTTTTTCAGAAAACACGGGCTTTACATGGCATGTTACCCAGGATTTTTTAAGAATTTTTTTTTTTCGACACGAGTCATAAGACGTTATCTGGTGCGTTTTAGCTTTTAAAATTAAGGCTAACACATTTTCCATTTTTTGTAAACGTTTAAACCAAATGAAATACATGAAACATCAACGTTTAAACAGTATACCTCTAGCCTTTTAAAAGCAAAAGCTTCATTGTAAGAGTCGTGCTCTTTTGCAGAAAACATTACATAATGCAGGTCTTGTAGCAGCAGAATACCACCGGAAAGGCCGATATAATGAAGGTCTCGTCGCAGCAGCATACTGCAGTATACCACAGGAAAGGCCGACGTTATAAAAGTCTCTTCACAGCAGTATAAAACAGGAAAGACCGATATAATGAAGGTCTCGTCGCAGTGGTACCCACAGGAAAGACCAACATAGTGACAGTCTCGTCGCAGTGGTACCCACAGGAAAGATTAACATACTGAAGGTCTTGTCGCAGTGGTTCACACAGGAAAGACCGACATACTAAAGGTCTCGTCCCAGTGGTACGCACAGGAAAGACCAACATAATGAAGGATTCGTCGCAATGGTACTCCCAGGAAAGACAGACATACCTTCAATGATCTCAATGAACAAAACATTTGAGCCAAGTTTCATGAAAATCGTTCAAAGGGTATAGCCGATATGGAGTGGACATGCAAAAAGGAAATGGAGGCTAAAAAATTTAACCTTCAAGTGTGACCTTGACCTTGAGCTGGCGTGAAAGGCCCATGCCTTCTGTACATTGTCTCAATGACCTAAACATTTCAGCCAAGTTTCATGAAAATCCTTCAATAGGCATAGAAGATATGGAGCGGACATGCAATGGAGGCTCGAATATTTGACCTTCAAGTGTGATCTTGACCTTGAGCCGGCGTGAATGACTCATGCCTACTGCACATCGTCTCAATGACCTTAACATTTAAGCCAAGTTTCATGAAAATCCTTCAAAAGGCATAGGAGATATGGAGCGGACACGAAATGGAGGCTCCAATATTTGACCTTTAAGTGTGACCTTGACCTTGAGCCGGCATGACTGACTCATGCCTTATGCACATCGTCTCAATGACCTAAACATTTGAGCCAAGTTTCATGAAAATCCTTCAAAGGGTATAGGAGATATGGAGTGGACACAAAATGGAGGCTCAAATATTTTACCTTCAAGTGTGACCTTGACCTTCAGCCGACGTGACTGACTCATGCCTTCTGCACATCGTCTCAATGACCTTAACATTTGAGCGAAGTTACATGAAAATCGTTTAAAGGGTATAGGAGATATGGAGCGGACACAAAAATGTTACGGACAGACGGACGTCCGGACGGACGGATGGACAAGGGCAAATGTATATTCCCCCCCCTCTAAAGTGGGGGCATAAAAACACTGCATGCAAGAAACCTACAAATTCACAACAATTGATTAACATGAAACTAATTAACTAACATCTGGGCCCGTACTCAAAAACCTCTTTAGGGAAAACTTAAGTAAATTTCTTAAATTCATAAAATTCCTTAAATCTCTGACTGTTTTATAAATAGGTAATTTTACATAAAAAATGTTCAAGTAGTAAATATTGCTTGGATGTTTCATATTTTACACAATTGTTAACAGAAATCATTAGATTTTACATAGAAAATTTGATTTCGAATTTTCACTTTAGCACAACTTAAGTTAAGATTTCCCTTAGGAGCTTTGTGAATACCGACCCTGGCCAGTGTTCACAAAGGTTTTAGCTTGATCATTTTCTAAACATAATATTGTATACTTAATTGAATATTTCTAACGAAGGATATAATATAAAATTGTCAGATTTTATCATGTTGGTTATATATTAGGGAATTTCTCATTAAAAAGCTCATTTGTTTAAAGGGACAAATAATGACATAATTACTCCAAAATAAAATTGACCCCAATTAATGGGACTACTATTTCTATAATTCGGACACTGAATTTTTTGGACAAACGCACGGATCAGGATCATTGTTCAACTTAGACCTGAAAATCTTGCTTAAACCTGTGAAAATAGGACCAGGAATGCAATTCACATAGAAATAATTCACTGAACATAGGACCAGCAATGCAATTATAATAGAAATAATTCACTGAACATAGGACCAGGAATGCAATTCACATAGAAATAATTCACTGAACATAGGACCAGGAATGCAATTCAACTAGAAATAATTCACAACTAAGAACTAGGACTATATTCACATTGATCTATACTAAGGAAAATACAACTAGTAAAATCTGCCCACAGTCGGAAGTTATCTCAGTAGTAGCTAAATACTTGAAAGGCCAATTAAGCTAACAGCCTGTTAACTTTAGACTTTAGATGAAAATAAAATAAATATTAGTTGCAATTTGTTTATCAAACATTTTAAAAACATTTCCACATTAAAATGCATATACAATAAGCTCACAGTTTAAAATTGTTCTTCTTAATTTACAAAAATATCCTCATCCAAATTGTAACGGCTGTTAGGGTAATCAGCCATTAGAAGTTTTGAGCAACTCACCATATATAAGCAGTTCAACAAACTTAACTTATGCAAATAATGCTATAACCAAGATAATTTATATCTAATGAAAGTCCATAATCAGCCACAGGAACTTGCATTGGCTAGAATGGTTATGGTGTCCTTCTGGTGAAAAAGTGGTCCAAAGTTTGATCCCTTCATTGACATTCAAACATCAAAAAATACTTAAATAAAAACAACGGTAAACATCATCATTACCATAACCTAAAAAAACATCATTATCATCATTATCATCATCACCATTTATTATTATTATTATTATTATTATTATGCATACTATTGTTATGAATATTATTATGAATATTATTATAATTATAATTATTATAATTATTATTATTATTATTATTATTATTATTATGCATACTATTGTTATTGTTGTTATCATCATCATCATCCTAATCCACTGTTACTGATTCCTAATGCATTTCAACATCATCATCATTTATTGTGTAATGAAGTGTCAAAATAGAGGACAAAACAAGGGGTTGAAATGATTGACAGGATGAGGTAAAAAATATGAAGGGTTGGTGAAAAAAATGAGTGATGTGATGAATGAAAGGGACAAATGATGTGATGAATGAGAGGAACGACTAAAGGATGGAATAAATGAGAGAAACGACTGAAGAATGGGATGGATGAAAGAAACGACTGAGGGATGGGATGAATGAGAGGAACGACTAAAGGACATGATGAATGCAAGGATCGACTAAAGGATAAGATGAATGATAGGAATGACTGAAGGATATGATGAATGAGAGGAATGACCGAAGGATATGATAAATGAGAGGAATGACTGAAGGATATGATGAATAAAAGGAATGACTAAAGGATATGATGAATGAGAGGAATAACTGAAGGATATGATGAATGAGAGGAATGACTGAAGGATATTATGAATGAGAGGAATGACTGAAGGATATGATGAATGAGAAGAACGACTAAACGATGGGATGAATGACAGGAATGACTATAGGATATAATGAATGAGAGGAATGACTGAAGGTTATGATGAATGAGAGGAATGACAATAGGATATAATGAATGAGAGGATTGACTGAATGATATGATGAATGAGAGGAATGACTGAAGGATGGGATGAATCAGAGGAATGACTGAAGGATATGATGAATGAGAGGAATGACTATAGGATATAATGAATGAGAGGAATAACTGAATGATATGATGAATGAGAGGAATGACTGAAGGATGGGATGAATCAGAGGAATGACTGAAGGATATGATGAATGAAAGGAATAACTGAGGGATATGATAATTGAGAGGAATGACTGAAGGATATGATGAATGAGAGGAATGACTGAAGGATATGATGAGTAAAAGGAATGACTTAAGGATATGATGAATGAGAGGAATGACTGAAGGATATGATGAATGAGAGGAATGACTGAATGATATGATGAATGAGAGGATTGACTGACGGATATGATGAATGAGAGGAATGACTGAAGGAGGGGATGAATGAGAGGAATGACTGAAGGATATGATGAATAAGAGGATTGACTGACGGATATGATGAATGAGAGGAATGACTGAAGGATATGATGAATGAGAGGAATGACTAAAGGGTGTTATGAACGAGAGGAATGACTGAAGGAGGGGATGAATGAGAGGAATAACTGAAGGATATGAGGAATGAGAGGAATGACTGAAGGATGGGATGAATGAGAGGAATGACTGAAGAATGGGATGAATGAGATGAATGACTGAAGGATATGATGAATGAGAGGAATGACTGAAGGATGGGATGAATGAGAGGAATGACTGAAGGATGGGATGAATGAGAGGAATGACTGAAGGATGGAATGAATGAGAGGAATGACTGAAGGATATGATGAATGAATGGAATGACTGAAGGATGGGATGAATGAGAGGAATGACTGAACGATGGGATGAATGAGAGGAATGACTGAAGGATGGGATGAATGAGAGGAATGACTGAAGGATATGATGAATGAGAAAAACGACTGAAGGATATGATGAATGAGAGGAATGACTGAAGGATGGGATAAATGAGAGGAATGACTGAAGGATATGATGAATGAGAGGAATGACTGAAGGATGGGATGAATGAGAGGAATGACTAAAGGATATGATGAATGAGAGGAATGACTGAAGGATATAATGAATGAGAGGAATGACTGAAGGATGGGATGAATGAGAGGAATGAGTGAAGGATGGGATGAATGAGAGGAATGACTAAAGGATATGATGAATGAGAGGAATGACTGAAGGATGGGATGAATAAGAGGAACGACTGACGGATGGGATGAATGAGAGAAACGACTGAAGTATGGGATGAATAAGAGGAATGACTACAGGATGGGATGAATTAGAGGGAATGACTGAAGGATGGGATGAATGAGAGGGAATGACTGAAAGATGGGATGATTGAGAGGAATGACTGAAGGATGGGATGATTGAGAGGAATGACTGAAGGATGGAATGAATGAGAGGAATGACTGAAGGATGGGATGAATGAGAGGAACGACTGAAGGATGGGATGATTGAGAGGAACGATTAAAGGATGGGATGAATGAGAGGAATGACTGAAGGATGGGATGAATGAGAGGAACGACTGACGGATGGGATGAATGAGAGAAACGTCTGAAGGATGGTATGAATAAGAGAAATGACTGAAGGATGATTGAATGACAGGAATGACTGAAGGATGGGATGAATGAGAGGAATGACTGCAAGATGGGTTGAATGAGAGGAATGACTGAAAGATGGGATGAATAAGAGGAATGACTGAAGGATGAGATGAATGAAAGGAATGACTGAAGGATGGGATGGGTGAGAGGAATGACTGCAGGATGGGATTAATGAGAGGAACGACAGAAGGATATGATGAATGAGAGGAAGGACTGACATATGGGATGAATAAAAGGCATGACTTAAGGATGGGATGAATGAGAGGAATGACTGACGGATGGGATGAATGAAAGGAACGACTGAAGGATGGGATGAATGAGATAAATGACTGACTGATGGGATGAATGAAAGGAACGACAAAAATGGGATGAATGAGAGGAATTACTGACGGATGGGATGAATGAGAGAATTGACTGAAGGATGGGATGAATGAGAGGAATGACTGAAGGATGGGATGAATGAGAGGAACGACTGAAGGATAGGATGAATGAGAGAAACGACTGAAGAATGGGATGAATGAGATGAATTACTAAAGGATGGAATGAATGAGAGGAACGACTGAAGGATAGGATGAATGAGAGAAACGGCTGAAGGATGGGATGAATGAGAGGAACAACTGAAGAATATGATGAATTAGCGGAACGACTGAAGGATGGGATGAATAAGAGGAATGACGAAAGGATGGGATGAATGACAGGAACGACTAAAGGATGGGATGAATGAGAGAAACGACTGAAGGATGGGATGAATGAGTTGAAAAACTGAAGGGTATGATTAGCGATGCAAAGATGGACAGGATGAATATAGTAAGCAGCTGAGAACTTCCTTAATATTTTGAGACCATTGGAGGAAGGCTGTTGCTGATGTACAGAACTTAGTAAAAAAATGATTGGTTGGAAAATTAAGGCATTTGATACTTGCAGGATATATAATTTTCAGACGCACATAAAAAAATTAATATTACACATAATTTTTTATACCTTTATTAGTTTTTAGAACAGTCTAATTATTGGTGGTCTGTTGTTGTGGCTCATTACACATATAATTTGTAAAAACATGAAAAGAATTAAGAAATGAATATTCCAAACCAAAAACATATGGACCAGGAAACCAACAAGTCATAAAGAACAACCTATTAAATGGCACTCTCAGGCTTTTGTCAGTTCTATGAACCCACTGAATGTCACAAACAATATGAACCCACTGAATGTCACAAACAATATGAACCCACTGAATGTCACAAACAATATGAACCCACTGAATGTCACAAACAATATGAACCCACTGAATGTCACAAACAATATGAACCCACTGAATGTCACAAAAAATATGAACCCACTGAATGTCACAAAAAATATGAACCCACTGAATGTCACAAACAATCAGGCCTGTATCATTTGTGACATATTTTTTACCATTTATCAATTTTTAATAATAATTTGTTTGATAAATATTACACGTTCCAATGTAAGTTGTATTTTCCATTTTGTTAAAATACCTTTTTTTATTGGGTTGTTTGACCCAACAAAACAAGACCTGAACACAAAGACAAGCTAACAACCAAAAAATCGATACTAACAACCAACAAACACTTGATACTACCAACGTGAAAACAATTAAGGCACACCTAACCTACTAACCACACCAAAATACAAAAGACCAAACAACCCAATAAGCAACTAATAATTACTACAACAAAATTGACAAACTGGTCGATTTTTTTGCCGTTAATAGGTTTGCTTATTCTTTTGTTGGTTGTTTAAATGTATGTATGTTAGTTGGTATGGATATTCATTACTAATTTTCCTTTCTCACTTAGATGTGTAATATATATAAACACATTTTATTAATTAAAATATTTATAGTAAGAAGCCACAACAAGCTCTTCAAAAACAATCTGTATATGAAAAATAGGATAGAGGTTTAGAAAAACGGTTGACAAAAGTTCAGTCAAAATATAATCAAATGACAATAACACAATATTTTTTATGTTATTCCCTGCATTCATTATGTCCCCAATTTCCACTCAGTCATCATGCCACTGAATTCTTGACATTAATGTACAGCCTACCTCACTTGGTTCAAATATTCAAGAAGTTTGAGCACTACAATGAATACATCATGCCCTGAATTTCTTCACATCATAAATCATATTCCCATGATTTTCATTCACTCATCACACCTCTCAGCCTTCATATCACATATCACAACCCTCAGCCCTCCAGTGACTCATCACACCCCTCAGCCATTCCAGTGACTCATCACACCCCTCAGCCATTCCAGTGACTCATCACACCCTCAGCCCTTCCAGTGACTCATCACATCCCTCAGCCATTCCAGTGACTCATCACACCCCTCAGCCATTCCAGTGACTCATCACACCCCTCAGCCCTTCCAGTGACTCATCACACCCCTCAGCCTTTCCTATCACTCATCACACCCTTCAGCCCTAACAATAAGTCATCACACACCTCAGCCATTCCTATCACTCTTCACACCCCTCAGCCCTTCCAATCAGTCATCACACCGGTCAGCCCTTCCCATCACTTATCACACCCCTCAGCCCTTCGAATTACTCATCACACCCCTCCGCCCTTCCTGTCACTTATCACATCCCTCAGCCCTTCCATTCACTCATCACATCCCTCAGCCCTTCCAATCACTCATCACACCTGCAGCCCTTCCCATCACTCATCACACCCCTCAGCCCTTCCAATAACTCATGACACCCCTCAGCCCATCCAGTCACTCATCACATCTTTCAGGCCTTCCAATCACTCATCACACCCCTCAGCCCTTCCCCATCACTCATCACATCCCTCAGCCCTTCCAATCACTCATCACACCCGCAGCCCTTCCAATCACTCATCACACCCCTCAGCCCTTCCAATCACTCATCACACCTCTCAGGCATTCCAATCACTCATCACACCACTCAGCCCTTCCCATCACTCATCACACCCTTCAGCCCTTCCAAAAACTCATCACACCCCTCAGCCCTTCCAGTAACTCATCACACCTCTCAGGCATTCCAATCACACATTACACCTCTAAGCCCTTCCCATCACTCATCACAATCCTCAGCCCTTCCCGTCATTCATCACAATCTTCAGCAATTCCCATCACTCATCACACCCCTCAGCCTTTCCCACTCCTCATCACACCCCTTAGCCCTTCTAATCACTCGTCACACCTCTCAGATCTTCCTAACACTCATCACACCCCTCAGCCCTTTCAATGAGTCATCACACCCCTCAGCCCTTCCCATCACTCATCAGACCAACCTGACCTTCCTATCACTCATCACACCGCTCAGCCGTCACCATCACTCATCACACCCTTAACCTTTCCCATCACTCATCACACCCTTCAGCCCTTCCCATCACTAATCACACCCCTCAGTCCTTCCAATCACTCATCACACCCCTCAACCCTTCCAATCACTCATCACACCTCTGAGCCCTTCCTATCACTCATCACACCCTACGCTCTTCCCCATCACTCATCACATCCCTCAGCCCTTTCCATCACTCATCACACCGACAGTCTTCGAAATTCGCATTTTTAAATTACTAGCCAGTCGGGCTTGTTACCTTACAATTTTAACTAGCCCGAAACAATTTTTACTAGCCCGAACTTATATTAATGAAAAACACAAGTTGCAACAACAGTTCATTATATTTATCATTACAAAACTAGTACATTCACATGTCTGTTACAATCTGAACTATTTTCATCACAAAACATGTCAACAAACTTTTTGTTTTGAACAATAACACATCAAACAAGTGAAAGCGGACGTGGGGTACCTGATTGAAATAGCGATTGGAGCTCAGCATATTTTAATCGATTACTTCATAAAGGTCACAAATCATAACAAAATACGACATTCGTATTTACTCGGCAATTTTCGCCAGGCATCTGTATACGAAAGATAATGCGTACCTACTCGGACATTTCCGTTTTGCTTATATCGGACAAACTGCTAAGACAATCGTTACTCTCCGGTAAGTCGGAATTCAACGATAGGATTCGATTGGATGTGTCACGACTAGGTGCGCGATGATGTTTTCTAATGTAATCCAATCGAAAATACGGTTGTAAACGAACGCTTTACGGTGTTGTTGACATTTTCTACGTAGATTGAGTATTTATGAGATTATTTGATTTTAATCTCTAATTTCTGGCCATAATATTTTATTCGCCAGGCGGGCGATAATTATGGATTTTTTCGTTCGCCCGATTTTATTTTTACTCGCATTTGCGAACGGGCGAGTGCGAATTTCGAAGACTGGGTCACCGATCTGACCTTCCTTTCACTGATCATACCACTCAGCCGTTACCATCACTCATCACACCCCTCAGCCCTTCCCATCATTTTCACTTCCCTCAGCCCTTCCCATCACAGATCACACCCCTCAGCCCTTCCAATCGCTCATCACACCCCTCAGCCCTTCAAATCACTCATCACACTCCTCACCCCTTCCCGTCACTCATCACACTTCTTACCCCTCCCCATCACTCGTCACACCCGTCACCCCTTCCAATCGCTCATTGCACCCCTCAGCCCTTCCCACCACAAATCACACCCCTAAGCCCTTCTAATCACTCATCGTTCACCTATTTTTAGTAATGGAGACCTTTACCTTGACACCACCAACCCCATATGTAATCCCGAGCGATGACTGGATGTAAGGTGCCCATGTATGATGTGTCATCAAAATAGCTCAAGTTGTTGTGAAGTTATTGAGCGGAAACTGTTTTTCTATTTATAGTAAGTTGTAAAAGTGACCTTGACCTTGATATGCAATCCCAAGTGAGGTCTTGATATAAGCAATGAATGTAGAAAGTTTCATCACAATAGCTCAGTTTGTTCTTGAAGTATTGAGTGGAAACCTTTTTTTAATTTTTAGCAACAGTAACCTTGACCTTGACCCCACCCACCCATATGCAATCACATGGTCTCGATGTAAGGTATCTATGTATGAAGTTTTATCAAAGTCCCTTAATTAATTCTCAAATTAAATTGAGCAGAAACCCTTTTTCTATTTTTTGTAAGAGTGACCTTGACCTTGACCACACCCACCCAGTATGCATTCCCAAGCAATATAAGGCATCTATGTATGAAGTTTCATCACAATAGCTCAATTTGTTCTCAAGTTATTTAGCAGAAATTGTTTTTCTAGTTTTAGTAATGGTGACCTTGACCTGACCCACCCCATATGCAATCCCAAGAGAGGTCTCAATATAAGGTATCTATGTATGAAGTGAGCTCACAATAACCCAATGCGTTCTCGAGTCATGGAGTGAAAACCGAAAGTTGACGCCTACACTATGCCCGCCAGCCCATACATCCATGCGCACGCTCCAACTACATACCTCAATCTAATAACCAAAATTTCTTGAAAAATTTGGTTAATAAATCTCAAAGACTGCTTTTAATAAATTATAACAACTTTCAGTTAATGACTGCAGCAGAGGCGAAATCAGCTAATACCTTTCTCACCATTTCTATCATCAATAGGTTACTACATCATTTATTATTATTATTATTATTATTATTAAATAAATAATGTTAATATACTGCTTTTATTTGTGCAATGTCAATCTCAAAGACAGCTTTCAAGCAAAAATGGCTAATGCCTTTCTCACCTTTTTTCTTATCAACAGGTTACTACATCATTTATTATTATTTTATTATTATTATTAATTAAATAATAATAATATTATTATTATTATTATTACTATTATTATCATTATTATTATTATTAATTATTATGTATTATTATTATTAATTATTATAATCATCATCATCGTCATCATCATCATCGTCATCATCATCATCATCATCATCAGGGGTGTATGACATATTCCAATGACATTACAATGTCATTAATTATTTTTATAACTATTATTATTATTATTATTATTATTATTCATTATTATTTATTATTATTATTTATTATTATTATTATTATTATTATTCAGCAGCAGCAGCAACAGCAGCATCATCATCAGCAGCAGCATCATCAAGTGTATGACACCCCTGATGATGATTATTATTTGTTTATTTATTATTATTATTATTATTTATCAGCAGCAGCAGCAGCAGCAGCAACAACAGCATCATCATCATCATCAGCAGCAGCAGCAGCATCAGGGTGTAGTTCAATATATATGTGAACTGCTATATTTTCTCACCATTTCTCTCATAAAGCTTATTGTGTCATTTATTATTTTTATAACTATTTATAACTATTATTTTTATGATTATTATTATTATTATGATAATGTATGGTGTATCAACTGTTACGTGCATGTATTTATTTAATATGTGCCTTGACTCGAAACGTCCAGTAAATTTTTACCTTATTTAACAAGTCAAATATTTCCCATAAACAAGAGCCGACGCCAGGGCGAGTAGAATAGCTTGGCTTTTTGTTGAAAAGTCGAGCTCAAAAATAGCAGTATATTCAACCAGCTAAAGACATCCACTGGAGCCAGCTCTGAACATATTACATATTTGTGTCTTTGAAAAGATTACTGTAAACTGTCCAGTGTACCAGGGCCAATATGTATTTGCAAATTGGACACCACACCATCTATGTCAGCCATCTTTTTAAGGCAAATCAGAGCGTTCAACTGAAGAATAATAACTGTTTAAAATAAATAAATAAATAAAAAGTCCTATTATATGAATCTTGTACAAAGAAAAATAAGAAATCAATCAACCACTAGAACACTTTCGTGGGCTATAACAGGACCTTTTTGGCAATGTATTTTTGTGAAGTAAACTGTGTAAGTTTATTTCTAAAGACAGCGTTTTTCCTCTATATAAATTTGGTACTGGAAAACGGTACCATTCCCAATCAGATTTTCATACCAGTTTTCCCAATTTGAAGTTAAAAAATTCCCAAGTCTCTGAACAAAATAAAAAAAAATCCAGAAAAAAATGATGGTGTTCCTGTCAAAATTTAACTCAACACCTCCAAACAATAAATACAAGTAAATGAAACAAATTGTGAGTTTATTTACTTTAACTTATTGTTTTGCATCCTTTTTGGAAGTTTTTTTATCAATGTGATAAAATTCCTAATTTTGTTGAAAAGGATGCTTATTCTCCCTATTTGACTGGTACCAGTACCATTCCCAAAGTAGTGAGGAAAAACAGTGAAAACACTGCAACATTGATAGAAATATATTAAAACCAATATGCCATTAATAAATAGTCCTTCATTAAAATTCATAACATTACCACCCAAAAAACAAAGCAGTAAGTGAGTCAGTGCATCCTAGTGATTCGCCAACACATTCTTAGACTTAAGGTGTAACAACAAAGAATATTTTTGAAACTGTTACATTCTAAGAATGCTGTTCATTTGAAACTTGCTTGCTATCCACAAATGAATATTACAGCAATGAGCTTTTAGAATAATTTATTTACGACATAAGTTACATTGGTACACCGCATATTTGCAAACGCACAAGTATTATTCTCAAGTCTAAGTCTATTCAAAGGCACACATATTTTTCTTAAGCCTAAGTCTATTCAAACGCACAAGTATTTTTCTTAAGTCTAAGTCTATTCAAACGCACAAACGCACATGTATTTTTCTTAAGTCTAAGTCTATTCAAATGCACGAGTATTTTTCTCAAGTCTAAGTCTATTCAAATGGTTTGGTGAATCAGGCCCATAAGTCAAATGTTCAATCCCAGCTTAAACTTCTTTTTTTTTAACTTTTAAAGACATTTTTTGCCTATTTAATGTTTGAACCCAGGTTTGCAGTGAAAATGATTTATAAATTGTTTTGTTTTGTTTTGAACACCACACACTGTAGAATCATTTTATTTTTCGTGTATTTTCGCAGTGCAAACAGAGCGAGAATTTAAGAAGCATCTTTTCACATGATTATAAGAAAATATCAACATGAAAATGAACAAAGCGCGAATTTAAGATCAGGTTAAATAGAGGTTTTTCAAGAACGCTCAAAATAGAGACACCACTAAATAAAATGATCTTACAGTAACTTGTGAATAGGTCCCTTTAAACAGTAACAGTAACTTAGTAAAAACAAAACTTACCAGCAGTCATGTTTTTTGAAAGCTGGAAGGGCAACTGTCTAGGAACTGAGGCATTTAAACAGGCTTTCTGAAGTCCTTTGAAGAACACAAACACAAAGTCCACAACACAGTATAAAGTCCATGAATCACAGTCACTTGCTGGCGGCCTTTGGAACCAGGATGTGGGTCGCCTTGGGCGGGAGCTTCCGATGCCTCAACATCCATCTGGTTGTGAAAAAGCTGAACATAGAGAATGAAATTATTGTTAGATGTGCAATAAGTAAAGCAAAATGGACAAGGAAAAATTCATATGATTGCAGCATCAGCCACCAAGAGCCCCTTTTGCATTTCTAACCATTTCTCTCATCGTTAACATTACTACATCATTAATTGTTAGTAATATTATTATTACTAATATTCTTAATATCGTCCCAGGCAGCCAGAAGGTATCTTCAGCAAATGTGCAAAGTAGGTTGAAAGGGATGATATTATTGTTATTATTAGGCAACAAAACAATGCGCGCAACAGTCTAAAAAGAGTTTTGTATGGTCAGGATTGATGTGTTTTTAAACTTTTTTTTTAAAGACACAGTTCGGTAAAAAACACTGAAAATTATCTAAAATCTTAGAAACACGGATTTCACAGAAAGCAATAGTCACTAAAAACTTTAGGGTCGCGGGGTTTTTCGCATGGTTGGGTCGGGTTGCCCTAAACCCAGAATTTTTTTTTTATAGTTTTTACTGAAGTGGTGCATACACATCTATGATAAATTTAGCAGACCCTTACCTGTACATTAACAGCAGTAGCAGGGATTGCATGAAACTCTGGTGGTACTAGGGCAGATCTCCGGTCTATGGAGGTAGGTTGCTGAAGGCAGCACTGCAGCTTATATGGTTGCCATGGTTACACAGCCAAGTTGAACCAGAAACAGACATTTTATCCATACATGGGTGGAGAACTGAAAACAACAACACTTTCTAGTACAAGATACAGTATTGTCCAAGTATTCAATAATGATTTTTCACATTTTTATCATTCACTTATCATGACCTTCATACACGATATATATTATAAGATTATTATTAATTACCAATAATAAATCATAATCTTATGCTAGAGATTGTAAAAAATGTATTTCAAACACACACTATATTATTAATATTTAATTATTTATGTATTTACCATAACAAATAAAAGAACACATCCTTTCAATTCAAAGTCCTGCCAAGTTATGTTCAACATGATCAAGTGAGAATTTTCACAACTACCAGCACTGACAAGAACTCTGTAAAGTGTGATATGCCAGAGGCACAGGTAAAAAGATACATTACACACTTGATCTTGTGCATTAAAGGGGACTTTCACCATGGTATTTATTGCAATTATCAGCTGATCCATCCATACACAAAATATTAAAGGGGCAGTTTCACAATTTTTGGCTGTGAGACATAATTTTCTAAAACTGACCACAGTTGAAACGCGATACTACGAATAGTCAAGGGAAATACAGAATTGTTTGTTGTATCGCATCTTTCGTAGTATCGCATCTTTTTAAAATTTTAGTGTTGTGAACTCCTGTGCGGCGAGCCTAAATTAAGAATGAATAATAGTTACCATAAATTAAATACATTTTAATATATTTTATTTCATAGTTTATAACAACATTTCAAAATAATACATACATGTAGAATGTATACAGACCCCAAACAAACACACCAGCCAGTTAAGATTCACATATCTAGACGTGCATTTACATTCTAGTGTGATATTTTGGTTTACGGTATAAATGACTGGGCCTTTGTTTATAACGACGTTGACCATGAGCGATATCCTTTCAACAAAAGACTGACTTGGGGTAGGTGTGAAAACTTTCTCAATAAGGTGCGAACGTCTCAGCTGGAAACTTATTCGTAGTATCACGTTAATTTTTAATGAAAATCTAACGATGGGGCCAGAAAATCTATTCGTAGAAACGCATCTTTCGTTCGATCGCGATTTCGTAATATCGCATCTTTTTATAGTTTAATATATATGGAATTCGGACGGGACCTGCAGCCTTATTCGTAGTATCCCGTCATTTCGTAGTATCGTGATTCGTTGTATTGCGTTTCGACTGTATTTTTTGTTCTATAATGCATTTATTGTTCAAATTTCAATGTCTGAAAAGCACATTGCATGTGCAATGTTTTGATGAATATCTGTAATTTTTTTAGCAGAATCTGGTAGACATACCCTAGTAATTTTACATAAAAAGGCATGATAAATTATAAAATATTCATGTTTTGCAACATAAACAGCATAACAGACGACAAGTTTTGACAGATTCTGCAAATTCCTGTAAAAAATTCAATTTTTAAAGAAAATTTTTTAAGCTGCTAATGTTCCATAATCAGAATGATACACCAAACATGTGTGCATCACTGTTATAATAAACCTACCGCAGCCACGAGTGAAAATATATTTTTTCTATGATCACTAGTAAATCAAAAACTGATATTATTCTGAAACTAACATTTTTTATGCTCAAACATGTGCTATTTGGGTATTTTCCGACTTTGCTGTGAAAAAGTTCCATTACGAAAGTGTTAATTTTCACTGTTTTAAAACAGTTAATTACCAATTGTAGTTCACTGTTTTAAAACAGTGAATTACCAATTTTATTTCACTGATATTTCCCTATAAACCACTGGAATGCATAAAATAAAATAAAAGGCTTTCCTTTTGTTTGGGATAACCCAATACACTACATGGCAGGTGGGTCGGTAGTTTTTTTGTTGTTGTTTAAATGTTATTATTGATTTATATTTATGATGGCTATTGATATAAGTAACACTGATTCTTGATATCATTTCAACTGCACGTAATCCTCACAGAAAACATGCATTTGGCTCAATAATGTGCAGTATACATGTATATGTTATAACGCGGTATCACATACTGCTTTTGTCACTCAGGTAGACTAGTTTTCATGCTTGTTATTAACAGTACTAGCCAATTTGAACGACAATAACATTATCGACATGGCGTAACTGCTTTTGCGTTTTTAAGACAAATTTGAATGGTGTCAACAAAAGACAGAGGAACCAGATGTATTTAAAAGATAAATACAACTGCACATGAAATCTAATTTTGTTGTCTGGCTTTAAAATATTTAGACTGTTGGTGGAAGCCAACGGTCTTTCGTAGGGCGATTTCGAGAGATTGAATTGCATGACCTACTGTTTAGGCAAACAAAATTAAATTATGGGTTGGCCAAAAGTCTCAAACAAGGATATCAGTAAAACTGATGGATACTCCCCAATGCGCTTTGTCAAGCACTATAAATGCAATGAGAAGGGCAAAGATATTAAAATGACTAAAAATCAAAAGAAATGTGTACAATATTTCAGAAATTTTCAAAGTCCCATAACTCTGAGAAAAATCATTGATGCAAAACATCTTGTTAATATGCACATTTCCACTTGGCAATGAAGCTTCCCATGAAAGTTTATTGAAATCAGGCTAGTAGTTGCTGAGAAATAGCCCGGACAAGAATTTATACAGTTTTACTAATTTTAGAAATTTTCAAAGTCCCATAACTCTGAGACAAATCATTGAAGCAGAACATCCTGAGAAATAGCCCGGAAAGAAAGTCATGAATTGTGCACTATATACTGATTTCAGAAATCTTCAAAGTCCCATAACTTTGAGAACAAGAAACGTGGAAATTCCCCCGAAAACCAAATTTTCAAACGAAATGCATAAAAGTCAGCAATAATGAAAGAAAGTTCTGGGTGCCATATGCATTCCTAAGTGAGGTCTCGTTGTAAGGTATCTACGTATGAAGTTTCATTAAAATATCGCAATGCGTTCTCAACTTATTGAGCAGAAACCGTTTTTGTATTTTTTGTAACATTGACCTTGACCTTGATCTCACCCACCCCATATGCAATCCCAAGCGTGGTCTAATTACAAGGTATCAATGTATGAATTTTCATTCAAATATCTTGAGAGGAAACCATTTTTCTATTTTTAGTAATGGAGACCTTGACACCCACCCTATATGCTATCCCAAGCTAGGTCTCGATATAAGTTATCGATGTATAAAGTTTCATTAAATATCTCGATGCATTGTCAAGTTATTGAGCGAAAACCGTTCTTCTATTTTTAGTAATGGTGACCTTGACCCCACCCACCACATATGCAATCCAAAGAGAGGTCCCAATATAAGGTATCTATGTATGAAAATTCATAAAAATATGTTAATGTGTTATCAAGTTATTAAGCGGAAACCATTTTCTATTTTTAGTAACTGTCACCTTGACCTTGACCACACCCACTCCATATGCAATCTCAAGCAAGGCGTCAATATAAGGTACAAATGTATGAAGTTTCATTAATATATCACGATGTGTTCTCAAGCTATTGAGCGAAAACCATTTTTCTATTTTTAGTAACGGTGACCTAGACCTTAACCCCACCACCCCATATGATATCCCAAGTGAAATCTTGATAAATGGTATCTATGTATGAAGTTTCATGAAAATATCTTTATGGATTCTAAAGTATGGATTGAGCAGCAACTGTTTTTCTATTTTCATTTACGGTGACCTTTACGTTGACCCCACGATATAAGGTATATATGTATGAAGTTTCATTAAAATATCTTGATGCGTTCTCAAGTTATTGAGCAGAAACCTTTTTTTTTAGTAATGGTGACCTTGACCTTGAACCCACCCACCCATATGCAATCCTAAGCGAGGTCTCGATATATGGTATCCATGTATGATGTTTCATTAAAATAGCTTTATGGATTCTAAAGTTATAGAGCGGAAACCATTTTTCTATTATTAGTAATGGTGACCTTGACCTTGACACCATCCACCCCATATGCAATCCCAAGCGAGGTCTCGACATAAGGTATTTATGAAAGAAGTTTCATTAAAATATCTCGATGCTTTCTCAAGTTATTTAGCGGAAACCGTTTTTCTATTTTTAGTAACAGTGACCTTGACCCTGACCCCACCCACTCCATAAACAATCCCAAGCGAGGTCTCAATATCTATGTATGAAGTTTCACCAAAATATCTCGATGCGTTCTCAAGTTATCGAGCGGAAACCGTTTTTCTATTTTAAGCAACGGTGACCTTGACCTTGATCCCACCCACCCCATATGCAATCCAAAGCAAGGTCTTAATATAAGGTATCTATGTATGAAGTTTCATTAAAATATCTCAATGACTTCTCAAGTTATTGAGCGGAAACTGTTTTTCTATTTTTAGTAACGGTGACCTGCCTGGACAAGAAAGTCATTAATTGTGCACTATATACTGATTTCAGAAATCTTCTAAGTCCCATCATTCTAAGAAAAATCATTGAACCAGAATGTCCTGGAAGTATGCACACCTCCTCTTGGTAATGAAGCTTCCCATAAAGTTTCATTGAATTCCAGCAAGTAGTTGCTGAGAAAAAGCCTGGACAAGAAAGGCATGAATTGTGCACTATATACTGATTTCAGAAATCTTCTAAGTCCCATCATTCTAAGAAAAATCATTGAAGCATAATGTCCTGGTAGTATGCACACCTCCTCTTGGTAATGAAGCTTCCCATAAAGTTTCGTTGAATTCCAGCAAGTAGTTGCTGGGAAATAGTGCAGACAAGAAATTCAAGAATTGTGCACTATACAGGGCTCAGCCTAGGGTAAAATTTTAGGGAGCAGTGACTTCTCCCTCAGGTCAATTTAGGCAGAAGTGAAGCCACATTAAGGAGAAGTGTTTTCCGTAAAGCGCTAAATCATAATTTTGCTTGTTATTACCATCATCATCATCATCATCATCATCATCATCATCATCATCATCATCACCACAAATTAATATCAAAATATTTTAAAATTTTATTACATCAATACATTATAAATAAAAATACATAATTTTTAAGCATACAAATAAACCCTCTGATACTTATTACCACACTTAAAGTTCATAAATAATGTTCAACATAACATTTGTCACCAGTGAGACTTTGTAATATCACACTACAGTACATCAATATGCTGACAGCACATAGTCATTTTACATGTTGTATAACTTCCTCAATTTCTCACTTTTCCACTTTTTCAAAGCCCTCCCAAAGTCAAACAAGTTCATGCTGGGACCATCCTCGGAAATTCTCATGAGGTCATCCATTGTTTGATTGTTCATTGATGTTCTCAACCTGTTCATAATTCTACTCTGTGTGGAGAAGCCTCTCTGGCACTTAGCACTGCTCATGGGCAACACAGCTACACATTTCAAAAGCTTCACCATATTGGGGTATTCCACACTATACTTCTTGGTGAAGATTGCAGCCACACCCACCAATGATTCTGATTTGTAGAAACATTTCACAAGATGTTTATACTGGCGGTACTCAGACACACAGTCGTCTTCACTTCCCAGATGAGAACTGTACTGTTCTACCAAACATAGAAATTCCTCATTGCCAAACTTGGACACAGATTCGCATTTCACAATATTCTCAGGAACAAGAACATTCATCGCACTGATAACTTTGGTGTCCTGAAATCTGTCTTCAAGGTTGTCAATGATTCAGTTGATGTAGGCAGGGGCCACTCTGTCCAGGAGATTTTGCTGCTGTTCATAGAAGTGAAGCTCAGGGGTGAATCCAGCATTATTGCCCTCATCTTCCAAATCGCTGTCCTCGAATCCTTCGAATGTATGGTTGTCCGTGATACCTAATTTGACAGTGTCACTCTCAGACTCCTTGACAGGTCTGTTGTAGACAACTTGATCGTCCTTCCTCTCGATAAATGTGCCTAACTTGCTGGTAAACACACCATCTACTTCTGTTAAGTCACATAGACTGTTACTTGTACTTGTCACCAGGGATTGTACACTACTAAAGTCCAGAATGTAAGCTTGGAAATGTTTAGAAAGGCGACCCATGAATGGCAGCACATCCATCATAAGGTGGATGAAGGCTATGAACCGAAACTGGTTGACTTCCAGGAACAATCCCTTGGTTGCGGCATCCAGGTTGGCTTCACGTTCCAAGCACATCAGAAGTGCTGGGTACGAGCGGTAAATTGCCTTAACTGCTGCCTCCATGCTCAGCCAACGTACAGAGTGTACTTCTGAGAACTTCAGTTCTGGCAGGTTCAGGACGGACTGGATTTCCCGCAGTCGGTTGGATCTCAATGCCGAGTTGCTGAAGTACCGGAATACGTTGGAGACTGTTCTTGAATACTAGTTCATTTCAGGGATGTCCCCAGCGGCCTGGGATGTGGCAATGGCTGTCCTATGTGCAGCACAGTGCACTCCAACCAAGTCTGGTGAGTGCTGGCGTAGAAGCGTCACTACACCTCCAGTTCTACCAGTCATTACACTTGCCCCATCAGTGCTGACACCAACCATCTTACTAATGTCTATGTTTTTCTCCTTCAAGTCATCTAACACCAACTGAACAATGTTCACAGCACTGGCAGATCCCATTTTGATTTGCTTATTTGACAATAAACCATAATCTAGTCCATTGTCACCAAGACATTGTGCATACATCAACAGTCTCTTTTTGTTGGAATTGTCTGCGCTTTCATCCAACACAAGAGAAAACACATCTGACTTGAGTATTGCACTCACTTTGTCTTCCAGAATGACTGCAATGCTTGCACTTTGCAGTTCAGACACACTACGGTTACTGGTGTAAGTGACCTTAGCATTTTCAGACAGGAGTGAGCCGTAGTCTGCCCCTGCTGCGCTCGCAAACTCAAGGTGATGTCTGAACTCATCTTTCGGGAGCTCGTGTTTACCGATGTGGTAGGCTGCTTTGAGGAGCTTGATTCCCAACTCAACTTCCTCGTTCAACTTGGCCTCAATCAGCTTCTGGTGAGGTTTCTGTGTCTGCAGGCTCGATCTGGCAATGGCATCCTGGTGTTTACCGGCTGAAAATAGGCAATAGTTGTAATTATTAAATTGCTTATGTTTGTTAATTTGTATAAAAATTGTTGCTGTTTAAAATTTGTAATTGCTTATGTTTGTTAATTTGCATAAAAATTGTTGCTGTTTAAAATTTAAAATTGCTTATGTTTGTAAGTTTACTTAAACATTGTTGATGTTTAAAATTCAAAATTGCTGATGTTTGTTACTTAACTTAAACATTGTTACTGTTTTTAAAATAAAAATTAAAAAAATTATAAAAAGATGATTCAGATTTAACGTGTTTATCGGGTTTTTTGGGGGGTTTTTGTGCACACTCCTGAAATATACTTTTAGGACGTTTGGTTAACATATACTTATAAGTTGAATGCCAATCATGGTTTGTTGTTTTTGCAGGGACCTTGTGACCGTGCGCATATGCACTATGAAACGTCGCTTTTCTACACAGAGAGCAGTGCCAAAAGCCCTCACTGTCTATTTCATACCAGTAATATGATTTCTGAGAGTTTGCTTTTGTGAATTTTCTCTGTCAAGAACTAACAGAGTCATTTTCATCAAGTTTTCTTTTACATGGAGTAACAGGCTTGGGCGAATTGCCCTGTAACCAAGATGTTAGCGACATTAATTTATAATGCAGACTCAACGTGAACAGTGCAAAATCTATCAAGATAATGATAATCTAATGTTGATTTGATTGTAAATTTATCTGATTTTGATTGAAGCTAAAGCCTAAAGGTACCATTATTTTCTGGCCTTACACCTACCTGTTTGCTCAGAAAATACAGACAACGTCAATTAACAACCATAACTGTCCCTTAAATCCTGCTAATTGCTTGTTATTGACATCTTATCCATGTAATTGCACCGTCTGTACACAGAGACGTCACAAATGTATCAAAGAAGCGCGAATAACTTACTTCTGCATGGATAAATGCCTATTACGCCAACTGGTCAGTCATAATGCAAAGCGTAGGTATACTATGCGTTTTAATTGGCTAGTTTCGAGTTTACTGTGCGATGAAACTCCGCCTACAAGGCGGTGCTACACAGTGACTGATTGCGGCTTAGGAATAACTGTAAATTGTCAAAATTTTCTGCGAAGTGACACTCGCTTTGATCTTTAATGCAGCGACTTGATTATTTTGAGTGGGTGTACATGTTCCTAGACGACTGAAAAACGCAGGAGATAAGCTTCCCCAGGGAATGGTCGATATGCTGCAGTTAACATAGCACTGATTTGATACATGTGCCTCAGGCGACTACACAGCTTTTATGACGCGTGTTTCATTACTAATTATTATTAGGCAAAATAAAAGACGGCGAAGTGGACTTCTCTTTGATGAAATTTAAAGGCGAAGTCAATGGGTACCGGGCGAAGTTATCGCCTATGTCGCCCTCATGGCTGAGCCCTGCTATATACTGATTTCAGAAATCTTCAAAGCCCCATAACTCTGAGAAAAATCATTAAAGCGGAACATCCTGGTACACCTCATCTTGGTAATGAAGATTCCCATGAAGTTTTGTTTAATTCCGGCCAGATCTTGCTGAGAAATACTCCTGACAAGAAAGTGTGACGGACGGATGGACGGACGGACAAAGCAGCGACTATACGCTCCCCCAAAATTTTTGGGGGAACATACAGTTAGGTAGGTTTAGTTTTAAAAAAATCGATAAAAACATTGCACATTTTGGAAAATCTTACGAATACGGATTTCACACGGATTTCACAGAAAACTTTCGTCACTAAAACCTTACGGGTTGGTTTTTTTCCGTAAGGTAGGGTCAGGTTGCCCAAAACACAGAAAATTTGTTTTTTCCTTACTTTGCAGGCTAATTTGTTTTTTCCTTACTGTGCAGGCTATACAACACTAACAATCAATACCCCCAAATTTCACAGTGCATAAACGTACAGTGAGCTAGACCAGAAGTTGGTGATCTGTACGCCGATGATCAGTTAGTTGCAACAAGCAGAAAACCCAGTAAGTGACACAATTTTTGATATTATCTTTTACTAATAATAATTTCATTTCAAATTAACAAATAATAATTTCATTCGACAGTGTCAATTCATGGTAACATATCAATATTTTTATTATACATTTATTTTGCTTTATAGGAATCTCGCGTTTGTCCGTATGTCCGAATGTCTGTACGTCCCTAGGAATGCGTATTAACAAAACATCAACGCTTTTTTTTAACGTTTCTTTAATAAAATATGTAATAATATGTGTTTTTATCGCGCTACATGTTGCTGAAATGATATTATTGTTTGTTACAATTTTGCTATTGCGCGTCTAGTTTATTTTTGTGCAATGTATCAAAATGACATAAAAACATAAACTTCAATACAACGACCGTGAAACTTCGATGATATAATAAGGCATATAATAAGGCCTTGTGTTTCATCCGTAGCGAAAGTCGATCTACAGTTTTTTGTTGGTTTTTTTAACTTTAAAAATAACAAAGTCAGATAAAACAAGATAATAAGGTTATAACGCAGGCTCTCCACAGTGTAGCACATCTAGTTTATTTTTTTTAAGAACTGAAAAGAAAATGGTTAAAACTCAAGTTAAACTAGTATTATTATTATATTTCATTCTCACTCATATAACATACTATATGATGTACATATTCAGTCCGTGAGCAACTAAGCTTTCGATGACAATCAACATGGAGATCTTAGAGCAAAGTCAACAATTAAATTCAGGCTTGTCATTGAAGGAGCGGAACATATGGATGATAACTCTGGGTCGTGTAAAATGAAGGTAATGGCTCATTTCAGTCTGGCTTAACTATTTTTCTCGTTATTTTGTTTCATTTAAAACTATGTGAATGAACACCTGTTTTACATGAAGTTATAACAACAAAAGTCTAGTTGTTATAAAAACATACTCGGAAAAAAAAAATTAAAGGATTTTTTTAGATTGAAACAATACACCTCATAGAAACAATGCATATTTATATTCAGTGACTCAATTCACATGCAAAGCACAGTCTAACCTGTCTTACAAGACTGCCCCTGGTGATTCTTAAAATTGGTCTCTCAACACAGGTGGCCTCTTAACACAGGTGGTCTCTTAATGCAGTGTGACTTGCACAGGCAGCTTGTCGTTGGTTGTACATGTATGTTTGTGATGTACTTTAGTAGTCATGCAATAGCATATACTCATATACATTTTGTTTGTTCATAAAGAATAATCGAAGAATAAATAAGTTTTGAAAATATGTGGTTTATTGACTTCTTGATTTAATTTTATTATACATTACAGTGTACTTGTCTTATTTTACACAAGTGCATTAAATAACATAACCCATGCATTCATCTTCATGTACATTTACATTATAGATTTGTATACATGTATATACATAACATATAAACATACATGTGTTTACATTCATTTATTTTAATAAATGTTATATGATATTTCCACATATTTACACACACACACAAGCATACACACACTTATATTCAGTCACTAACAGGGTCTCAATCTTTGTCTACTTTACTTCCTCTCCATTTATTGCAATCTCTCCTAACTCATCATTAGTGTCCATCAATGACTGTAGAAGCTTATGGTGTCCCTTTTACACCGCCCATTGTTTCATTTTTCTGTTCATGGCGCAGACCTCGCTTATGGTAAGTGATGGTTCTGATGTCTTCGTCTTCAGCGTTTCTTCTGTTGGGTTTGATTAATCGTTAGATTGAGACCCACTTGCTGCGTTGTCGAAGTACATGTAATACAACAGGATCAAAACGAAATGCATTTCTACAATAAATATAACTTGCACACTTTTGTTTTCTTTTTCAGTAAAACAACTACAATTATCTTTTCATTTTGGTTTTAAAATTATTATGTTCTTACATATAAAATTATTGTATTGAAAATGCGGACAGAGAAAATTAACATAAATTGACTTTTACACATTAAATCAAGTTATAATTCCTTTTGAACATAACCGTTCAGATCGTTTTCATGAGCAACTAGTCGTACAGTTTAAGTTTGACATTTTGCAACTAGTCGTACAGTCGAGTCACGTTGGGTGGTTGGACAAAATGTTTCATTTCTCCGCGCAAAACCTATTCTCTTTAATTAAATGAAAACTGCTTGACTTGCAAGTTGTATATTTATCATTTTTTACTAAAAGATACACCAACAACTTTCATCACAGGGATCGACATGAACGGTAGTCTGACTGTCCGGGACAACCAAATTGTTGGTCCGGACAAGTTAAAAAAGAATCTGCTAGTCCGACGGGACAAGTGTTCTTTATCTCTAATTATGTAGTAACAAAATTGGTTAAAAAATCCAGTAGTTTCACTGAATTGCCTTCGAAAAGTTATTGTAATGATAAAGCGCGAGGTATTCTGATACTTACATGTAATACTACACCGTACTGTTGACAAGGGAAATAAATCTTACATTTTTTAATTCGCCGCCCTGACACGGTTACTCCCCTTATATATTATTTTACGTCATCATTCTCACTTGTGGTTTATTTATATTAGTTACACATTCAAGTACCATGTCATCTGCTCAAAATGACAGGTTTTTTATTTTCCTTTGGTTTTTCCTCGTCAAAATCAGCATAAACATCCAAAAAAATCCCCTAAAGGTCGAAAAGAAACAAAATGTAATTATGAAAAAAAGAGAAAACGCGAGTTTGTTCCTAAGTGGCTGGAAGAATTTGAATGGCTAAGATATGATGAAATTATATGAGATACAGTCGCAGGTGACACCCCTTCTAGTCAGTTTTTGTGTCTATAAATGTTTGTTTAATAAATACATTTTTAAACACTTAATTGTTGTTGTGAAATATTGTATAAATACATTTGAAGGTCAGGACAAGTAACTTTTTGGGCAGGACAAGTGAAATTTTGGGCTACTAGTCCGACCTGACAAGTGGTTTCAAAAGTTAACGTCGAGCCCTGCATCACAATGAAATATACAGCTACAAACTTATTTTTATTTCAAAAATCAAAACACTAAGTGATCATGTCTGCTAAAACAAGTACTCTTAAAATACTAGGCATAACGGACAAAATATATTTACGAAATGTCATTATATGTGTTCGGAGAACTTAATTTTATTTATATTCTGCTTCGAAGTAAAATAAAAAATAAAAAATTTGTGTCACTCACTGCGTTTTCTGCTGTTTGCAACTAACTGATCATCGGCATACAGATCACCAACTTCCGGTTTAACTCACTGTACGGTTATATACTGTGAATTTATACACACTATTAGCTACTTCCGCTAACGTTGACCGCTATGCATATTATTGCGTTTGCATTGCATACAAACCTATATATCTACCAAGATATTGAAAGTATAACAATGAATAGTTTAATTAGTCTTGTGTAAAAAAAGCATTGCATGCAAAAACTCAATTCATTAAAAAAAGGGTGTCCTTTCTGTTTCTTGCACTATGTTTCCCTTGATTTTGGTTTCTTTCCTTTTCTCGTCTTTCTACGCTATCCGCGTTTTGATTATACAAAAGTAAAGATTTCACAGATGTTTGAGCTATGACATTTTTATATTGCGGTCAATGCACCCACACTTTCCATGCAGGTGTAATTTTCGCGTGCTCATTAATTATTTATCATTATAATTTGGGCATGCTTTTCTACCAAAACACGGGTTTTACATGAAATGCATGCGCATACCCAGTGTTTTTTCACCTTTTGCGGAAAGGTGGCGGGAATTTTACAGTAAAAGGGGATTTTTTTAGAAAAGCCATATAAAATGTTTATATTCTACTTTGTTATAAAACATTAATGAATTGCTTTGCTACGAACAGTAACTTATATTAATAGCTTGTTTGATGAAAAGTGCTGGAAGTGTTTCCGAAAATTCCTCTATCTTAGCTAATTTTTATGGGCAATTATTTTTTTAAATAAAGCTTACATTCTGAGGAGAATTTTAATGTATGCAGTGGAATTGGGTCGAATTCGGCCCCAAATTAGCCATAAAAGAAACAACACTGATACCAACTGTAACAACAGGACCATGATGGGCCAAAGCGCTCACCTGAGTACTGGCAATGACAGAGACCAGCTCTGACATCTGAATGCCATCACCTACAAAATGACCCAAACAGACAACCTGATCTGGCAATTAACCAGGTGCAATACAGATGCCTGTGCGGTCTTCTTCTGTAGCTAACCTGGCAATCTACACGCGCTATACAGTCTCATGCCACTCCGGCCTACTTCTGTTATTTACCTGGCAATTAAAAGGCCCAATACAGATGCATTTACGGTCGAAACTGTTAGGCCCAAGATGAACCCCCAGCAACTGGTGACATGTTTACTGTGCACAATCACACTTACATTACACAGAGGCTGACATTTAATCTTTCCAATGGCACATTTATTAGGTTCCAACATCCAGCTGAATGCCATGTATGGTGTTTTGTTCTTATTTTAACAGAACAATAATTAAACCAGTTACAATTGACAGCAATAAGACACCAGTCCTATCAGCATTACATATATGATCGATTAGGACTATTCAATCAAACAGACCATTGTACTTAATGTATTAAATTGCGTGTTTAAGTCTTATAAATTATATTTAGCTTACCAGTTAACAATTTTAATACCAAAACCAATTAACTGGTTACTGAAATACTATGTGTTGCCATCCCTAGTGAAAAATGAAGTCTCTATCCTGAACACGGTACATTTTTTTGCTTTTTTTCATAAACAAGGGCCAATAACTCTATTGTTTGCACACTAATCTGGGCAATTATTTGGTTTATTCTTATGGTCATACACAATATGTGCATCAAGATAAGATAAAACAAGAGCTGTTTGTAAAACAGATCTGCCCCCTCTAGGTTAAAAGCCATCTTTAAATATCAAGTTTGGTGATGATCAGATGAGAACTGTTAGACATTGGGAGTGGAAACTGCTAAAACGCCAATTCAAGGGCCATAACTCTGCAGTTCCTGGGGTGTTATGGTTGAACTTTGAATTTGAGGAAGCTGTTATAACCTCAAACATTTTCATCAAGTTTGGTGAAAATTAGATGACAACTGTTGGACTTGCAGAGCAGAAACTGCTAAATTTTTTGTTAATTCAAGGGTCATAACTCCACAAAATTCCTGGGGTGATTTGGCTGATAATTGAACCTGATCTAGATATTATGCCCACAAACATTTTCAGCACGATTGGTGAAGATAGGATGAGAACTGTTGAACTTAGAGAATGGCTAAAAAGGCTAATTTTTAAAGGTAATTCAAGGGCTACAACTCCACAATTCCAGGAGCGATTTGGCTGAATATCGAACTCGACCTAGATATTTTTATTACAAACGTTTTCATGAAGTTCTGTGAAGATCGGATGTGTTATAACATCCACTATGTGTTACATCCATATGCAAAATACTTCATTTTTATATAAAATATATTATTCCTTGTAAATAATTTCATATTGCGTACAATAAATTCCAAATCCAAAACGCCTATCCGAAATTTACTGTTCACATGACATCAACACGAATCCTATTTACAATTACACTGCACATGTATTTCGTGTAAACCCTTTGTTCTGCTAGAAAAGCATGCATAAATTATGCTGGCATGTTCAACGTCACGTCATCTGCATGGAAAGCGGATTTCATAGCATATACTGTGGAATCACAAATTTTCGCGGTGGTCTAATTTTCGTGCTTTTCGTGCTCCAGCCATTGCGCAAATTTATGACAACTGCGAATATATACCGATTTCTTGTGTAGAAGCACCTTGGGAGCTTACACTTCCGTTCAAATGTAGATTGGTAATCGTTCGTAAATATGTTACGATGCAAATGTTTATAATGAACGTTTTTTTAATGTTTTCTTCATCGGCTTCATAATGATAAATGAATGCATTTTTTTTCTTTTAAATTTAATTGAGGTGTTTTTCGTATATTTAAATGCGGTCATACACTGCAGATCCGCTGAATCGCGATTCGTGGGGTCCATATATAAATATACATGTATACACTATAGCCCATTTTCGTGACCTCGAAACATAAATGTTATTACTAGTAACTTGCCTTTTTCATTGTTGTTAACATTCCATTTGTATATAAAAATATAGAGATCTAATTTTATTTTTTGTAATTTTAAATCGCATATAATCAATTTGAAATCCAAAACGCCTTTCCGAATATTAATGTTCATGTGATGTAATCATGAATTCTATTTTACAATGAAACTGCATGTGAATTTGATGTTAACCCTGTTTTGCTAAAAAAGCGCGCACAAATTATGCCGACATGTACAACATCATGTCAGCGGCATGGAAAGTGTGGGTGTATTCATTGCCAGAAATCACTTTAACGTGTACTGTATACAAATTTTGTAACACATAGAAACAAAATTTTATTTCTATAACAGTTACGCAAAGGCAATATTTTGCACTCTTGTAATACAATGAGTAAAAGGAACATGAAAATTTTACTTTTCACAAGTTGATCTTTCGAGTGAAGAATTAGCGCCCGCGATGTTGAGCCGAAAAGAGTAAAACTATCACTATTTGTATAGAACACAATCTAATACTGTCATAAACTGTATATTTCATTGAAAAATAGAAGTTGAATAAACTCGCACTTTCCTTGAACCGGGTATTCCCAATTTAAAAATACTGTGACTCGATAAAACTTTACTGTCACGTGATTATCTTGAAAATAAACGGTGCTATTTTTATATTAATCGATGAGTTATAGCGTCTGCAGACGCTATCGATTTTAGAACGATAACAGTGTTTTTTGGGGGGCCAAGTTGGGGCGGAAATTTGGCCCCATTCCCCTGCTTAAAAAGAATATATTGTCACCCTAAGTCTTCCTTATAATTCCCTCAGAATGTAAGCTTTAATTTGAAAAAAAAGACCAAAATCGTACAAAAATTTACTAAGATAGAGGAATTTTCATAAACAATCCAATCAATTGTTCATCAAACCAAATTAGTGCATAATCTAAGTTTGTCATTTGTTGCAAAACAATTGATAACTGTTTTATAACAAAGTAGAATGAAATATGCTGTTATAAAAAAAAATTCCCCTTTTCCCGTAAAATTCCCCATCTAAAGGGCCCCGCCACCTTTCCCCCACGGGTGAAAAAAAAAACACTCGATAAAAAGGATGAAAACTATGTAGAATCATGGTTGTTCAGGTTAATAAAAACATACGTGTCTAATTTGTGAATGGGTTCTTTAAGATTATATAAGAAAATTATGAATTTTTTACATTTTCTTTCGTTTATACGATTGGATCGTCTGGAGTTCATTTAATTGTGTCACCAATTATCGGGTAAATGCTTCTGCGGTATCGCTAAATGACACCTGACAGGATACACTGTTCGGTTAAGTCAGGTTTTTTAAGGTTGAATGAGATCAAATTTATGATAAAATCATTCGGTATTTGGTTTGGACATGGTTTGGTTTATTAGGTGTACAAAAAAAGTTGTTGGTTACCGCTTACCCAACCCCCGCCCCTAATTTTTTCCGCCGACCTAAAAGTTTGTTTGCCTATCAATCATTAACTTTTTCTGATTTTGGGGGGAAAAAAAGTTTTCACTTATATTACAAGTTTCTTGCCATAAAACATTTTCTTTGACCTTATTTATAGTTAAGGTACAGTTTCCTTGTTGGGTCAGGCATTTAAACATTTTACATGCAGTCCAATATACATAAACTGTGTGGTGAATATGTAGCTATACGTGTAAGCTCTATGCAAACATTGAGATACTTTGTATATGGGCTATGTTTGCAGCGCTATACAGGGGAAGGACCATTTCTGTGGTGGAATGTTTTCCTTCTTTGTCTAATTGTTCTGACAGGATTGTGATGGCTACTTTCACGTCCCGAAATGACATAGCTATTGTGCACGGATTGCAATAAAAATTACATACCTGGATTCACAATTGTGACTTCATAATGTAAAAGTGAAAAGGGCCAAACAAACACAACTCATATAATAATTGATTTTAATCTAAGAATGCGTACACTCTATACCCTGTTTTAACCGTTATTATTTGCCTGTATTAATATCTAAATTTAAGATTCTTAAAAGAAATTGCCCCTTTGAATGACGTCATTGTTGGGAATTTCTGTTGACATTTAATCATGACATTTTAGTGACATTTCTGGT
The DNA here is from genome assembly GCA_027627225.1 of Congeria kusceri. Lineage (NCBI taxonomy): Eukaryota > Metazoa > Mollusca > Bivalvia > Myida > Dreissenidae > Congeria > Congeria kusceri. Next base: position 14,930,498 of record CM051038.1, read on the forward strand.
GTATTTCATTACACTAAAGTTAAAATAGTTATAAATAAACGTCCAAGGAGTATTAGTATTATTGGACATAATTATTCGTATATAAAAACATATCTGCGTGCTCCTTGCTGTGAAATAACATTCATTCACACCAAAAACTTAGGAAAATAGTAAGTCGAGATGGGTGGAGAGCAGGACATCGGGTGATCGAGTTTGTCGTTCTGTTGGATAATTAAAAATACTGTTCATTGTGTAAACTTGGACCTGTTCCACTGTGGAATTTAGACGAGATCTACTGTTGTAAAAAACATATGAAAATTATGTATCGGCGAAATGATGAGAATGGTCTAAGAGACACCTTTTTATCCAAAAACAGTGACAGTTTACCAATAGTCACAAGCTCCAAGAAGAGTCTTGATGAAGTTATCACAAAGATTTGCAAGTTTTTTAAAGCTCTTGTAAACCCAATGTAATGAAAATGTTAATTGATTTTTTTGAAACACACACTTATAAAAAATGTTTATTATTTTTCAGAATTTTGTAACCAAGGACAGTGAACCTCAGCTAGTTACATTTGTATTTAAAATGTTAACACAAAACACTATTCCTTTAACATTAATGCAAAATAATTCATTTAATATTGATACTGCTATTAGATTATAATTAGAAGAGAAAAAAATATTTTAACATAGAAGGAAAATATTTGCTTTTTTACTTTGTCTTATTTTTCATAATTTTCAAAAAATAAATTAATAAGATAGGGTTGCTTCACTCCAAATGTTATACCTTTTGTGGTGAACCTATGTCAATTTATACATTTTTCAACTCAGATAAGGTTATGTTATATTTTGGTATTACTGATTTTGACATACTATGAAATAAAAGTTTTAAAAAAATACAAAAATTGGTGTTCAGCATATTTTTACTGTAATGAAATCTGTTATTTTTTACCATATGCTTAGCAAAATTTAATGTCATAAGTATTGTTGGTCAACTTTAGTACTTATGTTTGTTATACTTTTTCATAAGATACATCTTTAACGTATAAATAAAAGCTTTTAAGGAATAAATAAAATACATTTTGACAATATGTCAGTCATTTTTGTAAGTGTACCCCATCAAAATTTTAGGCTGAAGTAGAAAAATGAGGGGTTATAACAAAAATCGCATTTTTGTCAAAACGTGTGGTTAGATTTTGTTTGTATTTCACAGTCAAGTCTCATAATAGATTTAATGATCAATAATTATAAGAAAGTCAAGGTCTGAAAAAAGTCCCATTAGGGGCTTTCTACATTAATAACTTCATTGTAGAAAATTTCAGGAATGAACAGAATTTTTAAACTTTCAGGTTTCCACCAAGTAAATGGCTATTAGACGTTCCAGCAAATTTAGCCCCATATAAAATGTAGCACTAAATTTGTTGCACGTCTGATTCAATAGACTAGTGAATATTATCAATATGTGACAAAGAAAACAAGAAATTTCTTTTAAAAAAGACAATCGGCATTGAAATTAATATTGAGATGTCATTTAAAAATTACCTAAACAGACGGCCAAGATGATCGGTTACGTGACTTCTCAGACCCCAGATGTTTTGGTCCCCACCAATATTAGAAAACTTATTGGACCCCAGATTTTTTGGACACTATAAGAAAACTTCTTGGACCCAAAAGTTAATTTGAGATAAATTTATTAATTTATAAATTAAATACAATTATCATTAATATCTATGCTGTGAATAAACCAATCATACAGCTCCATGTTTCCACCAGTGATATATGAATAACCAAAATAGTTTAGGTTAACCTAATTGTTATCTGAATTTGTCAAGCCAAGTTAACAAATTAACAATGTAAGAAAATAATTTCAGGAATGAATGCAAATTATTATGTATCAGACGAGTCTTCATAGTTATTTATAGTACTGGTAATATACCATTCATGTTAGTTATCTAATATCAAAACGATCTGAAGTCAAATAAGCATTTATACTGTGTATCCCAATAAAAAGCAATAGTCAGGGAACATTCAGCGATTTTTTCAAAGTTAAGACTTTATTTTTGATAACGCAACCATAAAAATTAATTAGACTATGACGATTTTCAATAATATCAGTAGAAATATGATATATATGGGATTCCTGCATATAATTAGTATTGCAAATTGTGTATTCATGCTAAGCGAATAACAATTTGACGTGTTCCGAATCTTCTTTCATAACATTTTATCTATAGAAAATGTAGCATTTTTTTATAGATTAAATAACATCTACTGGAGAAGTTGATAGAAAGTTGCAATTATAAATAATCGTTAATAAATCGTAACTATAATTTTAATTCAAATTAACAGTAAGTGTATAAATATAAATTCCCCATTTATTGAAATTTTTATGTTTATGATTCTCTGAACGCTATAATTGATGCATGTACGACTATATTAACACACGTGTACAACGCTTGCTAGCTATGCGCGCTATTTTTAGAATGACACTACTGTTTCTCGAATGTGATGAACTTGCTACAATCAATGGGCTACATGGAACGGCAACACTGTGAATGAGATTTATGAATGGGAACATTGCACAATTGCAATTTATAGAGCATACCGCTTATATAAATGTACGCTAAACACAATAGTTATTTCGTTACTTGAATGAATATAGCATTCTGTTTATGGCATACAATGAGAAAATACGGTCAAAATTAGCCTCAGTTCTAGAGTATATGTTGAAGATATGTTATAACTTAATTTTAACCGCTTATGTAAACAATCATGTAAATTTTGAATCCCCAAAAGATTGCAACAGTTATTGGTATACGTTAAACCATTGTTTGAAGTTTGCATTAGAAAATTTGCCCAATTCTATTGGCATTCAATTTTTCCGCTGCATAATTATCGCAAGAAAATCTGGGTCAAAAGTGATCTTAGACAGCTACGCCCAAAAAAGTGAAAGAAAAACAAAAATATCTTTTACCTCCCCTTCTAGATTTTATTTTTATTTCTTGGGTTTTGTAAGCGGAAACCAAACAAGATGTTTTTAATTTAATATACAAAATCAGAACTTAAGAAGGAAAAACATCGGTACAGACACAGTGCAGTCTTCACCCTAATTTGTTAAAAGCACTTGCCAATTTCGGGCAAGCTGATTACCAAAACCACTTGACAGAAATCTGTTTAACTTGCCCGATATTTATATACTTTTATTTGGGGGTTTTTCTATGTAAATATAAGAAAAACAATGTTTTTTAAGAATCAGACAAACTAGCATGCACTCAGAAGTTTCCTTTTTCGTCAAAAGTAGTTTGCATTTTAATAAAGAAGCGTTTACTCAACTACGATTATTCTTCTAAGTATTTTATTAAGCGTCTACACAATATCGAAGATAGCAATGCTTGATGACGTCATTAGTTTATGCGTAAATACTTAAGTGCGGATATTAGAATGGTAATGTTTTGCTAATGTTTTGTTTTTGCTGAAACAACCTCAAAATTGTGTGTTTATTTTATGAATTTATTCTATTTTATTTGTAATTAAAAAAAACACTTGCCCAGTCGGGCAATAACGGAGGAATGCCGATTCCGCAATCTCGTATCTGTCACCATTGTAAGTATACATTTTTATCAACATCCTCCCTAATTACTGCTACATATAAAAATTATTTTAATAGCATTATTTGATAGATAAGATGTTATTCTTTATATAAATGTTGTTTACTTTAAGGTTTACATTCGTTAAATGGGTTATTCCGATCGGTAAATTATGTCAATTTTCGCTAGTTCCTCATTTATGCCGCCCGCCATATTTGTTTAGCTCATGATAGTCATGTGATTTGGACATGTATAATTCAGCAACCGCTTAACCTACAATAATGTTTTTAGGTCAATGGAAAGGGCAAATGTCAAGCTTTCCGTTGGTTAAAAATAATTTATGCAGTTCTTATGGTTCAGGAGGAAATGCGAGCCGAATAATGGCTATTTTCATCAGCTTTTTGTGGAAAAGCTAAAGCCGAGCAAAAGAAGGCAAAAGTAGCTGACAAAAGTGTAATCCTTCGCCAATTCAATGGTATAGTTTTTATGTAAAATAAGTGCTAGCGCTTTTTAGCGCTTTGTCACGAAATGTAGCCACTCTATACGCAGCAATCGGCCACTTCCGACAGCCTCCCAAACTGCAACCGAAGTTAAGCTGAGTGCAAGTTCGTGGTTTCTCGATAACCTCGGACGCGCCCGTAAGAGTAATGTACTCTTACTTTCCCAGATTTCGCGACATGAGCTTCACGAATTTTACTGAGCTTTTAACAGGTATTTTTTGACAAAAATAATATTCAAATGATGTTTTACATTCTCCCATGTGTTGTATATGCATGTTGACTGTTAATATATTGATGTCACGTAAGATTTACGATGGTAAAGCTCTTGGAAGAAACTTGAGAAAGAGAAAGTGGACGACACTTTGACAAAATTTTGTGAAAAACAACTATGTCTACGATAAATATTCTGTCTCGATATATAAGCAAAACATTGATCCTCAATCACCACCGTGTACGCAACTGAAATGCAAAGCCTACCATGTTCATTTTCATTTATAATTGATCAATGTACTTGAATTAGCTGCAAATAAGGAAGCTGGGTGGGGGAGGGTTGAGCACCCCCCTTGTGGCTTGTCATTGCCTTAAAGCTGTCACCGCATGTCTAATTGAATGACTTCATGCTGTATACTTACTAACAAGGTTTAATATTTTCTTTAAAGCTGTGTTTTTTCTTACATTGACAAAACAATACTTACAAGTTACATTGAAAACAATCTTTAATATATATAATAAAAAGACAATGATAATTGTTTGGCATGATTTTAACAATAAAGCATTTGACACGCACGCAGTAAGTGTAACTTGACTGGTATGTGCATTAGGCATGCGTTAATGGTGTTTGTATTTGTTTATAACCCATGTATGCACTTAAATGCTGTCAGTCCCCTAACGCAGGGCATAGTTCTTGTAACAACATTTATTCTTCATGCTTGATATTTTTATTAACCGCAATACTAGTATTACATGTACTTCATAAAATGCTGTTAAGTAACAGCATTTTAAAAATAAATTGCTGTTTCAAATATAGCAGGATACAATTTCATACGTTTATGCTTCGGTTTACTTTAAATAATATTTCTAACTTTCAGACAGCCGAGTGAGGAGTTCGCTTAAAATAATTAGAAATAGAGAAGTGACTGGGCTAGCACTTGTCAATAAGAATGTAGTGAAATTCGTTGTGTCCAATCTCACAACTGAAGACAACACCTACTATCTTGACAAAATGAAAACTGTCATGTTGAGAATGAATCATGAATTTTTCACTGAAGATATTAACAATATGTTAATAGACATGATCCAAGATTGCATGGACGGTTTTCCCAGTGTAACCCATTTCTTCACATCAGCCCAGGAATTAACTGACAGGGAGAAAATGTCACAGGCAACATGCCGACAAATGAAAACTCTGGAAAAGCTGTATGCGTTAGCATACATGAAATAATAAAAGAACTGTACAACTGTTATAATGTTAAATGTTGCAATGTTAGCGTCCAGTAAGGTAACTGGTGAACTTTTTTTCATATGTTAATCAACAGTTGACGTTATATATATTACATTTAAGATGTTGTTCAAGTTAATTTAGTTATATATGATAAATATTTGTAAAAACAATCAACCATGAGTGAACTCAAATACAGAGAAGTGATCGAAAGGTTTCAGAAAGATGGTTATGAACAGTGTTTTTTATTTTTGAAAGACAATTGTCCTATTGATACTTTAAAAAAAAGTATTAAGTACTCACTGGATACAGTTATTAAAGGCTATAAAAATGTAATGAAGGACAAAAGAAAGCCAAATTGTCAGAACAAATTGGACTCTTTTTTAGAACATCTGTTTAAATTTCCACAAAGAAGACCTGGTTTGTCCAAAAGTTCTCCCTTTAGAAAAAGAAGTAAAAAACATTGATACATTAGAAACAGCCAAGGAAGCATTACTGTCTGTAACAGAGTCTTTTAAAACAACCGAAGAAAAAAACAAGGAAATAAAATTTAAGTTGAAAAGTAAGTTGGAAAGTGCTTCTAAAATACAAGAAACAAAACAGGCTAACAAGTCGCTGCTAAAAAAACACGTACATTTATCTTTGACTTTAAAAAGTAAAAATGTATTAATAAAACAGTTACGGACAAACAAGAGTTATCTGTTAAACAAAATTAAAACTTTAGAAACTGTTTTGAACGAGGAACGGCAACAAAAGTTGGAATTAGAGAAACTTCTTGATGACAAAGAAAATGAAAGTATAGAGTTAAAAAGGCAGGGAAATTTGTTGCAAGAAGAAAATGATTATTTACATTCATTAGTAGAAAATACTACTCCATCTAGAGTTTGTTTATTTGATGAAGAAAGTAAGGTTTATACCTGTGAAACTCAAGAATGTGTATATGAGTTGTTAAATAAAAAAGTTACAACGAGCAAAGTTTCTCATGTAATTAAAACTGTACTGAAATTAGCAAACGTAACACCCAACAGACTACCCTCGGTGAGCACAGTTACGTAACACCCAACAGTCTACCCTCGGTGAGCACAGTTACGTAACACCCAACAGACTACCCTCGGTGAGTTTGAGTTTCTTTTGAATAAATGAACAATTAGTATTCCATAAATATCCTAAAGCAAAAACTACATTGAAAGACCACCTTTTCATCAAGACCACATGTTATTATTTGCCGTTTTGTGGCCATTTGTCAATTACTTTGAAGAGTGCATGACCTTTTTGGAAGAATTAAAAGGTATAACGTATATGATTACTTTGCGTTTTGGTCTTCCAGAAAGGGAGGTCTTACGCCTGGAGATGATGTCGGATATAGACCTTTAGAGTTAATAAATGTTCTGTTCCAAATACTGGAATAAATTAGTCTGTTATAATATGTTCAAAGCAGGTTAAAGATATTTAAATATATATAGCTGAGCTTTATACATGTATAGCCTTGCAGTTTGTAAATGCCAAATGTTTCTGACGCAGTACTATAGACATTGTCTTACCCAGATTCAGGCCAGCATTTTGCTTTAATACTTGTTCCATTTTAATTGATTTGTTGTCTTTTATAAGTCACCAACTATATAAGACAGTAAAACTATGTGAAGTATTAAACCTAGCAAAACAATAAATTTTTTCCACTATTTTCCAGGTACCAGGCTATCCACATTGGTATAATGTGAAATTCAACGGTGATAGGGCCATTTTTACACATATGAGTTGATAAAGGACTACCAGGCTGGTGACATTCAAATCCTAGTTTAACAGGTAGAACTACGTTAAGTGTGCATTAAGTGACATGAAAAGAATACTTTTAACTTGTTTAACTGCCAGAAATGATTGCCTGGTGTATTATTGACAAAATTTACATATCTGACAGAACAAAATGTGGGGGGTTACCTTCTTCACATACCAATAACTTTGTTATTTTTCAAGATAAAATAATTTGGTTTACAGTTTTGTTTTCCTAAAAGAATAACCTTTAAAATGGTATATAATTTTATAGGTTTTTCTGAATTAAAAAAAATCCTCCGTTATCGCTACCGAAATCAAATCTACTTGTCCCGGGCATCGGGCAAGCCGGTTACGACGAATTTGGTTTTCACAGGGTTCGGTTTCACTGTACATGTGCTATTGCACAAGATAATAGACCGTCAAATATAATATACAAACATAATAAAACTTAAATTCTTACCGGTAATATAATCCCTCTGTTTTCAAACAATCACCGAGCAGTAGTGGAAGCGGTAGAAGGCAGTCAAGGGATGTCACTCTTGTTCATTATTCCGGAAGTCACGTGCACACTTCTTCGAGAGTTATCTCCCTTGATTTTTGCACCAGTACTGAATCATATGAATATTATACTAAAAATAATTTCAGTTAAACAGTTAAGTAATGAAATAAGCTATCAAAACGTTACTTTTGTATATCATAATAATCATAATTATAATAATTCCACCAGTCCCCACCGGTAGGACTAAACACCGAAAACCCGCGGAAACCCGCGAAAATCCACGAAAACCTACGAACGAAAACCGCTGGAAAACCTAAACTAAACTGTGGAAACCTACGAAAAGCAACGTAAACCTGCATAAAATAACGAAAACATACTAAACCCACAATTCGACGGCAAAACCCCGCGAATTGCGCACAATTCCGCTGTTTCCATTAGGTTTTGCATGTCTCCTCTTGTTTTTGCGTGTTTCCGTTAGTTATAGGATTTTCGCGGGTTCGCTTAAGTTTATATAGGTTTTCGTATGTTTCCGCTGGTTTTCGCTTTTGAGTTTCGTGTGTTTATCTGGGGTTTTGCAGGTTTCCGTTAATTTAAGTAGGTTTCCGTGTGTTTAGTCATACCCTTCTTCCACTATCAGTCTTTCCTTTCAAACTAAAAGGGGCAGTTACACAGTTTGGGGCTGGAAAAACATTTCTCTAAAACTGGAATGTTAAAACAGGGATCTGTAGAATCTATCAACACTGTTAGGCTGTTCTTGTTACAGAACATAATTATTTTGATGTTAATTCTGCCTTTTTTATGCCTCCGAAGAAGGGCATATAGTAGTCGCACCGTCCGTCAGTGGGTTTTGGGTGGTTGGGTTTTCCGTCCGTTTCCAATCTGTAACTTATAATGCCTGGATGGATTTTGATATAACTTCAGATTACTCCCTGATGACCAGACAATGTGTCTCGTACAACTCCCATGCTCGTCGGTCAAAGGTCAAGGTCACAATTAGAGGTCAAAGGTCATTTATTGTTGTTTTCACTGCCTGGCTTCTAAACGTCTGGAATGATTGAAATATTTCTTCAGATTATTATTCTCCATGATCAGTCGATGTGTCGCATACAACTCCCATGCGTCCGTCAAAGGTCAGGGTCACAGTTCAAGGTCAAAGGTCAAGGATTTCTGTTTCTCCACCATAACTTCTAAATGTCTGGAAGGATTTTAATATTACTTCAGATTATGATTTCCCATCACCAGGCGATGTGTCGTGTACAACTCCCATGTGCTCGGTCAAAGGTCAAGGTCACAATTCAAGGTCAAAGGAAGCTCTGACAAGCATATGCATCGAGGGCATACGTCCCATCCTGTGACAAGCATTGTTTGTGTAAACAAATACTAGGGTATGTCTACCAGGTAGCAATTTATTCTCCAAAAATAACATATATCCGTCAGAAGTTTAACTTTACCCAAGCAATGTGCTTCCCAAAACTTGAAATATTAACAAAAACGTATTATAGAAAAAAAAATCAGTTTTAGAAAATTATTTCACACAGCCAAAAACTGTGAAACTGTCCCTTTAAAAAGTGAACAAAATGCTAGACAATACCAAGCAATTATTTACTTGCATATGCGGCTTTAGAAGGAGGCCGAAGCGGCGTACGCCATCCTCTTAAATTGCCCAACATTCGATTTCCAAGCATCACAATATCTTGGTACGTATGCGTATTTCTTTGCATTCATTTCGTGTTCTTCAAAGTATTGTATTAATCAAACCCGGTATGCGGTATTTTCCTTGAATTGTTCCTTTTGTTGATGTCTCAACTTTTCGGTATCCATTCCAACATGTAAGAAAACAGCTTGTTGACAGACTTTTACTAGTACTAACTATGTCCGTCCCCTATAACTCAAAATCCTGTCCCCTCGCCTGACTGTACAAAATATGCATGTATCCTTATTTTTATTGCATATCACACCCTACTGCAGAGCAGGAATAATTTGTATGTACACGAATAAAGAGCGGAATCATTTATTGTAAATTAAATACGAAATATAAAAACTCCACACATGCTAAATTAAAATATGAAAATTAAAAACGCAATGCTTGCTAAATTAATAAACTAACAGACCATACAAAATTTGAAATAATAAAACATACAAACTCTTTTAAAGAATTAAACAAACAAAACAAATTTTCATATTGCCACCAGCACCAACGCGTTTCATTTCTTTGCTATATTATTTATTTAGCGCCCCCGAAATTATGTCTACTACGAGCTAGTAACATTTTCTGTTCAACCATTCAAAACAACGACTTGATACATTTCATGTTCAGTCAAACGCACAACCAATTAAAATATTTATTTATTTAAAAGACAAGTATTATTTACGAACAATGTTTGATCTTCACACAAAAATCAGCAACAGATATAACATGAATTCTTACCTTGTTAGTGGGGCCCAGTATTTCCAGAGTAGTATCAAGACACGGAATTATCACTGCGTGACGTTAAATTATTAACTGAAATTAATAACATCCAAATGAACATGCAAAACAGCCTGGGAATCGTCTCCGTTCTTTCTTTGCGTTAAATACAGTATATAATTCTCATTCTGTGAGACAAAATGAATGCTATTATTAACACGGGTGGTAATCGATGCCTATTCCACGGGTAGCATACTGCTATGTATCGATTAATTATGATTTTCGTGGATCGTCTGGAATTATAATACGACTTATAAATAAACGTTATTTGATTGGCTCAGCGACACACCCTCGAAAGAAAATCATACATAATGTTGCACAGTTTTTACCTCAACCGTACAAATATCAGATAATATTGCACAGTGATGTTATTTACTACTATGAATTTGACCACGTTTTTTTGTGTGCATAAACAGTAGTCAGGCTACAATTAGAGAGAATACGGAAAAAGAAAATACTAGTAACGAATACGCCTTTTTCAATATGGATCTAGCTGTTCACCATAACATGATATTGCACAGCTGAAAAGTCCAAATTTGTATAATAGATGACAGCTGTGTAATAGTTTAATAGCAGGCGCGGATCCAGGATTTTGAGTTAGCGGGGGCGGAAAATTTCAGTAACTGATAAAGGCTGCCAACAAACTTCTTCTGGCCTCGCTTGCATGTCGGGAGACATATCGAGGGTTGAGTGTGAAACTATTGTATCTGATAGAGAAATGTTAAGTAGATACAACAGTTTCACACTCAACCCTCGAACAATAGAAAAGATGTGATATCGCCAAAAAAAGAACAATTTAACGAACATAATTATGTTGGATTTTTACAATAAATTGATTGACGAGCACGTCCTTGGCAGCGAAATACACATGTTTTAAGATATTATGAGGTTTTAAACAGGCGAATGTTGGCGAATTTTAGAGGGGGGCGTACGCCGCTCCCGCCCCCTCTAAATCCGGCTACAAATTAAGAAGGCCTTTCCCCTATTAGATATGATCGGTGCGTTTGCTTGCAACCGTCACAAATTAATCTTTAGTTTTCATACTGCGAAACGTTCGACTTACGTCGATTTGCCATTTCACGTTTTCAGAGAAGAAAACACCGGTTACATCACACGTGTAGCTACTTTCATAGAACAGAGGGCCGAATATTCGTCTGTGTGCCATATAACGAAAACAAACCTGAGTATTTTTTCAGATAATCAAAATTAATGGATACACCGCAGTATTTCAACTTTGGAGTTGCAGTATGTCAACTTATGCGCAGATAATCACAATTAATGGATACACCGCAGTATGCCAACTTTGGAAATTGGAATTGCAGTATGTCAACTTAAGAATATGCGCGCCTCGATTACCACCGTTGATTAAAACTAAAACCAAATTTCATCTAGTGTATCACCGTTCTTTATTTCCCATTTCAGGAACGAAATGTTGTATTCGTCTGCACTGTGTGACATATAACGCTTATACATACCTAAGTCTTATTTTCAGATATATTCAATGAAAATCACAATAAATCAATACACCGCAGTATGCCAACTTTAGAATTGAAATATGTCAACTCAAGAATGCACGCGCCTCGATTACCACCCTTGATTAAAACTGAAACCAAATTACGTCTAGTGCATCGCCGTTCTTGATATCTCCATTTCAGGAACGAAATATTTGTATTACGATCATTCAGTTCAGATTTCTTAAACATTAATGACGGTATACTCGTATTTGATAAGTGCGCATTGACTTGGTCACTGATATAATATGTATAGAGACAAGATATTTGTTGGTTTCGGTAGAATATCGATTTTAATTGCGCCACTCGTGAACATATATTATTTCTATGATCACGAGTGAACAAAAATCCATATTCTACCGAAACAAACAACATGTCTTTTTATTTTATGCATAAAAATTAGTTATTTTGGCATTTTCCGACTTCTCGGTGAAAATGTAGTTCCATTGTGAAAGTGGTCATTTTCACTGTTTAAAACCGTGAATTACCAATTTTATTTTAACTGTTTTAAACCAGTGAATTGCCAATGTTATTTCACTGATATTTCCCTATAAACCACTGGAAAGCATAAAATACTATATTTTTGTTTTGTTTTATTTATTGTTATCGTGGACAGTTGGTACTACAAAAAATTGCGTTTACGTGCCTGAAAAACATGCCCTTACGTCACGTCGCACTAGTCTTATCAGAAATTTAATTCCGTCTTCTCAATTTAATTGGTGCTGTTACTGCTGCTGAAAATGTTGTACACTTGGACTTTCCGAGTAGGTTTCCGCATGCGTGACGTCAACTGACTGTACAAGGTTTCCGCATGCGTGACGTAAACTGACTGTAGAAGAAGAGCAACGATGTCGAACGTCCGGTAAAAAGTCAACACACATATTTGAAATAATTGTTCATGTCACGTTCTGTAGTTCAATTCTGTTAAAGACACTTGTGCACATTGTTTTTTTTTTTAAATGTCTTAATGTCTTAACTGCAAAAAACTAAAGCAGATTTACTAACCAAAAACAAATACTATATCAAGAAAACAAATATTTGCCTCCGCCTGGACTCAAACCTACGATCGCAGAGATCAAAAATCTGTCGCTCCAACCACTCGGTCATTCGGATTTTCGATAACAGTAAATTTTTAACGCTATGTATATGATGCAATTTTTTTTTCCAAAATATCGATGAAAAGCGTTACAAGCGCTTTATAATTTTTCCATTTTTAAATGATGATTTTTCATTTTACGACATATTTCCAACATAGTTCTTCGTCAGTAGTGTTATTTCGCTATTGTCTATATAAAGTAATTTTCTTTTGTAGAACTATGACTAAAATCAGGGTTCGACCTTAACGCGTGTCCGTCGGTCCGTGATCTGTTTTTTTGCTCCGACCGGTTGTCTTCGAAGGACGACCGGTCCGGTGACCGGTTGTTTTTGGACTTGTTCCAATTGTGTATTTCGTGAATTATCATCTGTGGTTAAGAATACAGTGAACCGTCCGAGATGATATTGTTTATCGGCATTATACAGCTCTCGTGTATAAATCGCATCTTTTCCGATTCTTCAACTTACAAATAATTATGTTACAACAGCGTGTTATACGTTGTAACATCAACGGAACACCATTTTGACGAAAGAAATTATATCTGATGGGCATTGAAGTCGCATTTCAGAGAAGCAATTTCCATTGATAATAATGAAATATGGTCATTGAATAACATTTTATTATTTCAAAACAAATTTAATCAAATAACATATATTGTAAAAATAATGAGTTTATATTAGCTTCTATCGATAATATTACTCCTGGCTTTTTAATAGTTTAACAACGTATTCCCTTTTTGACACAATTTAATATCGTTTTTGTTTTTACAACAAGCAGTTTTAAATTGTATCTCTATTACAAAAAACAACAACATGTAAACAAAATTCAGGTCTAGGATTCCGCATTGTGGGAATGATTGCAAAACGTTAAGGAACGGATAGCCCAATCATATAACGACACATCTGTTTAATTGCTCTAATTGCGTGTTTATTGCTTAGCACACGACAACGCATGTATCTCCAATTTTGGTCAATTTTTAGAAGTTGATATCTCATCTTCATTTAAGCAACTATGTTCATACGACATTTTGATCGAAAATGTATTATACAAAAATATATAATGAATAATAGATTTTCGTGTGTGCTGCACATAGTTTCCAATTTCAATTCTGAGAATCATTTGTTTGAACTATTTATGCACTATGCAAGTCGACGTATTTTGATTTTCGGAACCAGTTCAGACAGTATCGGACCTGTAGGCTTTGAAGGTAGCCGGTCCTGTGGACCTTCACTTCCCAAAAGTTGAGGTCAAACCCTGCTAAAATTTTTGAAAATAGTTAAATTGACAATCTGTGTTCTGTGAACAGGTCCCTTTAAAATCGGTGAGCCATGGACAATGTTAGTTTTACTTAAATGAATGCATAATATGATAAATAGTACCGCGTATAATCACGTATAAACGTGAATTACGTTGTCTTTGTTTACAAAACGACACAATAACGTGCCAGTTATAACGTTTGTTCGGTTATAGTTACACCATTTTGGTCAAGTTCAAGTAATTTCAACTCACGTGCATTGACTTTGTAGGATGTACGTGCTACAAAACTAAAGCGTACGCGCTGCTTAACAACTTACCGAAGACAGATGAGGTCTAATTCTACAATATGTAGGGCCTAAAATAAATTATTGTTAGCTTACCTTCCACGACCGATTAGAAAAATATGTCAAACGAGCTAGCAGCCATCCCTCACTAGAATCATTATATAGTGAAGTAACAGTGACAAATGCAATGAAATGTCTTATTTGTTAGCTAATAGATACCTTTCCCGCGGTGCGACCTTTTCCATGCACAGTATATATAAAGTAATATAGTGTCGTATTTCGCTGTGTCTCCCGCGATGCGACCATTTCCATGCACAGTAAGTAATATACGGTCTTATTTCGCGGTGTCTCCCGCCGTGCGACCTTTTCCATATACAGTAAGTAATATACTGTCTTATTTCGCGGTGTCTCCCGCGGTGCGACCTTTTCCATGCACAGTAAGTAATATACTGTTATATTTCGCGGTGTCTCCCGCGGTGCGACCTTTTCCATGCACAGTAAGTAATATACTGTCTTATTTCGCAGTGTTTTCCGCGGTGCGACCTTCTCCATGCACAGTAAGCAATATACTGTCTTATTTCGCGGTGCGACATTTTCCATGCATTGTAAGTATTATACGGTCTTATTTCGCGGTAACTCCCGCGGTGCGACCTTTTCCACGCACAGTAAGTAATATACGTATCTTGCACTATTCCCCATTTATAACTATTAAGTCTTTACTGGTCGATGGCCATAAAGGGGAGAATCTCTGTGCACTTGATAAAAGTGCCCCACACACATATTCTACTGATAGCATATGACAACAAATAATATTTTATTCTAGGCCTTATATGTTTTACATAATTTCGAAATACCAAACTTGAACAAGGGGAATTTTTGCAAGTTTACAATGATATATTGACTTGTTCACTTTTTCTAAGAGAATGTCCGGGTTGCAGTGTTTAAATACAGAATGCAACAGGACACACGTACATACGAATTCAGGCACTGATAAACCTAAGGTAAGTTTTGTAGTCTTTCTTAATTTATCTGATTTAAAATCTTTTCAGGAATTCAGTTAATTAAGAAATAACTTTCGATTTATCGTTGTTTGTTGGCCAATATACAACGATTTGGAGTTCTGATGCGTAAAATTAAAACACAAGGGCGTTAGCCCGAGTGGTTTAATATCCACGCATCAGAACGACAAAGAGTTGTTTATCCGGGCCGATAAACAACGATAATGCGAAAATTATTTCGACTCTAACATGATTTGACAAATATTTTTGCAATTGTAATGAGAACTACATGTGCATTTTACTATGCTCAGCTCCGACTACTTTTTGCGTTGTTTATTGGGTAGTTTAATAACGATAATTTTGTTCTTTGTCTAAAGAAAAATTTGCTTGTATCATATTAGAATTTGAAATAAACAATTAAACTCTATAAACAAAACATACCTTTGTATACTTCTAATATTCGCGAAGAGTAGAGCGACCATAGCTCCACAAAAACAAATGATACACTTCGGGGAAAAAGTAATACTACATTATACTATAACTAATACTATTACTAGTATTGTTTCTCTCGTGTTTTAGACATGAAGGTACTGGCGCTAGTGGTGTTGCTGGTCGTTGCGGGAACGGCTGACGCCTTTCTGGGCAAAATAGCTGATTTCGTCGGCGGGGCAGTGAAGGGGGCGGGAGCCATGGGGAAGGCGTACACGTAAGTGTAATATGTGATAAAATAGCAACACCTGCTATGTAATTCCAATTAACGAATGTACATTTTGTCCGCCGAATTATGCATATTATGTTCACTCATTTAAAAGAATACTATTACATGTATTAACGATAATATATTTATGTAAAACCATGCACCGCTTATAAGATTTTATTATCATAATGATGTTGATGATGACGAAAATAATCATGCTGATAAGAATGATAAGAATGATGACGATGATGATGGTGAAGACGACGATGATGATGATGATAACAATGATGATGATGATTGATGATGATGATGACGACGTCGAAGTCGACGACGATGAAGATGATGATAACGATAAGGACGACGACGACGATGATGATGATGATCATGATGATGAAGACAATGACGACGAAGACAACGAAAATGTAGAAGATGATTGATAATCACTTTTCTGCAGGGACATGCGTGAAGCTAACTACAAGAATTCGGACAAGTACTTTCACGCCCGTGGCAACTACGATGCGGCAAAACACGGTGACGGTGGCAAATGGGCGGCTGGAGTAATCAGGTAAATACACAGCCAAAATTGCTTTTCTCAACACTAGCATTATGGAAACCTCTATAGAAACCTTTCTAGGTCAAGCATACATGTACACCATGCTAAGAATGTTTTCAACCCAAGTACAGGTTGGTATCTATACATGTTGTAGAAGTAGTAGTTTCATATTTTATTAATGTGACACACAGTACATACAAACGATAATTGGTAATGCGAATCATAATACTATTTATACAAACATGCATTTTATTGCATATAGTGTATTACCCAGCCATGTACTAGTATATGGCATACGAGTCACTAAATAGACATCATATATATATAATATACGAGGGGGGCGGGGCGGGGGTTGGGGTGGGGTAGGGGGGGGCTGGAGCTCAAAAGCCCGAATCCGTGCCTGAATACAAGCGCAATTGTGGCATATAAATTGTATTGATAAACAAATGAATGAATAATAACTACTAATAATAATACAGGTGAAATTGTGATATATTAATAAAATCAAGATGATGAGTTCATGTATAAATAATTAATAGTTTATCTATGTATCCAGCACACTGTTTCTAGTTTAGTACGTGTGTTTGTAGCAATACGCGCGAGTGGGTGGACAGGAACATCAAGGGGGACTCGGCGGCCCAGAGCGCGGCGGACCAGGCGGCCAACCTACACGGGCGCAGTGGAGGGAACCCCAACAAGTACCGACCAGCCGGGCTGCCCAACAAGTACCGGAAGAGGAGACACGCGCTGTTCAACGTTGGAGCTGATGAGTGATGCTCAGTTTTCTCCATTGAACGGAAATGTATTAAAATGTATCGTTTTTAGGAACCGATCTGTTTTCTTTGTCCATTTCTTCCATATGATATATAAATGTTCTCTATGTTGATTTGACGTTTTGTCTTTTCGCACATGTTAAATTTAACAGATTACATCTTTGACCCCTTTTCTTTGGACAACACCGTTCTAACTCAATTAGCTAAGTGATTTAAAAAAAATGTATGTTACCCGTCATAACTCGCTTTAATAAACTGAACAAAGGCCATACGCCCATAATACACAATCATTACCTTTTGTAATAACATATACGTTATTGTGTACATGATAGACACGTATGAATCATGTTTAATAAATGTAAATTAATACTACAAATATTTCTGTTGGTTAGCCATAAGTGTGAAAGAAAATTAATAACCAATCTCATTGAAATTAGTTTTTACATCATTGAAATGTGCGTCTTTGTCGATATAAGGGACGGGAAAAGTATACAATCATTCACAGCTATAGTGTTCTTTGAAAACAAAAATTAGATGTCGCTAGCGCAGTTGCCATCATTTGATGATCATCCATACTCCAGATGTAATTGTTCAATGGACTTGTTACATTCTTGTAGAAGCAGTCAAATGGGAGACAACACCTTCACGACTTCTCTCCAAATTGCTCACAGTACTCTCCCTTGCTCGCTTAATACCAGTTGCTCATCCAAATGTTAACGAAGTTAAAATAATCTATTCATTTTTTTGTATTCTAAAATCTACTGTTTATGTACTCAAGTATTTGAGTTTATTTGAGCGAATTATAAAATACCGGTAGAAGATTAATATAGAATTTGAACCCAATAAATATACGTGACGCACTTTAGTTGAACAAGGGGAAGTGACACTTGTAAAAGACAGTTGGCAGGATTAATTTAATCGTCAGTAAACATTCATGTTAAACTTTCACCACTGATTTATTTTTTAATAGTTAGAATATGTAACGACCGATACAAGCGCAAACTTTACCTCGATGAAATAACACGTTAATTATATAAATTTGGTGTTCAAAGAAATTAGCACAAGGGGTTGAAACCCAAAAGAAACCAACCGAGAAATAATCATTAAAAATGGTTAAAAATCCTAGAAGTATGAAGTACCAACGCTTTTTGTCTAAAAATAATTCTGGTGAAAGGAGCTAATTGCAGTTGGTACCCCTAATACTGACAATATATAAAGAAATCAGCAAAAGGTGCCAGATAAACTATGTGCTTTGCCACAATTCCACAAATTTGTCAGATGTTTTTTATTTCCCTTTCATCCATTCGGGTAGAGTTTGTTTTGATATGATATTGACTGAGTCATTAATGGTGTAAGTAAACTATACGGACATAAACAGGGGTCGTTTTCCAGAAACATCTTAAATGAAATCTTATCCTTAGCCTTAAAAAAGCCATGTTTCTTTAGCATTTTATTTAATGTATATTCATGAAATTCATGTTAGCGTTCACTAATTATCAACATATTATTAACTACTATTTAGTAAACTGTAATTTGATTCACTAATTTACATGTGGTTATACAAATGTATTACCTCACAAAAATCGGAACTTACTTGTTCACAGATTTTCGTATTAAAAAAATGTCTTAACTGCAAAATTTTCAAGAAATTGGTCTGACTAAAAACAAATATTATATAAAGAAAAAAATCAAGACAAATTGCCTTCGGGACTCGACCCACGTCCGCCAGGATGTTTCTGGAATATGGCCCCAGACTACTTAACGTATAAACAAGAACTTAATATGACCATTAGTCAGCTCAACACCACGATGTCACCTGATGAATGTTCCATTTTATTTCATTCAGGTCAACTTGTTTTATTTATCATGCAGTATCCATAAATCATAACGAAAATCGGCTCGGTGACCTACCAAAAATGGACATATCGTTTCCTTACACTAAGTTTTCAAAGTATACGAAGGTTATTGGAAAGCTATTTGACCTAAGAAGATGTGCAGGATTCACAGTACGAAATGCAATGCATTAAAACTAGACCACATTAGAATAAGCAACCGGGGCAATGTACCGAGGGTCAATGTTGCACAGGATGACCGACTTTTGTCAGGTAGCTGGTGCGGTACAAAGAATTGGATCACGTTGGTTCTGGCGATTTTAAAACATTTTTAACAGCGAACACCTAATTGTTTAAACCAAATCTTGAATACCGGTATATGTAAATGTATATGTACATGTCCATGTATTATAGGGATGCACAGTCCTTACAGTGGCCTCAACCTTGCTTCCTCTCAAAGCCATGCAAGATAGTACGCAAACATCAACGTAGATATATTTTGCTTCATAGTACGCTAATTTTCAATGACGTTTGACTTGTTTTGTGGGTTCACGTGTACGCGTTATCATGTAGGTGTTGGATGATTCAATAAGGAATTTCGTGCACACGACAATGGCGTTAAATAAGAGATTTCATGCACACGACAACGGCGTTAATTACGAGATTTCATACACACGACAATGGCTTTAAATAAGTGATTTTATGCACACGACAACGGCGTTAAATAAGAGATTTCTTGCACAATACAACGGCGTTAAATAAGAGATTGTATGCACACGACAACGGCGTTAAATAACATATTTCATGCACACGACAACGGCGTTAAATAAGAGATTCGTGCACACGACAAAGGCGTTAAATAAGAGATTTCATGCACACGACAATGGCGTCAAGACAATGGTGTTAAATAAGAGAATTCATGCACACGACAAAGGCGTAAAATAAAATATTTCATGCATACGACAATGGCTTTAAATAAGAGATTTCATGAAGCCCTGTATCGATCAGAATTATCGATACGATATTTGTATCGATACAAAAAAGTATCGATATATTTGATATATCATATGATATTTTACATATAATATTAGTACATAAGTAACTGCAAATTTCTGTTTTGTTTTTCATTCGGCTTCATAATTATTTCTTTGAAAATATTTTTAGAGCCAAATTCCATTTTCATCATTCAGTAACATAACAATATGATAAATATATACACATAATCAGATACTCGTAATGTGACCAAACAAGTAAAAAAGGATTTAATAAACACTGAAAGCAAAAGGACACGACACAGTTGAAAATTTTAGGGGGGGGGGGGGGGGGGAGATTTGCATAAAAAACTAAATTTTCACACAATTTTATTCAAATTGTATGTTAGTGTTGACCGACCTTTTTTTCGATACCATGTCGTAGAACGATAAAATACGGCGACACGCTAAGACGAGGAGTGCATTCGCGTGTGTTCGGAGGTGCGCGAGATTCCTTCGACATTTCTTCGACACCTGTACGAAAAGAAAAAGTCGCCGAGAAGCGGCAAGAATTTTAAACGGTTTCAAATTCTTGCCGCTACTTGGCGAGTTCTGGCCACATACGACGACATAAGAAGACATCACTGCGGCAAAGAACGACATGTGTACAAGATCTACACGACACCAAGCGAGTTGTGGCGAGTTACTCGTAGCTCAAATTTGCCACAGTTCGACAGGGCCTTCGTTTTCAAATATCTAAAAATCAGTTCGTTTGGTGTAATTTTAAGAATTGATATGGTATGATAAATAAAAAACAGGTTACTGCCTGGTTCGGCACGAATAAAATAACGGCACGGCATGCATCGCCGTTATATTATTCTAAGCCTCACCTGATATATTGCACAAGACCAGGCAGTAACCTGTTATTCTCTATGTATCGATTATCGATACACAGCCCTACTGTCATGCACATGACAATGACGTTAAATAAGAGATTTCATGCACACGCCAATGGCGTTAATTGTTGTAGAACAAATTACAGGCTCTCATAGTAGCTTCAGCAAATATTTGCAACATTAAATCATTCGAAGTCACGCGCATAAAGACACGAAAAACAATGTATATGCGTATACAAAATTATATAGTTTTCTCTCTGTTCTAAATTATCAGTGCTTATGGCGTTATTTACACAGTCTCGTGATTATGTTCTTAAGAGTTGCTTTTGGTGACAACTTCAATCACGAAGTTAGAAAGGAAGATATAAATATCATACTTGCGTCGGAATTCTTAAGAATTGGAGACACACACAAAGGTACGAATTTCATGTATGTTGGATAACAACATATTAAGAATTGATATAACTTCGTATTCTACAGCAGACAATCAACAATTTTATTTCTCAGAAAAATATATTGCTGATTTTCATTTCTGAACATGCATATTTTTAACTTCATGCCTTTTTACTATTTGGATTATATTATGTTGATACTTTAATATGACGTTTATAATATATATTTTTACAAGTATGATTACTGGATTTAAAAAGTTGTTAAGTGAATAGGCTACATAAAATTTGCTTCAAATGAATGATTCCATTACAAAGACTAGTACTTGTCTCGGGGCATGGGTTTTAATCACCCTACAAACTGGACGAATTATACAGACTGAATTGTAAGTAGGGCGTAAAATACGTTTGTTTCAGGTTATATGCCCCACCCCCCCCCCCCCACGAAAAAAATAGGGTTGGTAGGTGGGGATTTTTTTTTCGTAAATGATCAACTTGAGTAGTCTGATATTCAAAACATATCCGTAATATCGTTAAACATTGGACTGAAGTGGATGATATCTAAACAAACATTTATTTATAAAAAACGAACAGATATTTAATTATTGGAACAAAGTAAATTAAGCAAAAACATATCTGACAAACTCAATAAAATATTCTAGGATCGGGGCATTTTTTTTAGGTTAGGTCGGGTAACCTGAAACAAACATTTTTTTACGCCTAATCACTAGAGGATTGTCGTAACCTTGACTTGCTAAGGCACACTGTATAATGATAACATAGCACTGCGTTGTTTGCTGTTTATTTTGTTTGCACATGTTGAGCAATTATGTGTTGAATGTGATTGGATACCGCATTATTTGTGAACACAAGGAACATATGACACATGTTTATGATTTCATTGTTAAATACAATCACGTTAAACGATTCTTCGTCTTAGTGACGTACTTTAACCAAAAGGAGGCATGTCGTGGGAAAACCGGGCTTAATGCAAGTGGGTAGTGTTGTCCCGGATCCGCCTGTGCGGACAGCACTTTCCGCCTACAGTGGATTTATGTTTAAAAGATAATTTTTTGAAACAGAAAATACCATAAAAGCGGAAAGTGTCGTCCCGGATCAGCCTGTGCGGACTGCACAGGCTGATCCGGGACGACACTTTACACACTTTACACACTTTACACACGCCTCAAAGGTATCTCTTATGACCCAGATGCGGCTCATGACGAGTCTCCTGATCGCGGCGTTCGCCGGATGTTGCTGGAGCGTGCTGGTCGTCGACAAGCTCATCGGCGACGACGATGAAAAGAACGTGACCATAATTTTGTAAGTATTCCACGAATATTGTTTTTTAATCTACTGATGGAAATATATTTTATACATTATTTTATATTCAGTAATATAAATATATTTTATACATTATTTTATATTCAGTAATATTTGTTATATAGATCTATATAATTAGACGTAATTATGTACAAAACGCTGTTTGTGTTCAGTATCGCAACAATTAATTTTTGATAATTTTACAACTATTATTTATAATTACAAGTTAATAGTACATTGTTATAACTGTTGAAACTATAAATTTAAACACCTTTGCATTATCATTAATAAAGATCTATCTGCAATCACTGCTATTTTCTCATTTAATAATTACAGTATTTTCATTTTTGTTCGGCGTAGCTGCTAAGATCACTTTTGACCCAGATTTTTTTGCGATAATCATGCAGCGGGAAAATTGAATACCAATAGAATTGGGCAAATTTTTTAATTCTAGGGAATGCAAACTTCAAACAATGGTTTAACGTCTACCAATAACGGTTGCATACCTTTGGGCATTAAAAAATTACATAATTGTTAAAATAAGCGGTTAAAATGAAGTTATAAACATATCTTCACCATATACTCTAGAACTGAGGCTAATTATGAACGTATTTTCTTATTGTATGCCATAAACAGAATGCTATATTCATTCACGTAACGAAATAACTATTTTGTTTAGCCTACATTTATATAAGTGGTACGCTCTATAAATAGCAATTGTGCAATGTTCCCATTCATAAATCTCATTCACAGTGTTGCCGTTCCATGTAGCCCATTGATTCTAGCGAGTTCATCACATTCCAGAAACAGTAGTGTCATTCTAAAAATAGCGTGCGTAGCTAGCAACCGTTGTATAGCTTTGTTAATATACTCGTACAGGCATCAATGATAGCGTTCAGTTAATCATAAACGTAAAATTTTTAATGAATTGGGAATTTATATTTATAAACTTACTGTTAATTTGAATTACAGTTGTGGTTACGATTTATTAACGATTATTTATAATTGCATCTTTCTATCAACTTCTCCAGTAGATGTTATTTAATCAGTAAAAAGATGCTACATTTTCTATAGATAAAATGTTATGAGAGAAGATTCGGAATACGTCGAATTGTTATTCGCGTAGCATGAATACACAATTTGCAATACTAATTATACACAGGAACCCCTGATATATTTCTACTGATATAATTTAAATCGTCATAGTCTAATGAATTTTTATGGTTGCGTTATTAAAAATAAAGTCTTAACATTTCAAAAATCGCTGAATGTTCCCTTACTATTGCTTTTTATTGGGATACACAGTATAAATGCTTATTTGACTTCAGATCGTTATTATATTAGATAACTAACATAAATGGTATATCACCTGTATTATAAATAACTATATAGACTCGTCTGATACATCTTAATTTTAATTCATTCCCGAAATTATTTTCTTACATTGTTAATTTGTTAAATTGGCTTGAAAAATTCAGATAACAATTATGTTAACCTAAATTAGTTTGGTTATTCATATATCACTAGTGGAAACATGGAGTTGTATGATTGGTTTATTCACAGCATAGATATTAATGATAATTTTATTTTAATTTTAAATAAATAAATTTATCTCAAATTAACTTTTGGGTCTGAGAAGTTTTCTTATAGTGTCCGAAAAATATGGGGTCCAATAAGTCTAATATTGGTGGGGACCAAAAAATCTGGGGTTTGAGAAGTCACGTAACCGATCATCTTGGCCGTCTGTTTAGGTAATTTTTAAATGACATCTCAATATTAATTTCAACGCCGATTGTCTTTTTTAAAGAAATTTCTTGTTTGTTTTTAGTTACATGTCAAATTTGTTGACGCTGATAATTTATTTCAAACATGCATCCAACGGAAACCACAAAAAAAAAAACAAATGCACGTAATAATAAATATTTATATTTAAAACATTTTTTTAATGCAACAGAGTTCCTTCTGCACCAATGGACGGTGACAAAGGGAGCAAAAAGTCCGGCTCAGACGCTTCTTCCGCTCCTGCAACAGATGTTAAAAGCGACGTTAAATCAGAGAAGGTCGCACCAATAGAGGCAGCCAAGGGAAGTACAAGCCCGGATACACCTGCTCCAACCGACGCGAAGAAAGACATCGGGGCAGGATGGTGGAAGGGAGGAAAATCTAGAAAAGATGGCCGTTTCGATGGTAGGATCGGAGGTGGACCGGACAACCAAAGGGGAGACCGCGGTGGCCGGTCTCGGCAACAAGGGAGGAAGGATTTCTATGGGCCGCAATATGGCGTCGATGGTGTGGAAGGGAGTAACCGCGGTGGTCGCGATGGTGGCACCGGAGGAGACAGTCTCGGAAGTGGTCGCGGTGGCAGCAGGGGAGGAGACAGTAACGGTGGTCCCGATGGTGGGAGTGGAGAAAGCAATAACGGAAGTCGCGATGGTAGCAGGAGAGGAAGCAGCAACGGTGGTCGCGATGGTAGCAACGGAGGAGGCAGTAACGGTGGTCGCGATGGTAGCAACGGAGGCAGCAGCCGCGGTCGTGATGGTGGCAACGGAGGCAGCAACCGCGGTGGTCGCGATGGTGGCAGCAGAGGCAGCAACCGCGGTGGTCGTGATGGTGGCAGCGGAGGCAGCAGCCGCGGTGGTCGCGATGGTGGCAACAGAGGCAGCAGCCGCGGTGGTCGCGATGGTGGCAGCGGAGACAGCAACCGTGGTGGTCGCGATGGTGACAGCAGAGGCAACAATTACGGTGGTCGCGATGGTGGCAGCGGAGGCAGCAGCCGCGGTGGTCGTGATGGTGGCAGCGGAGGCGGCAGCCACGATGGAAGAAATGGAGGCAAAGGAATTGGTTCCGTTGGCAGCAGACGACAATAAATGTAGAGACATTGAACATTGTTTACTGCGGATTTGTTTCTTCCACAGAATGAATTGTTGTTAGTATAAGTAATGCACAATATATCATCATATTATGTAATGGTTTATATTGGTTTTGACTGGTCATAATTGGTAAAATGTAAAGCAATTATTATAAGAGTATATGTTTACATTTTGTGTTTATTAGTTAGTTAATAAACCTTTAAAATATACGAGTTTTTATACCTTAAATTGGGTAGTTACAATTCATGTCCTTGTCGGAACCCAAGGTATATACATGTATTTTCTGTTATTGCTATATTACATCGATCAAGTAGCATACTAGTATCGTATTTAAGGGAAGGTGTGTTCCCACAATGGATATATATTTATCAAGATAGCAAGGACCCAATGATTACATTTTGATGGTGATACGGATCACCGTCTGTATTCTGGATTTTAAAGGAACTTTTTTTATATGGAGATACGACACAATTGTATGCAGAATATCTCATTACACGGACAACGTAATGGAAATACTATATATACATATATATTATATAAATATTGACTTCCTTGAGGGTGACAGTGCGTATTGTCAACACGAGGCAACACTGTCGACCGAGGCTTTAGCCGAGACGCACTGACACGCTCAAGGCAGTCAATATTAATTTTCTTATACCGAACAATCCCGTATCATATTGCGTACCGGGCGACATAGCGGTAGCGGGTGGCATTGTGGGGCGACATATCAAATTGTTGCCCGCTGCAGTTTATATGCATTATATAGAGAAATAATCAAGTGAGGTATAATAATGTATATTATATTCCTCGCCGAGGGCTTTCTAGTATGGAGGTTTTTTATTCAAATATAGTAGAATTAATAAAATATGTAAAATAAAAGCGTGCAAAACCAGGACCTTTTATATGGCCAACATCATCATCATCATGTATACATTCCCGAACAACTTTCGTGGGAATCACAAAAATATCTTTTTAATGGTATATGTCTTCGCGCAAGCTAACCCTGTTCAACGTAAAAATAGGCCTACCCCATATACAAATTGTGGTTAACTCAAAACAGTAGCAGCTATTTGAATTTATCAAAAAGGTGTTTATAGAACGATGCGTAATACAGTGAATACAAACTTAGCAAAACTGTGCCAAAATGAACACATTATTTGGTACAATTACTACAGTGAAGATGTTAATTCTACCTTAAACAATTTTTTAAACTGTCTGTTAAACTTATTTATTTATTTTTTAAACTGTCTGTTATGCTTATCATGCCGGCAATAAGTATAAATATAAACGAGCGCCTTTACTGAACGTCAAAAAGCTATAAAAATTAACAGATTTCGACGTGATGTTTGTGTACCGGTTAGCTCGCGCGACGTCACATATGATAACCGTGTTTATTCTCAACTTTCTATCAAATTAACCATAAATCAAAGGAGGCAACATGAGTTCATTTATCAGTTCAAAGCACAGCAATGTGCGAAATGTGATACAATGTGATTCTGCTAATAGGAGGTGACCGCCTTTAACATGTGCACTTATTGTATTGCATGGCTATGAGTTAAAAGATCAAACCCATGAACAATGTAAAATCCGAATCCGAAATTCTTAATTTCGCTTGAATACAAACTCAACATAATAACTGAACAGAATGTTAAATATGATATTTCCATTTCAAATCATAACAGTGCAGTTAACCTTATATGGCTATATTGAAAACTTTAAAAATCGTTTTATCCGAAACCATTGGCTGGACCACTTGCTGGTGGATATGGTGAAACATGGTAATAACAGTGACACAAATCTCTTCGTAAATAATATTACAAACAACCTAAACAATAACTTAAACTATTTCAACACAGAAACAATAAAACCATCAGGCACGTATAGTTGGACTAGTCACTGTCATACATGTATAGACGGACCTGTAACCATCAGGCACGTATAGTTGGACTAGTCACTGTCATACATGTATAGATGGACCTGTAACCATCAGGCACGTATAGTTGGACTAGTAACCATCAGCCACGTATAGTTGGACTCGTTACTATCATACGCGTATAGTTGGACTCGTTACGATCATTATATGCATAAACATGTTTGAAGTACATCTTGACTTGACATACACAACTGCGGATTAGACGTCTGTTTCTACCGTTCTGGTATTAATACATATGACTTCGTTGAA
The DNA here is from genome assembly GCA_027627225.1 of Congeria kusceri. Classification (NCBI taxonomy): domain Eukaryota; kingdom Metazoa; phylum Mollusca; class Bivalvia; order Myida; family Dreissenidae; genus Congeria; species Congeria kusceri. The sequence continues at coordinate 14,958,369 of CM051038.1, forward strand.
TACTGTATTGCCTGCTTTTAATAAGCATATAACAGATATTAATAGCGGTGAAGTTAGCAGGGTGAGCTTTTTTTAATCAGGGACTAGATGTCAATTGTAAGATTTGATCATGTGTAAGGTTTGGATGACGATATTATTTATTATTTGTTCAACAAATTCTTCTATAGCATTCGTTACACGACGATTTTGTCATAGCTATATTGATGTAGATTCACGTAAATGTGAAATATATAATAAAAATAAACTAAGTTTTAAAGTTATTTTTATATTTATTTTTCTGCCCGTTAGGCATTGCACGTATTTAATTTCAGGCAAATGTAGTACAGAAATATAATAATTAAGTTATTAAGAAAGGTCGTAAACAATGGACCATGCAGTTGTTTGAAAAACAACAACAACAACAACATAAAAAATGTTGATTTGTGTTCCATTTCTACTTACAAGAAGTACATTTATGTTCTAGAAAACGCACGGTCATTTGACATACTCCCGTGATAGCGTAATTTTAGAAACCGTTAATAGCTGTCGTCGAAAATATTCATGTGGTCTTAAACGCAAATAACTGTCAGAGCCGTCAGTTGCAGCCAAGGATTAACTGCCTAAGGTGAGTGAGGTATTACACACCTGTATTAGTATCCGTCCATGAATTCCATGTACTGAATTTTAATTAAATTAAAATAAATAAAATGTGGGTATTTTTTATTTTATACAAAACGCATCTTAGTCTGTAATATAATATAAGGTTACCCATTGTTTTTATAAATGTGTATTTTTGTTCATGTACTGGCCTCAGGCTGATACGAACAGGTTGATATTTTCTAAATATCGCACAATCTTTAACTAGCATGTGTATTTGCTCCATTTCAACTTATTTATAGCTGTAAACACAGATATTTGGCGCGTTGCTTTATCAAAAATTAGTAAAACGAAATTTTGATGACAAAAAAATGTTTATCAGAGCGGTGTGCCAAATGCCTGTGTCTACAGAAACCTAATTTTAATGACAAATAGTTATTTGCATATAGCAATGCGCGGAATGCCTGTGTCTATAAAGTGCTGAAGACTGACTTCCAAATAATTAAATTATGAAATCTTTCACCAAAGAGAAGAAGCATACACGTACTTGCCATATACGTTTACTATATGTAAAGCAGTTGCAGTCTTCGGCTACTCCATGTTTCTTCCTTTAGATGCGTTGGCTAGCTGCGTTAGTGGCCATATTACTGGTTTACAATGCTATTTCGGATGAAGATATCGAAGACGTTGCCGCACTCCTCTTGTAAGACGCTTATATTCATGTTTTATCAGTTAAAGTCTTTGGAAATAAATTTAGCTGCATTTCCCTTGAAGTCCCCTGCATTATATGAGGCGTGTCGTGGAAAAGCCGGGCTTAATGCATATGCGTAAAGTGCCGTCCCGGATTAGCCTGTGCAGTCCGCACAGGCTAATCCAGTTCGACACTTTACGCATATTGTGGATTTACGTTTAAAATAGACTTCTTTGAAACTTAAAATATAATAAAAGCGAAAAGTGTCGTCTTGGATTAGCCTGTGCGGACTGCATGCAGGCTAATCCGGGACGACACTTTACGCTCATGCATTAAGCCAGGTTTTCTCATGACAAGCCTCAAATTATATTTAAATAAATAATAATGTATCATGCACATGTCTAACACAAGGTTTCTTACTCACGTTGGCTAAACATACAAATACATGTAGTATACGACGAATGCATCGTAACATATGCATTTTATGTACATGTTTAGTTTGGCATCTCCATTTAACAGATTAACAGACACTGGAACTGGTGTTGAGCTTCCAAATGGGTTTTTGCGACCACATCCCCCAATATCCACGACAGTGGACACTGTCCAACAGCTGCCGGACAGTGGGGTCAGTATGCCAAGGATAGACAGCAACATGAACGTAGAAGAACACTGTGTTAATAAATCGCACACAGATAGTACTTTTCGGTTAATCGCAGATGACAATAATAGCCAAGACTCAGAGACAAGTTCTGCTGTAGATACGGCAACCAACAGTAAGACAGACGTGAATGATTCTAATTAAGACCGCAAGAAGAAGCAGCCACTAACACCTTTGACAACACGGAAAGGTTCACATTTGGAAGATTCTTTTATGAAGATGGTTATTTGGATCTAATAACCAGTGGCCATTTCCATCAAAGAAAAGAGTATTTAGACAGGCTGAATACCGCTGCTGCTGCTGCTGATGATGATGATGACGACGATGGTAATGATTATGATGATGATGATGATGATGACGGGATTGCTGTTGATATGCGTGATATACGATATACCACTGTTACATACGATAACGAAAGCGTTAAAGATGTAGAAAAAGTCGACACAGCAGTCACAAATCTCCAAACTGACCAACATGCACAAAATAAAAGTATATCTAATGAATATTTAGCCATTGTTACGGAGCAAACCAATGGGCATCTAGAAAAGGAAAAGACAGGCACTGAAGTACACTTGCTGGTGGATATGGTGAAACGTGGTAATAACAGTGACACAAATCGCTTCGTAAATAATATTACAAACAACCTAAACAATAACTTAAACTATTTCAACACAGAAACAATCAGAACAGTGAGCACTGACAAAGCATGGACAACGACGAACAGTGGCTTGCAAGAATCTGACAGAAACGATCAGTATAATATCCGTAACGACGAAACCATTCCTGTGAAGAACGTGGAACATGTAAGGACACGTGGACTCAAACATGAGAAATGGAACGCCGTTGGGTGGAATCGTTTAAGAAAGTGCATGCAATGGAGCAGGGGTAGAAAAGGTGGAAAAAGGTCTGGAAAACGAGCACGTGGTAGAAAACGTCATTGAACTTGAAATGCACCAAGTAGTTATATCCGTGTTTGTAAACGGATGGTTATTGACAAAATTTTGATACATGTATTTTGGATTAGAAAATTATTGGAAAGGGACAAACTGGTATAATTGGCCAAACCCTAGATATTAAAACGATAATATTTGAGAACAAACCATCTAATATTACTTTGTGTACTCGGATTTAGTTATTAAAATGCTGACATCGTTACTAAGCTCAAATAATTTTACTGGTAATAATTTTCATGTGTGTTATTTTTCGCTTGAGTTATGTACATATATCGACAATTTTGTCGTAAAAGTTGCGATGATAAAGGTCATTAGGCCATTGGCCCTTAAAAACGTTGTCAAAAGTACGTTGTACAAAAAGTTCGGCATAGAAATCTATCCATAAAGTATCGCAGTATTATATGTCCTTTTTTGCACATATATGATGTGAAACTAAGAATCAACTGGATTTTTACTATATTAAAGCTTTCGATGTAAAAGCTTTACATGAATGAGCCGCACACTGTTCTAAAACAATGTATAATGCAATGTTGTGATACTTATTTTTTTGTTATCGGCGTGAAAATTAAATGTGATTTATATTTGCCGCATTCTAACCATATACTTGTATTTCGTTTGAATAAAATAAAGGTTAACTTTTCTTAACTCGTCTTAACTACGAATCACATGCACTGCACTATTATGAAATTCGATGAAAGTACTCAACATACATGTATATAGTAATATGTTGTTGTTGTACTTCTCGCTTGTTGATGACTAAAAGTCGTCTGATCACAACAACCTGTCCACTGAATTTGAACTTCAATCGTTAGTGCACGCACCATAAGAAATCGCAAATTTATGTCTGAACTAAACATACCTAATATTTGTAAATAAATTATGTGCAACACACATTTGCTAAATATCAATTTGCGATTCACTTCTTAATCTACAACGAAAGCCAAGATGCTAAAACTACACACTTGATTTAATAAAGCTGCGTATTATCAATTGGCAACCATGTATTGTCATTTGCTTAACAGTTTGTTGCAAGAATGAATTCAGCACATCACTTTCTAATAATTACAACTGTTTGCATATTCAAGTAAACGCTGCATTCTTATTGGATAATCCGCCCACGTGACCCGGTATTCATAGCCCGATGAACCGGGTGCGTATACAAATTACCACGTGTTTTATTCATGACCGTGCTACTTTTACATTCTGTATTTGCGAAATGATGTCATTGTTTTGCGCGAATCTTTTCGATGTTATCTTTCATTCGCTATTTGCCGAATGACGTCATTGTTTTGCGCAAACGTTTACAATTTATACACTATCGTTCGTAAACAAAATGACTGATTTATCGGTCGTTGGTGTTGCAGACGATGAAATTTTTAACCTATTGTGAAATTACCAGAAAGTTCGCTATAAAAATGATCAACAGCGGTTTGCAATGTCTGACGAAATATTAGAAATGCCGTTCGACGAAAATGAAACCGAAACTATTCCTACGCCGGAGGCTACACGTCAGTTGCGGCCCTTAGACAGTTAAAAGTAAAGTGTATATCCACCTTTGGTTGTAATTAAAAGAATTGAATAGTATTTTTCTGCATTTCATCGGTTTATGAAATGTGGCAAAAATTACGCCTAATTTATGAATAAAAGCCGTCGTAATTTTCCCGACAGTTCATGAATACACCGATGAAATGCAGAAAAATACTACATGTATTCAATTCTTAAATATAAATGTATATACTTATTTAAATAATGATTTTAGGCGTCTATTTTTGGTAACGATGTATAATAGAGAATTGGCTATCTGCATCATATACGTCCGTGTTCGACAAGAAGAATCTCTATTCTCGAATCATTTCAATTAACGTTGGACAATTTCAGAAAACATAAGCCTGTGCAGTCCTCACAGGCTTATCCGGAACGGCACTTTCCGCCTACAGCGAATTTATGTTTAGAAGAGACTTCATTGAAACAGAAAATGCCATAAAAGCGGACAGTGCCGTCCCGGATTAGCCTGTGCGGACTGCCCAAGCCTCATATAATATATACATGGCGCAACTTCAAATGCGGACACCAAATTGAATGTCAGCTACAATGTCTCTGCCTCTCGTTTGATACGTCATCACATCAGCTACAATGTCTCTGCCTCTCGTGTGATACGTCATCACATCAGCTACAATGTCTCTGCCTCTCGTGTGATACGTTATCACATCAGCTACAATGTCTCTGCCTCTCGTGTGATACGTCATCACATCAGCTACAATGTCTCTGCCTCTCGTGTGATACGTCATCACATCAGCTACAATGTCTCTGCCTCTCGTGTGATACGTCATCACAGAAGCCACTCGACTAATACATACTCTTGGAACAATTAACTAGCGTAATATTCCGTATGTATTCCATAACTTATTGTAAATTTCGTTTTTAATTAGCAGTTTAATCCCTTTAGTTTCGATTCTTATAGAAATATTGAACATGATCATATAAACTTTAATAAAGTAAATGCGTTCGTATATTACCGTGTATGTTTTTATTGAATGCCATATAAATTTATTTGAATAATGGAATTTTAAGAAAACCTGGGTAAACCGAACCTCTGTGGAAACCGAACGATCAGCCCAGTCCCGATGCTGTTTGGTTTTCACAGGTTTTACTGTACATATAATTAAAATAGTACTTTAATTTTATGCTTTAAACTGTTTCGTTATTGTAAAAATAAAATATTGTCCCTCATCGATTGACATTTGAGGTTAAAACATTTTCTTTCAAAGAACTGTTTATTTGTTTGAGATTCGCATTTTCAGAAGTCAAGGTTTTAGATCAAGTTTAATGCTCGCTATTTCGGTTTGGCTTTATTTAAATGTTTTGGATACCGCTTTGTAATTATCAGCAAGAAAACATTGACATTTTTTTCCAATTTCCTTGCAATTCTTCTCAATGCAAATTAACCTTTCCATGATACTCGATATTGTAGTGGTAATCTTGTCCAGTGACCCACTTTTTGTCAATATTGTCAAGCCTGTTCAGCAACTTTTTCGAAAGGTCACAGTCTATATTGTACTGGCCGTTGTTCGTGAAGTATGTATTTGCATTGTTCATTGAATTCATTTGTGTGTTAGCCGGTGAGTGCCAAAATTGGTTGTAATGGGGTGAACATTGGTTGTTTATCGATGTTACGCCTGGCCATGGACTGGGTGGGGCGGTGTACCAGGGGAATACGGGTAGATAACAGAACCCTGTAGCATCGGAACCCCTGTTATCAATCTCATTAAAATAATCTTCATTCTGACGCTAATATATTATCCGCTGACTGGATTTGATGACTTCGCATTAGGGGTCACGTTCATATAATCTTTTCAGGAGTCAATCAAAATGTTGCCTTCAAAATGTTGTGGTACAACTTCATATATAAACCACAAATACTATGCACGAAATTAACGAGAACTTTGGATGTTTATTCGCCTAAGGTACCACTATATCCATTGTTATCGGCGTGACAATTAACTGTAAATGATTTATTCGCGAGGATCAGTCACAAATGTATCACTTCAAAAAAACGTGGCAAAACATTGCTGTGCAAAAGGCAATTTCTTTGGGCGCAGCAGGCAGGGCTGATATTTAATTGTGCTGTCATTTGAACGTGACCTGTTATACGATGTCTTCAGATCCTAACAATGTTAAGATTTGATTTTAATGAGATTGCCCCTGTAATATATTGTTGTATCGAGCCACTCATATCTGGCCTGCATGGCGTTTATCCACCCTTGGCCATATTATTCTTTTACGGCTTTGTTTTTGCTTCGGCTTACCTTGCTGGTCGGCGGGAGAAGTTTTTCTTGCGTTTTCCCATCAAGTTTACATTTTCACACAACCACACACATTGGTACACAGAAATGAGTTATGTATCCAATGTGTCACTTCACTTTTGCCTCTTATACACAATACTTTCTCTCTGATATTTTTAAACCGCCATTACTTCACGCATGCGCACAATCTTATTGTTCGGATGTTCTTTTTGTATCAAGAGGGACACAACTAATTGGCGTAATAAATTGTGACATATTGTTTGTATAAGATAAGATTTTTTTGTGCGCATGCGTGAAGAAATGGCGGTGTTAAAATATCAGAGAGAAAGTATTGAGAGAGAACAATAATTATGTTTTGTTTAAAAGTATTGTGTAAGAGGCAAAAGTAAGGAGCGAGACTAGAAACTTCGACCTCCCGCTCTTTAGGCGAACGCCCTTACCACTGGGCCAAGGAGACGGTTATATTAAACGCATTGAAACTGATCCGCGTGTTTTGAAAATTTCTCAACTAAACTAACAGATGTATTCTTAATATTCCGTGTATTCGAGTTACATACGCTCTATAATTGTATCCGCTTGAAGTGCTTGAATTAAGTATTCACGACACATTATTATGTATTCACTACACATTATTACGCATTCACGACAAATTATTATGCATTCACGACACATTATTATGCATTGACGACACATTATTACGCATTGACGACAAATTATTATGCATTCACGACACATTATTTCGCATTCACGACTGATTATTATGCATTCACGCCACATTATTACGCATTCACGACAAATCATTATGCATTCACGACAAATTATTATGCATTCACGACACATTATTATCAACATATTTCTGTATCAGGATTGTATTGCTTCTTAGTATTTACTGTCCTTTTTCTCGAATCTGTAATATAATGCAAATCCGCAAATAGTTCGCTTTAAATGCTTGTGAACTTGTTTCAACAACTAACAAACTATCTCTTCTTTTTAAATCATCTCCATACACGTAGAAAGGCTTTAAACTTCGCATATGCTAACATAGTTTAAGTTATTATGAGAAAAAGTACGATAGGCATCTTTTTCTACGTGTCTGTAAACATTTATAATGAGACGATAATGTAATTGCTAAGGAAGTGTGTGTACTTTGAAAACGGATACAGCAGCTTTACATATACAGAATTACGCACTGTATATTTGTATTTCAATGTAAATATTTATACGTAGAATATGACAAATATGTAATTGTTAAGAAAGTTTGTGTAACTTGAAAACGGATACATCGGCTTTAAATATACGGAATTACGCACCGATTCGTAGTTCTATCATACGAATAAACTTATAATATAATCATACAGAACACCTTATATACGTTTTTTTAAGTTTTATTTGCTTAATATGCACATTTTCAATAGTAAGACGATTTATTGAAGTATATATAAATATAAAAATAATATATATTAAGAACGTGCTCACTGGACCTACGTCACTGGGGACGTAGCCTTGGTCATTACTTACTGGACCTACATCACTAGGGACGTAGCCTTGGTCATAATTTACTGGACCTACATCACTGGGGACGTAGCCTTGTTCATTGCTCAATGGACCTACATCATTAGAGACGTAGCCTTGTTCATTGACTACTGGACCTACATCACTGCGGACGTAGCCTTGTTCATTGCTCACTGGGCCTACTTCAGTAGGGGCGTAGCCTTGTTCATGGCTCAATGGTTCTACATCACTGGGGACGTAGCCTTGTTCATTGACTACTGGACCTACATCACTAGGGACGTAGCCTTGTTCTTTGCTCACTGGACCTACATCGCTGGGGACGTAGCCTTGGTTATTACTTACTGGACCTACATCACTAGAGACGTAGCCGTGGTCATTACTTACTGGACCTACATCACTGGGGACGTAGCCTTGTTCATTGCTCAATGGACCTACATCACTAGGGACGTAGCCTTGTTCATTGACTTCTGGACCTACATAACTGGGGACGTATCCTTGTACATTGCTCACTGGACCTACATCACTAGGGACGTAGCCTTGGTCATTACTTACTGGACCTCCACCACTTGGGACGTAACTTTGGTCAAGTAGCCTTGTTCATTCTCACAGCACCTCCATCAATAGGAACGAAGCCTTGTTCATTGCTCACTGGACCCACATCACTGGGGACATTGCCTTGTTCCTTGCTGACTGGACCAACATCACTGCGGACGTAGCCTTGGTCATTGACTACTGGATCTACATCACTGGGAACGTTGCCTTTTTCTTTGCTCATTGGACCTACATCACTGGGAACGTAGCCTTGTTCTTTGCTCACTGGAACTATATCACTGAGGACGTAGCCTTGTTCATTGCTCACTGGTTCTACATCACTGGGGACGTAGCCTTGGTCAGTACTTACTGGACCTACATCACTGGGAACATAGCCTTGGTTATAACTCACTGGACCTACATCATTGGGGACGTATCCTTGTTCATTGATCACTGGTCCTACATCATTAGGAACGTAGCCTTGTTCAGTACTTACTGGACCTACATCACTGGGGACGTAGCCTTGGTCATTACTTACTGGACCTAAATCCCTAGGGATGTAGTTTTTTTCAATGGCTACTCGACCTCCATCACTAGGAACGTAGCCTTGATCATTACTCACTGGACCTACACCACTGGGGACGTAGCCTTGGTCATTACTCACTGGACCTACATCACTGGGGACGTAGCCTTGTGTATTGCTTACTGGATCTACACCACTGGGGACGTAGCCTTGGTCATTACTCACTGGACCTACACCACTGGGGACGTAGCCTTGTGTATTGCTCACTGGACCTATACCACTGGTGACGTAGCCTTGTCTATTGCTCTCTGGACCTCCACCACTGGGGACGTACCTTTGGTCATTGCCAAATGGTCCTTTATCGTTTGGGACGTAGCCTTGTTCATTGCTCACAGCACCTCCATCAATGGGAACGACGCCTTGTTCATTGCTTACGCTTACTGGACCTACATCACTGGGGACGTTGCCTTGTTCCTTGCTGACTGGACCTACATCACTGGGGACGTAGACTTTGTCACTGGGAACGTGGCCTTGTTCTTTGCTCCCTGGAACTACATCATTGGGGACGTAGCGTTGTTCATTGCTCACTGGTCCTACATCACTGGGGACGTAGCCTTGGTCACTGACTATTGGACCTACATCACTGGGGACGTAACCTTGTTTCTTGCTCACTGGACCTACATCACTGGGGTAGTGGCCTTGTTCCTTGCTCACAGCACCTCCATCACTGGGGACGACGCCTTGCTCATTGCTCACTGGATCTACATCACTTGGGACATGACCTTGTTCTTTTTCCGTTGGAATTGCAACACTGGGAACGTATCTTTTTTCCTGGCTCACTGGATCTACATCACTGGTGACGTGGCCTTGTTCCTTGCCCACTGGACCTACATCACTGTTGAAGTAGCCTTGTTCTTTTCCCAATAGTGCTGCATCACTGGGGGCGTAACCGTGTTCTTTGCCAATTGGACCTACATCACTGAGGACGTAGTCTTGTTTATTGCTGACTGAACCTGCATCATTTGGGACGTAGCCTTGTTCATTGCTTACTGGACCTTCATCACTGGGGACGTAGACTTGCCCATTGCTTACTGGTCCTACACGAGTGGGATCGTAGCCTTGTTCATTACCCACTGATTCTACATGACTGGGGACGTTGCCTTGTCCATTGCTAACTGGTCCTACACCAGTGGGATCGTAGCCTTGTCCATTGCCCACTGGTTCTACACCACTGGGGACGTAGTCTTGTTCATAGCTCACTGGACCTTCACCACTGGGGACATAGCCTTGTTCTTTGCTCACTGGACCTTCATCACTGGCGACGTAGCTTTGTTCATTGCCCACAGGCCCTACGTCACTTGGGTCGTAGCTTTGTTCATTTCCCGAAAAAACTACATCACTGGGGGCGTACCCTGGTTCATTGATCACTGAACCTGAATCACTGGGAGCGTAGGCTTATTTATTGCTGACTGAACCTGCATGATTGGGGACGTAGCCTTGTTGATTGCTTACCGGACTTTCATCACTGGGGTCGTAGCCATGTCCATTGCTTGCTGGACCTACATCATTGGAGACGTAGCCTTGTTATTTGCTCACTGGACCTAAACCAGTGGGTCCGTAGCCTGGTTCTTTGCTCACTGGACCTACATCATTGGAGACGTAGCCTTGTTCTTTGCTCACTGGACCTACACCACTGGGTACGTAGCCTGGTTCTTTGCTCACTGGACCTACACCGCTGGGGACGTAGCCTTGGTTTTTGCCCACTGGACCTACATCAGTGGGGACGTAGCCTTTGTCATTGCCCACTGGACCTACACCACTGGGTACGTAGCCTTGTTCTTTGCGCACTGGACCTACATCACTGGGGACGTGGCCTTGTTCATTGCTTGCTGAATCGCCATTACTGGGGACATGGCCTTGGTCATTGCCCAATGGACCTCCATTATTGCCATCTGGACCTCCATCATTGCCGACTGGACCTCCATAATTTTCCACTGGACCTCTATCATTTCCCACTGGACCTTCATCATTGCTCACTAGACCTCCATCATTGCCTACTCGACCTCCATTATTAACCACTGGACCTCCATTATTACCCGTTGGGCCTCCATCATGGCTCACTGGACCGCCATGAATGCTAACTGGACCTCCATCATTGCCTACTGGACCTCCATCGTTGTTCACAGGGACCGACATTTTTCTCGACATAGCTAGGCTTAATACCCGCAATATTGACGCCAATTGGGAAGTAGCCTTGCCGATTGGCCATAGGACCTACAACACCAAGTACTTGGCTATTTACATTGTCCTTATTACCCGAAAGATTTGCCTGTGACTTTTGTAAATGTTTCTTATGTAGATCTATTGGTGGCATTTCCTTTTCACGACTATCACCGTACGTTGAAGTAGGACTAACGCTCGTCATTGGTGGTAATTTGATTTCGTTCACTAGTCCATCCTTTAGGCTATCTGCACCTCCAAACCTTTTCGGTTTGTGTAATTGCCCGAGCAGTGGAACGGCATTTGGAGCTAACACAAAGGTTTCACCAACGATGGTAAAAGGCCATATCTTTTCTTCCACAGCTAATAAACTGTCTTGACCAAATTTACCTTTGTTGAAACCTTTGTCTTGAATTTCAGCTAAAGGGCTTTTGACTCGTCTTAATATACCATGTGATGTGCCTGCCATCGGCCACTGTCGGTCGTTGTTAATAAAGTCCATGGAATCTACAGTACCAGCGATTGCTGGTTGTGCATCTATTCCGTGTGAGGTTTTACCTAGCGAAGCTGTTTTCATTGGCCACACTTGATCGCGGACAAATACATCCAGAGGGTTGATCTGCATTATTGGTGCAATCGGATCTCTCAGTAAAACATCGAATAGGTCAGTAGTCCTAGGTATTGGAACATGAGCCAATTGGTTTGGTTTATTGGAGGTTGCAGTTTCTAAACCTTTGATCGCAGCCCGGTCTTTCAGGTGGTCATTATTAGACTGTCCATCAAACGAGTGTTGCCTACCATGGCCCAACTGTATAGTGCTTGGCTTGGGGACCTCTGGAGGTCCAAACTGGGTTCCACTGCTGCCAGATGTACTGTCTTTCCATTTCGGTACAGAAGGGGTGTATAGAGGCGGGGCCTGGTGCGTAATCCCCAACCTCACCACTTCATTAGGGTCCGTATTGGGAAGCCTGTAAACGGAACTTCCAAATTTAGGATATACGGCAGAATTTACCAATCACAATTTAAATACACGGATAAACGGCACTGTAATGTATATATTAAAAAAGCTTCATAGAAGTGGTTGTGTTCATTGAAAATGACGAAAAAAGTTCATATGTTGTGTTCAAAAAGAATACTGCTTTTTTGTCATCAACCTTTTCTATATTGAACCAAAAAACAAACTTTCGTGAAGTACATGCCAAATTGTCACGGTTACGTACGAGATGTACACACATACATACACCTGGTTTAATATTGTAAAATCGTTCTTCGTTTCACAATGAACCAGTTAATCCCAGTAGCTTCATAAAACAAACTTGTACAACAAAAAGATTTCAGCCAAATCTATTCAAACGTTAAAAAAGTATGATCTACATTCAAACTTACTGAAAATTTCTATTTTGGCTCAGTATAAAGGCATGCTTACTAACTAAATTCCTGAACTCGTTTAATAAAATAAGGTATGAAATGAACCTCTTGTCAGATCCTATATATCCAATAAAATAATTGGAAGACAAATATCATTAAATGTTTGATAGCATAATTAAAGTATAGTTATCGGTTCTTGTAAATACTAAATTTCGTAGTTTTTCTTTTTGAAACTGAAGGAGCGAATGTCGTTTCAATAAAGTCGGATGCTCTATTATTCATCATTAAAATATCATTTAAATAACCCCTTTGGGGGTTGGTTCAGAGAATGACGGAATGATATGATAACCAAAACATTTTGAAGTGAAAATAGTTTTGCCCAGATCCATCTATGTAAGTCTATAGAAACCACATAGACGCTGACCAGACTAAATAGTTTTGCCCAGATCCGTCTATGTAAGTCTATAGAAACCACATAGACGCTGACCAGACTAAATAGTTTTGCCCAGATCCGTCTATGTAAGTCTATAGAAACCACATAGACGCTGACCAGACTAAATAGTTTTGCCCAGATCCATCTATGTAAGTCTGTAGAAACCACATAGACGCTGACCAGACTAAATAGTTTTGCCCAGATCCGTCTATGTAAGTCTATAGAAACCACATAGACGCTGACCAGACTAAATAGTTTTGCCCAGATCCGTCTATGTAAGTCTATAGAAACCACATAGACGCTGACCAGACTAAATAGTTTTGCCCAGATCCGTCTATGTAAGTCTATAGAAACCACATAGACGCTGACCAGACTAAATAGTTTTGCCCAGATCCGTCTATGTAAGTCTATAGAAACCACATAGACGCTGACCAGACTAAATAGTTTTGCCCAGATCCGTCTATACAGACTAAATAGTTTTGCCCAGATCCGTCTATACAAGTCTATAGAAATCACCTACAGACTGGCGTTGACTTGTGGGATGTCTTGGATGGCGGTCAGCGGATCTTTCTGCATAGTGTGCAGGGCCCATGAGGAACCAAACAGCACTAGAATACTGACTAACGCCTCTAGCGACATCTGAAACAAATGTTAAGACCCATAATTATAGTTGCATTTTGTTATACGTTGTCTCATGAAGTATGTTCCAAAGGAGTGTGTGTAATAACAGGATTAACAGCAATGATTTCGCGAAAAAAATACATATTTTAATCCTCGACCAACCAGCGTTCAATGAAAGAAATAAACAGTCGCTTGATAGGTACCAGAAAATGTAACTTTTAAAGCCCAGTAACTCTTCGTTTTTTTCCCAATAGGAGACCTTAAACTATTTAAAAAAGTATGTTTTAAATGTTTTGTTTTTTTAATTAAGACATTGATTAAATACTCCTGCGCAACTGTATGTCAAATGCAATACCATAATATTAAACATTATATACGTGAAACACGATCAAAATAATCTGGCAGTGAAGTGATAATGAAGACTAGTGTAATTATAAGATATGTTGTTAGTCTTATTTTGTTTGCTCTGATGAGTACGTTTAATTTTGTTCGAATCATATTAAATCATGAACATAAATTCATGTTAGATGCGATAGGTGTTTAGGACAATTATACAATAGTATTGTTTTGCGATTGTTATGCTCCCCGAAAAATGTCGGGGGAGCATATTGCCGCCGCTTTGTCCGTCCGTCCTTCGTCCGTCCTTCCGTCACACTTTCTTGTCCGAGTATTTCTCCGCAAATACTGGCCGGAATTCAACGAAACTTCAAGGGAACCTTCATTACCAAGAGGAGGTGTGCATTTTACCAGGACGTTCCGCTTCAGTGATTTTTCTCAAAGTTATGGGACTTTGAATATTTCTTAAATTAGTATCTGGTGTACAATTCTGGACTTTCTTGTCAGGAGTATTTCTCAGCAACTTCTGGTCGGAATTCAACGAAAATTCATGGGAAGCATCTTTATCAAGAGGAGGTGAGCATATTACCAGGACGTTCCGCTTTAGTGATTTTTCTTAGAGTTATGGGACTTTGAAGATTTCTGAAATCATTATATAAATAGTGCACAATTCTTCACTTTCTTGTCCGGGCTATTTCTCAGCAACTACATGCTGGAATTCAACAAAAGTTTATGGGAAGCTTCATTACCAAGAGCAGGTGTGCATACTGCCAGGACGTTCTGCTTCAATGATTTGTCTCAGAGTTAATGAGAGAAAATTTCTGACATATAGTATAAAGTGCACAATTCTCGTTCGGGCTATTTCTAGGCAACTAATGGCCAAATTTTTATGAAATTTTATGGGAAGCTTCATTGCCAAGAGGTTTACATATTAGCAGGATGTTCCACTTCAATGATTTTTCTTAGAGTTATGGGACTTTGAAAATTTCTGAAATGTAGTACACACTTCTATTGATATTTAGTCATTTTAATATATTTGCCCTTCTCATTGCATTTATATTGCTCGACAAAGCGCATTGGGGAGCATTCATCAGTTATACTGATATCCTTGTTGAAACTTACTTTAGTTAGAAATACATTAAATTAACTTTTCTCTATAAATTACACAGATGAGTCAGTCAGATTAATGCTCTACAAATTATGTTTTTTTTTTAAATTGAAATTATTTAAAACATTATGTTACCCAGAGTTCGGGTTATATTTAATATAGTTATAAGGTAACTGTTTTTTATTTAATATACCATTCATTTAAATCGCTCAATTTAAGATTTTTGTATTGTTTCTTAACAACTAGTGGTAACATTATATTCACAAACTGTATACAAGGCATTAGAACAACTGTAAAAAGCATGTATTATCTTATTCAAACATGTGTCCTTTCCATGGAAACAATACAAATACAGCTCACAAAAGTTTACTAAAACCTGAATTAATTAGAGAAATCACGAGACTTTGAAATAAACAGCATGAGATTTAAATATATATTCAGTACAAGATATAAAATATAAAAGCTTTAAAGTTTCTTTTGACATGTGGCGGCACAGTTTTTATAAAGTGATTCATCACTCGTTATACTTGTCAGACGTCAGAAATTTATCAGAACATTGTACAGTAATATATATTTCTGAAATAGGTATTGCTATACCCCCACCACCACCAACAACAACAACAAAAACTACTACTAGTACTACTAATAGATCTACAACTACTTATACTACTGCAAGTGCTGCTTTTGCTGTTACTGCAAGTACTACTGCTACTGCTACTGCTAGTATTACTATAACCACCACCACCACCACCACCACCACCACAACAACAACAGCAGCAACAACAACAACTACTACTACTATTACTACTGCTGCTGCTGCTGCTACTACTACTACTACGTACTACGTACTACGTACTACTACTACTACTACTACTACTACTACTACTACTACTACTACTACTACTACTGCTACTATACTTCTTCTACTACTACTACTGCTACTACTACTACTACTGCTATTGTTACTTCTACTACTACTACTACTGCTACTACTACTACTACTACTACTACTACTACTACTACAACTACTACTACTACTACTACTACTATTACTACTACTACTACTACTACTACTACTACTACTACTACTACTACTACTACTACTACTACTTCTACTACTACTACTGCTATTACTGCTACTAGTGCTGCTGCTGTTGCTGTTGTTACTGTTACTACTCTTCTACTACTACTTCTACTAATACTTCTACTACTACTACTGCTGCTGCTGCTACTACTACTACTACTACTACTACTAGTACTACTACTACTACTTCTACTGCTACTACTGCTACTACTACTGCTGCTGTTGCTGCTACTACTACTACTACTACTACTACTACTACTGCTACTTTTACTACCACTACTAGTACTGCAGCTAATAATAATAATATGAACGGTACTTCTACTATTCAATGCGCATTTAATATTTATTAAGGTAATACTAGGTGGCCTCAGTTTTAGAACAGTATTTTTGAAGCATTAAATACTAATAACAAAGTAAAAGTACCTTTATAAAATCTAAATATTGTGTCATGTAACAACATGGCACATAAACATCCTGTGATAAATACGTCGTAATGTTCTCCGTTGTGTAAATTCGTGCAGAAAAAAATTAATCACGGGGTTGATGCAAAGCAAGGTCAATAGAGTTAGGTTTTTACAGTTTGTCAGTGCACTTATTACAAACTGGGCTGTTGTTAAAACAATAATGGTATAAATTAATTAGTTGCCTTGTGATGTGGCAAAATAATAAGGCTGTGAAGAATGTGCGTTTAATTTTTGGAATGATAGCATATGTGGCATTAATATCATAAATTTGAAATATCTTAAACTACTAAGCGTCTCTTCGTTGTAAAAGAATAAAGCAGCTTGTGGTTTTTACTGACCTTTATTTAAAAAAAATTAAATATAAAAATGACGGTGTTTAAGATGTTAATCTATTTGTGTAGTTGATGTGTGCGTTTTAGATTTAAATGCCCATGAATGCATAGCTGACATTATCAATTGCTAATTTAATTGTTAACATACATGCAATTTTGATTTTAATGAATGTCCTGTTTATTATAATAAAGAATTTAATCGATACAATATATTTTGCAAAGTATGTTTACGAATTTCTTGAAAAACAAAAATCATTCGCTAGTAATATCATCAAAAAGTAGATATTAAGTTGAATGTAACCTTTGCTGTCCGGTTAATGTTGTTCATTTCCAATGAAATCAATATGGCGGACTAATCAAAAGAAAAGTAGAAGTTACTGTTGAATTGCACGTCATTTACGAGAATGGCAGAAGGAAACGACAATCTAAATCTTGAAATAATAGATAGCATTAAATTCCTTCTATGGGGAAACGATTTAAAAGATGAAGTATTTTTGAGATGGTCACAAGGTTGGTTAAAATTTGGTTGTGTGTTTTCGTTCACTTAGAAATTAGAATTTAGAATCATGGCTTAGAGTTGGAAGTTAGTAGAATTGAATACATGAGAATTTAGATCCTGTAACGATTTATTAATTGTTACAGCTAAGCATTCTAATCACTGGCAAAAAGACAAATGCAGGATGAAGCTTACAGGCATCGGATTCAGGGTGAAGCATATAATTTCCGAAGCTTACCATCGACTTAGCGTACCATTTTAGGATGAAGCATACCACCCTCTGTATGCATGTGTTTTTACAACATGTTGTTCACACCGTGCTGATAACCTCTATCTGATACTTGGGTGGTGTATAGAAAATGTGTGAAAGTGTTGATTAATACTAATAGTTGTTCAGGGGCTTCCCCAGGCCGTTTTAAATTTTAACTTGAACATTCCGGGGCACCTAAAATTGTTGCGCTTTACAAACATTGCCCGGGGCTCCTGTATTTTATCAATTAAATCAGCTGTGTTGACAGCAGTAGACTGGACCCGGCTAGCTCGGTAGAGCGCTGGACTGTCAATCTGGGGATCGTGAGTTCGAATCCAAGCCCGGCCACATAACTTGTGTGGAGATTGGTCATGAAATTATTTCTACGGCCATTCTCCTCCTTCTGATTCAAGTAGGGCAGTTGTCAGTTACTGGCGTAAGTATGTGCACATGGTACTGGTAAACCGCTTAGTTCGGCTAAGCTTGCCCAGGAAAAGTGTCAGTAGGTTAACTGACCACCGTGATATTACTGAAATACTGTTAAAAACGGCGAAAAATCCAAATAAACAAACAAACAAACCGACAGTACCTGCTGTGAAAGCTAATCTCTTGCTTCATTATGGCCGTTTTTCACTAAAGAAACGCCCACTAAATCAGGTCGGTGAATGATCAAATCTAGTGTCACTTCTCGGCATGTATCCACACACAAATAACCATATATTCGGGTCAATGCGTATTATCGATCTAAAAAGCAAACCATCGCCCTTTCGTATTTTATAGTATCCACTTTAATAATATCCACACTTATTTATTTGCTAAACTACACCAAAAAAAAGAAGAAGACATACCTTCGTACCCATTTCGTACCCATGGAAAAATATGAAAATATATGTATTTTAAACACGAATACTTTACATTCTTTGCATGAAACAACATATACAATTATATTGTTTATGATTAAAACGCATTTGTGTATAAAATGTTTTATATGTGTTGCGTATATGAATCAATTGTTTTCGCATTTCGGGCACATGCTTAATCTTTCGTCCCATACTGCTTTCTGATATTATTTCATTATAATTTTTGTCAAAAGAATGTAACTGTATGATTTTAAATAAAAAAAAATTCTTTATGTTTTTGATAGCAACTTTAAAATACACAGCGGTCGCGCAACTTTAAACTACACAGCGGCCGCAACCGCCATTGCTGTTTTTATTGTCCATAGCTAGACTGGTTTTTCGGTTTTTACAATAAAATATTTGCGCAGAACGCCAGAAAATAACGTCAATTTGTTAAGCAGTGTACTGGCGCACAAAAATTACTATGAAATGATGTCATAAATAGGTTACACAAGACCAATTTATTTTATAATTCAAGAAGCAGAGACGACCGGCGGAAAATATAAAAAAAATTATACGATTTGAATTTTATTTTTATTTGGGTTTTGCAATATTTAGGACCGGCGCTCCCGTAAATGGAAAAGTATAAAAACTCTGGCCTAATTCTAGATTAACCTTTCTTGTAATAATATATTTTTCAATTTAGGTGCAGTTATAATAAATTAATATTTTTTTTACTTGTAATCATTTTATTTTCATTATTATTTCCAATGCTCACTTTTTTCTATTTTATTTTTATTTTTATTCCCTACTCCTGGTGCTCAGTTTTGAAAAAATTCCTGTAAATCTAAAAATTAAAAAGCTCTGGCCTAATGGTACGCTTCATCTGACATTCCAGACATCTTCCGAATTATTTATTGGGCAGGGGCCCTGTGACAGGCTGTGCTAATCGATATACTTAGTTAGTTTTTAGCTTGTCTATTAACCGAATAGTTTCAGCTATACTACTCACCCGTTCATCGGCGTCGGTGTAATGCTCTGGTTAAGATTAGCGTGCAACAAGTCCATATCTCTGTAACTACAAGTCCATATCTCTGTAACTACTGAAGATTTTCAATTAAAATTTAGAACTTGTCTTCAGGTTCATTATGTGAGGTCACTGAACAAGGCCCATTACTCTGACCTGCAATTTGGCAGAATTATGCCCTTTTTGTACTAGGAAAATTCAGGTTAAGTCATGGCTCGAACTAATCACTTGCAAACTCGCAAAATGCAATTACAAGATCAGTGTTGCGAGTAATTTTTTCTGCTGCTCGCAAAATGCGAGTAAAAAATATACGAACGTAACAATAAGAATCTTTACTATACATCGTAACCCGACTTCTACACAATTCTTGCACCTGTTGCCAACGGAGATAACTACGAAGGGAGTAGGCCCCTAGTCAAACTCGTAAGATGATAAACTGTCCCCAAAAAGTCCAACAGGACACACAAGTTGGTTAACCCCAGTCACAACTGTGTCAAATCAATTGTTTTTTTTCTTAAATAATTTGATTTTTTTGTGAATTATTATGTTAAAATTTAAATGTCAAGTTAATTAACTGGACAAAGTGTAAGAGTTGTTTATTGTATAAAGGTTAATTATACATTTTTTTGTTCGTCAACACATTGTCAACACATATTTCAACACTGGCATGAGTATATCGTAAACACAATTAAACAACTCACAAACTGAACCAACAACTCATTTGAATCTATCAATATGAATTTTCTATCGTCGTCTTGTTTGTCATTGATATTGGCTGTATATGACTTGGTCCATCATAGAATTTGATTTTGCTATTACTAAATGATTTTTGCCAGTTGAAATAACAGTCACTCGCACAAATTTTCTTGTGGCAAAAATTTCGAGCCCTGGGTTAAGGTTGGCGTGCTACAAGTATATATCTCTGTAACTACTACAGATATTCAATTGCAACTTCCCACATGTCTTTGAGGTCATTATGTAAGGTCACTGACCAAGGCCTATTACTCTAACCTGCAATTTAGCAGAATTATGCTCCTTGTTTACTTATAAAATTCAGGTTAAGGTTTGCGTGCAAGTAAATATTTATGTAACTACTACAGATATTCATCTGAAAATTTGCACATGTCTTCAGGGTCATAATATAAAGTAACTGGCCAATACCCACAACAGTGAGACTGTGACCAGCATTTTAGCAGAATTACCGTACGTCCCTTTTTGTACTTATAAATATTCAGGTTGAAGTATGTGGTAAGTACATATGTTTGTAACTACTACATATTTGCAATTGAAAGTTCGCCCTTTGCCCTTTGTTTGTGAAAAAATATGCAAAACTTTACATTATTCAGGATATGGACTTCATTTTTCATCCAATCTTCGCCAATCTTGCACAGTTTGCCTATGAACATAAGACTACAGGTGAAGTCCAATATAAGCATGGTCGGGCCAGAAACACCGGAGTTATTGCCCCTTGTGTTTGGAAAAAAGTTATCAATGATTGGCTTGCACACACGATTTTTTATTCAGTGTGGACCAAACTTACAACGTTTTGTATGACCATGAAAATAGATTGATAAAATTTTATTACAGTTGCAAACCTTGCATGCAGTTGTTTGTACATGCAACATTGATGGCTTCAGAGCCTGAATTAACATCATTTATCATCATTGGACAGAAATTATCAAAGAAAACGCAAAACTTAACCTTATAGCACAGCGATAGCAATTATCGCATTGCAACTAGTTCTTCAAAACTGTCTGCCAAAAATACATCAAAATCTACTGTTTCTGTAATTTCCAGAATTGTCACTGACTTAATGAAAAAGGGTAAGGTAAGAATATCGAGAAAAATGATTTGAGAACAATAAGCAAAAACACTGTACATCCACTACCCAACTCTTACTTTAGTTAGCCCATTGCACTAACAGATGTTTTAAGTCAAATGGATCCTATATCCTTTTGCGTAATGTTCAGATACCTTAATTTTTAAACCTGTCTCAACAGTATGGTCTTCATCTGTACCAGTTCTCAGGTGAGCGCTTTTGGCCATCATGGCCCTCTTGTCGTAATTATAGTTTGTGTGCAAGTTCATATTTATGTAACAACTACAGATATTCAATTGAAACTTCACACATGTCTTTCGGTCATTATTTAATGTCACTAACCAAGGCCCATAACTCTGACAAAGAAGTGTGAATGGTCGAGCATGCTGTCCTCAGACAGCTCTTATTTGATAAATTTATTTAAGAAAAATGCATGATGCACATGGAAAATTATCACTGGACCTTCATTCTAATTCTTGCTGCAGAATCACTGAATTTCGTATACATGCTGAAAAATAATGTACCATATACTGTTTCTTTATACAGATAATAATAAATAAATTATATGCTTAGATTTTAATTAAATATTTTCCAGGTTTCATTTTCAGCAACTATGAGCCGACTGCCCTAGTCCAATATGAAGGCGGACCTTGTGCAGTTATCGCCCCTGTTCAGGCCTTCGTTATCAAGAATGCACTGTTTGGTGAATTGCCAGCAGCTTATCTCGGTGAAGTCAGAAGTATGAGAAAACACACTCTTGTTTTAAGTTTAACAAATAAAGATATTGGTTGTGGATGTAATTAGAAGTTTAATGTTGTTAAAGAGATGGTCAACCAGATAATGACTTTTTATGCAAAATTCACGTGTTCCATGTTTATCAACTGTGCATTGACATAAAAGTTAATAGAATAACATATATCAGCATTTGTGTGTTATGTGGAAATATTACGATTTTTTAAGTTTTCTTTTTTTCATGATACTTAGTCGTCTTGTTGACCATCCCTTTAACATATGACAAAGTGTATACTTTGTTGCCATTACCAGTAGCCCAAAAGCCCAGCGTCCACCTAGGTATTTTATTTGAAGTATGTCATTATTTAACATTCAGTCAGTTTTGTTGTTTTTCCAATATCAACATATTTCAGTTTAGATAAGTATGTGTTTGGACACGTGTTTTGCTGAAGGCATCTAACTACTATTCATAGTTTTAATTTGCTTGTGTGTTTAATATGATGACATGTCAAGCTTAATGTTTTAAATATCATCAAAGCATGTTGTCTAAACTTTCAGAGTTGATAACATAAGTTTTCTCTCCTGTTTTCTTCACAGCTGAGGAAAGTCAAAGTCTGCTGGTTTCTGCATTATGTGATATATTAATGCTTGTCTCCACCAATGGATATTCAGTCCTTAGTTTGGAGGAGGAGTGTAGTTCAAATATCAGCCAATCAGAGGAAAGCTGCAGGTCAGGTGATCAAGACAGAGACATAACTGACCAATCAATAGAAGGGGAAAGTTCATGCAAACGACCAAGAATGGACCAGATGTTATTTCATTCTCGTTTAAGGTAAGGATGCACATTTTGAAATAAGTGAATATTAATCATGGCAAAATTAACCCTCTGTCAGACAGAGTAATGGGAATGCCCCAGATTTATACCAGGTGGTACATTTTTATAATAAAAAATGTTACCTTTTTTATTACTGTCTGGGAAAGTTTCTTTTTTTTTTATCAGTCTGGTTTGCGCAGCATGCATTAAAAACACAACAAATAACTTGTTTATAGGAAGGAAAGATACACATTTATTTGTTACTTCAGTGAGATGTTACTTGTTATAGAAAACATTTAATACAGGGAAATATCTAGGATTGAAAAAGGTACAGGGTGTTGCTCAAAATGAGTAGGGTGGAAAGCCAGACCATTTTCCTTGGTTTTAAACAGTTAAACAGCTTCTTATTAAAGCTGCTACTTCACAGATGATTAGACATATATAACTAGGGCCAAAATAGTTGTTTGTAATGTAAATAATACTATACTCATCAAATGCAGTCAGTAAACATCACTTAAAAGTATAATAACAATACAAATAATAGCTGACTAAACGACTCTTTTGGGAAAACTCTTCTAAAGATGGACTAGGACTATTCCATGTGTGATATTGAGTCATTGTAATTTCGGACCATTTATCAACATACCAGATGTGTTTCCAATAGCTTATTTATATGGAGGCTATCTTGTGCCAAAAATGTACAAATGTTTTTTGTAGACAATTTTTGTACAAATCGACAAATTACAAATGTAAAGCGGTTAAAAATTAACTAACATTTTGCAGTTTTCAAGATTACACTTGCAATTGTAGAAATACGATTTTATTTTAAGAAATATAATTCCGCTCTTTCGCTGTTAGTTAATCGCAACATGGTTTTGTGCAATTTCTAATGTTATGTTATGGAAAAGGAATCGGTAGAAAACCAAAATCCTATATAATATCCATTCTATTGAATAATTTCTCATAAAAAAGATCTAGCTTTACTTAATTCAATGTTTTGAATATGCGAAAAAGTTCATCTGACAAAGCGACAGTGGAACAACGCAAATGGAAAGTCGCCGTTTACATTTCTCGGTTTACAAAACTCGAAAGAAACAAGTATCGAATTTTGCACATGCCCATATATGGAAAATGTCAATAAGAATGTGGGAGGAGCCTATCGAACGCTCGTGCATCATCGGAAATTACCGGATTTAGTGGAAGGTCTACAGTACTGTAGACCGTTTATGTCAAATATACATTCTAGCAAAGTTACGTAAATACATCCGGACAGTATGTAAATCCGGACACCGGAAAGAAATATATGTTCGTATTATCTATGGAATTTATTAAGCCATCTATCTGTCTCGGTAATGTAAGATATATTTCAGCAGAAACCACGGCGTTGGTCAATATATATTGCCGCCATAGAGTCTTTTGATGGTTTTTGCTGTTCAGATTTATTCTGAACGCGAATTATTTCAGCTACCACGGCGTATACATATTGACAATTGTTAAAAAAGCTGATATTTGATTCCACAAATGCCTGTGTCGGCTGTGAGTGTGAGCAAAAGCTGTTCTGAGAGTTTCTGTCATACAGAAGACATTAACTACAGTACTTTAATCTGTCACATAACCTAATTGTGACATATTTTAGTTTATCAGTTAAAAAAATTCTTGTGTGTATATTTTATATCAAAAGTAATTGGTAATGTATGTTCATGGCAAATGTATTAATTATATTAAGCTTTAAGAAAAGACATGTGTAACAATTATAAAAGCGACCATTTCCATTGTCATTATGTTCACTCGCAAAAAGCAGTAGGCCTACTTATATCTTTGTGCTAGTTACTAGTACATGGTAATGTTTTGATTCACAACTGGGTATGTCCTGAAAAAAAAAAAAACAACAACATACACTTGTACATGTGCAATAATTATGCAAGGTTCTTAAAAATGACATTTAATTGTTATTATAATTAACTTAATATAATAACATGTTCTGAATTTCATTATTTCTATGTAAATATTAACTGATTTCTGTACAGCCTTGTTCTTTTGGGTTATATAAGGCATGCAACCAAAGCAACCAAAGGCTTTATTTTAAGTCCCTCTCAGAAAATGTGGAGGGTCTTGAATCGTTTGTCAATATAATTTGACCAGTTGAAATCTTTGTTTGATAGAGAATGCCTATTTATTGTTTTTATTTTAACAAGAAGAAATTACTGAGTGATACCTTTGTATTATTTTTCAAAATACAATTGCCTTAGAGAAACATCATATTTATGTTCTTAAAGGCTTTAAAATAGGGCACTTTAGGATACTTTTTTTCTTAATTTAAAATATATTTCCAATTTCATGAAAAAAATAGAAACAGTCGTTGAGACAAATACTTATTTCTGTGGAACTTTTTTGTTAAAGTTCATGCATTGGATCAAAAGCGATGAGAGGAGTTATTGGCACTGTGATATTTACCAAAATCAAGTAACAGATTTGCTTCTAGCACATGTTGGGCCCTACACAGAAATTGAGTTAAGCACATATACAATGTACATTAACAGTAGCTCTAAATATGTGTTTAGTGACTCATTCATTAGATTAATTACTCTAAGCCAGTGTTTCAGAGCTGTGCATTAGCTTGACTACCAACTTGTCCTGTCAGGCAAGTACTTTGAAAATTAACTTGCGCGATTTGTAGACGGAGCTCTTGATTGTACTGGTAAACCATTTCATGGCCAAACTTCATCGATTACATTAATTTGCATACGGTGAATCCCGAACAACACCGGAGAAAATTGGGGGCGGGGAGAATACTTCGGAAAACTCCGTAAGCATTTCCTTATATGGAAGTCAGTGAAATTGCAACTTGCGATTTGTCATTTCCGAATCGCGATTTGTCATTACCGAATCGCAATCGGTGAAGTGTGAAAGTAAGTTGGTCAGATGCCAAAACTTAATCGTTATTTTACATTTTCATAAGTACGTTGAGAAGAAATAGAAGTGCAGGGTAATAATGCGAGTGGTCAAAATAAAGAACTGTATACTGATTTTAATGTTTCCAAATGTAAAGGACTGCTGTCTTATAAATTTTTATGTAGATATCTAGTTGATAATCAAGAATTCGATTTGTTTTCACAATAATGTACTTTTCTTGTTTGAAAATAGAATTTAGATGATTTACTTTCTTATTTTAGAGAATGGATTTTATACATCTGAAAATTCCGCTTATATTTCTATGTTTGTACATCATTACATTTTTGGCACAAGATAGCCTCCATATATTTAAAGACAAATGTCACTCTGTTCATAAAAAACACAGTAGTGATTTTCACAAGTTCCATGCTTTTCATGAATAACTGTACTACTAAAAGTAATATCAATTGTCATAACTGGACATGTCATTGAGGGCTGTCTATGAAACATGTTGTACAATATTTGAAGTTTAAAATATATAATACATTCAACAATTTACGAACTAAAATCACTTGGTAAGTTTCTGACCACTAATTAATGAATTTGCTTAGAAAAGACCATGTTGCTTTGTTTAAAATTACCTGTTTTCGCAATTTATTGTACCAATGTCTTTATTGAAATTTTGATACTAGTATAGACCACCCTGGAAATTGAAACACTTCACTGTCCACAATAACAGGATTTTGCCATGCAAAAATCATGCATGGAATTTACATTCCTTTTACATGAAACTAGGACACCAAATGTCTTTAAACGAGAGAATATATAGTATTTTTAATGATTTTATTAATTTATGGATTTCTTTATTACCAGAAATATATTAGAAAAATGTTGTGCAAACAAAGATTTCTTCTAACACCACTGAAATGAAAAGTCGGAGCACTAGTGGGGGATTGAACCCGGGTCCACGGTGTCAGAGGAGGATGCACTAACCGCATCGCTTAAGTCATTTGCACTTTGGGCTACTTGTAATTTTGGGCATATGTTTTGTAAACAACGGGACTCTGGAAGTGAAATTGATTGGCTGTTTGGACCACCTAGCGATTTCAACACAACCACCTGAGAGTTATATATAGTTGAAAAGCGTCTTGAGACGCTTTTGAAATCAGGTTGAAAGAATGAGTTGTAATGATTAAACCAGGGTGTTTGGAACTTTTGTAAATGTGCCAACAATGTTATTTCAGTCAGTTCTATATAATAATATCATGTTATACTAGATTTGAAACAATTTTTTACAATTTTGTCATTTTCCCAATCTGTGACTTAGCAGTTTTAAGGTTTATAAACACAGTATATTCATTTGTCATTGCAAGTTTGCAAAAATATATTAATTTCCAAAAGATATTAAATATTTCTGTGTTGACCAGCCCAGAGGGGCAGCAGGGGAGAACCAAAAAGGAACAGGGTGCTGCACACTGCTATTTCGCTCAGGACGTTTCCCTATTTAATATTAAGTAATTGTATGAAATACACTACACTACCATTTGTGTGGCATAAAAACAAATGCATACATATTGTAAATTTCATTTGCAAAATTAGGGTTGTATTTGAACCAATGTATATGTTCAAAATGTTTCAGATGTTCGAAATGTAATGATGAAGTTCAAAATGTTCAGATGTTCAAAATGTAGTGATGAAGTTCAAAATGTTTCAGATGTTCAAAATGTTATGATGAAGTTCAACATGTTTCACATGTTTTAAATGTAATGATGAAGTTTAAAATGTTTCAGATGTTCGAAATTAATGATGAAGTTCAAAATGTTTCAGATGTTCAAAATGTAATGATGAAGTTCAAAATGTTGTAGATGTTCAAAATGTTTCACATGTTTAAAATGTTATGATGAAGTTCAAAATGTTTCAGATGTTCAAAATGTAATGATGAAGTTCAAAATGTTTCAGATGTTCAAAATGTAATGATGAAGTTCAAAATGTTTCAGATGTTCAAAATGTAATGATGAAGTTTCCTTGAAGAAATGTGTTGAATCACACTTGGCTGGATTCACAGGGACATCGGGAGTTCTACTTTATCTATATTCAATTATACTTACTAAAGTAAGGTATAGTCACAAAAATTGTGTATTTTGATTGCTCCATTATTTGATGTTTCTGTCCGTATTAGGATTTTTTTTAAGTGTTGAGTATTGATGTTTCTGTCCGTATTAGGATATTTTTTTAAGTGTTGAGTATTTCATAATTGGTATAGCTCAAGTTGTCAACTATACTAAAGTTTTGTTTGATTCAGTTTACTGTAGACTTTTTGTAGTGATTTTGTGTGTGCTAAATTTAGTTTTCCCTGACAAGTTGTCCATTTTTTCCCCCAAGTGTTTTACAGGTGGGTGCGTAAATAGAAAAACAATTATTGAATTTGCACCATTGTCACAAAAAAGTTAAGTAGATGAAAATTTTGATTAAAATCATTATAAAAGCAAAATAACCACACATTAAAACCATGAAAAGTTCCCCATTTCATGGGCACAGGCAGTTGGGAAATTTTGGGAAAAGAAATCACAGCATAATTCCATCTTTTAGTTATATTAATAAGTTGCCACCTAACATATATTCTTGAAAGTTTTTTTAGCAACAGAGTATCTGGTCGGTAATTACTGAATGAAAAATATAATCAGATTGTGAATATCAGGAAGTGTCTGCTAGTTAT
The DNA here is from genome assembly GCA_027627225.1 of Congeria kusceri. Lineage (NCBI taxonomy): Eukaryota > Metazoa > Mollusca > Bivalvia > Myida > Dreissenidae > Congeria > Congeria kusceri. The sequence continues at coordinate 14,987,167 of CM051038.1, forward strand.
TATTCCCCTTTAATTAATCTCATTAATGTGTTTCTCCTATAAATAACCTAGAAATTTATTTGATTTAATGTCTGACAAATTATTAACAAGGCTCAAGTGTGTTGAACATTTTTCCAAAGCTATAAATCATTGTTGAAATCGCGCCCATTTGTAATCTTAAGTGTTCTAAAGGAAACCATTTCGCAATGCTTTGGTCATAGCTCCAGACCAGTTAACATGCATGTTATGCTGTACATGTAGGGTATAGAACAGATCAAGAATGAAGTAGAAGATCCTAGTGAGCCTCTTATAGATGGCATCTATGGACATGGCAGGTGGGTTGACTTCTGTCTTCAGTTACTCGTCTTCAGATATTTATAGATTTATTACTTGGCAATATTGTAACACATCAAATATGTCTTAAATGTATGTTTACATAAATTAGCATTTTACATTTACATGTATATTCAATGTCATATGAATGAATGAGTGTACATGAGTTTCCTTTTCTACCTTCTCTGGTTGAAAGTGAAGTTACATTTGTACTATAAGCTAAGCAAATGCATCTGTCTGTTTAGAAAATAAAATCTAGATATTGTTTAGTGGATAAAATTTCAACATTATATTCACATTAACATGGATAATCCATACTTATTTAAGATAAGTTTAAGAGTTCATTTTCTGACAGATGAGCAGTATAGTGTGATATTTGAATGGAAATTCTGAATAACAAATATATATTTTCGAGTAAATGGTAAGTATGACAACACTATATTTATGAATATTTTTGATAATGAGATTATTATTATTTACTATTACAACTAGGGAAAGAATTAGGATCTAAAAAGGTACAGGGTGCTGCTAAAAAGGAGCAGGGGGGAAACCAGACCAGTTTGTTGACATTTTCTAATAATTTGCGAAATCCAGGGTTTTAATGAGTCTAATGCTTCTGATTTAGCGTTTTGAGCCTAGTCTGTTCATTTGTAGTTGAATATTTGCAGCACGCTGCTATTCTGCTCTAGATCTGTCCCTATTACAACCGACCTTGTGTTCCTGTTATGTTTCAGTCAGAGCCTTATCAACCTGCTTACCACAGGCAAAGCTGTAACAAACGTCTGGGATAACGACAAGGATATCTCCGGCTTAAGTAGGAACTACATACTTTACTTAGTTTAGGTAGAACTTAAAAGGGCATTTCAACATTATTTCAAGGCGATAACTACATACACGGCTTTTGGTTAAAGTATGAACTACATGCTATCTTGCAAACTTAATTAAGTTTAGGTAAAGGGCATGCCAATTAACAGTTTTTCAAAGAAATATTGAAAATATTAAGACGATGACAATAGACCCGGCTTTTGGCACCAGATTAAAGCGATACATTCCCGTAGGGTCCCGCAATTTTTTTTGCGGGTGCCCTATAGTAATCACCCTGTCTGTCTGTCTGTCGGTCCGTGCGTCTGTCCGTCCGTCCACATTTTTCATGTTTTTCTTTCATAACTTCAAAACCGTTTCAGCTATTTATTTGAAACTTCATGGGTGGATAGATCTCATTAAGGAGAAGTGCAGTGCACAAGAACCATTACTCTGCACTTCATGGTTCTGGAGTTATTGCCCTTTGTTAATTTTTCATGCTTTGTTTTTGTCTGGAGCATAACTCTTAGACTAATATCCTAACTGCAAGAGCTAAAGCATCTGAACTAACACAAACAAATATTTTGTAAAGAAAAAAAAAAGTAAATCAAAAGAGTTACCTTTACCAGGCCTCGAACCTACGACTATAATGTGGAACTATTGTTTGGTGTTTATTGGTAGTTAAATAAAGGTGTGTCATGTTAGAATGTACAATAACATAGAATTACATGTATTCTGTTGCTATAAATGACACTATCATGCATTTCTTCAGTATTCTTTGTCATTATACCCCCACAAACGAAGTTTATGGGAGGGGTATATAGGAGTGAGCTTGTCGGTCTGTTGGTTTTTGGTTTCCGGATGATAACTCATGAAAGGCTTAACATATCAAATAATTTTAGGTACACATGTGTAACATCATACAATACAGGTCAAGTTCAACTTTGGTTACAAACCACTAAATTCATACAGAGTTATGGCTCCTTTTCGACTAAAATTCCCCCAAAACACAGTTTCTGCACAATAACTCATAAAAGGCTTCACATATTTGATTTATTTTATGTAAATAGGTGTAACATCATAAAATACCATTTAAGTTTGACTTTGGTTACAACCAACTAAATTTTGACAGCGTTATGGCCCGTTTACGACTTAATTGCCCTAAAAACATGGTTTCTGTAATCATACAGTATGTTATAGAAAGGCTTGACATATTCAAATAATTTTGGTACACAATGTGTAATATCATAAATTACTGGTCAATTTCATCATTGGTTACAAACCACTAAATGTAGATGAATTTATTGCCCTTATTGAACTTAAATTTTACTAAATACGCTTTCCATATGGTGTCGGGGTACATTTCATTCAAAAGGATGGCATTGTTTTGTGACAATGCCATATTGTGGGTGTATATTCACTCTTGTGACAATTCTAGTTTATTTTGGTTTGGCAGATTTTTGGCATGAAATATGTGCTAGTTCAATGCGTGCATACTGAACAAACCATTGTTGTAATGTTGCTTGCTTTTTTCCCTAGAATTATGCGGGGTTTCCAGACGTTCACATATTGGATTTTTGTCATTTATGGAACATTTGCGGTACTGTGAGGTAAACTATATCAACATTTTATCTAATGGCAATGTTTTTTTATTGTTTACACTATATTTAGTTTTCTGTGATAAATTTGCTTGCAGTACTGATAAAATGGTATCTTTGTTTCTTATGTTTGAACAACTTTGTTCATTGCAAGTTCCAAAAACACCATATTAAAAGAAACATAACCTCAAAACTTATTGTGTTAGCAGTCAGTTATGTTGAATGTATTTTTAAAAAAGAAACGTTGCACATAAATACGAGCTGTTTCAATTCATTGAACGCATTTTTTGGTTCTTTTAGGAAATCTGTCTTTGATGAACTTTAAATTTTCTCTTTTTGCTCATATGCCTCTTGCTTCAGGTTGGCTGGAATTTGAAGAATCCCAAGTATCCAATATGGTTAATAGGCAGTGAAACTCACCTGACGGTTCTGTTTTCTAAGGTACAAGTATTGTTCATACATGTAACATGTACTCAGATGGATGTTAATGCTATTGATGATAAGTATAACTTATAATTTTTCAGTTCTACAAAGTGTATGTACCTAATGTGTTGTTAAAGTGTACATGTGATTCCATACGCAACCACACACATATGTAAGGTTTTATACATTTGTAGTAAATCAAAGTGAAATTCTAATTATTTACAACCCGAAACTGGAAGTGCTAAATGGCCACAAATTTTGCAGTTTAAAGTTTAAAGGCACTAACTTAGTATGTTCATATTCCCACATTTAAACTGGAAGTGCTAAATGGCTACAAATATTCCGGTTCAAGAAGCCTAATAGCAGTGTTTATTTAGGGCCAATTTTGGGCCGAAATTCGGTCCCATTCCCATGCTTAAAAAGTGTATATGTTTCCCCTATATTCACCTAAAAATTCCCTGAAAATATAATCTTTATTTTTTTTTTAAATGATCAAAATCGGACACAAACTGATTAAGATGGAGGAATTTTCGTTAACAGTCCCAGCTATTTTTCATCAAACCAAGTGCATAATCTAAGTTATCATTTGTAGCTAAAAACTCGTTAATGTTTTATAATAAAGTAGAATATAAACATGTAATAAACTAATAATGCTATTCAAAAAACAAAAAAATCCCCGTTTTTGGCATACCATTTCCCTTCTGAAAAACCCGCCTCCTTTCCGCCAAAGGTGAAAAAAATAACACTGCCTAAAGGCGCTAAATCTGCTTTGACCATAAAATAATTACCATGCTAACCTACTATTAATTCTTCTACAAATTCCACACTTACAAAACACTGCTCTTCATTGGCCTAATGACAAAAGTGTATTAAAGTGGTTGATGTTAATCAAAATCATGCATAACTTGATGTAATTTTGTCCACAGTTTTTGTGTCGCCTGAAAAAGCGACATATAGGTGTTACTTTTGTCGGCTGGGGCGTCGGCTGCGGCGTCCGCTTTCGCTTGTCTGGAGCATAACTCTTAGACTATTAAAGCTATCAACATGAAACTTCATAGGTAGATAGATCTCATTGAGGAGAAGTGCAGTGCACAAGAACCGTTACTCTGCATCACATACTTTTGGAGTTATTGCCCTCTGTTTATTGTCATACTTAATTTTTGTCCGAAGCATAACTCTAAGACTATGAAAGCTATCAACTTGAAACTTCATAGGTAGATAGATCTCATTGAGGGGAAGTGCAGTGCACAAGAACCATTACTCTGCACCTCATACTTTCGGAGTTATTGCCCTTTGTAAATTTTCATACTTATTTTTGTGTCGCATTTTTGGTTTTAATTAGTCTTTTCTTTGCAATTAGCCATAGTGCAGTGATTTTGAAGATTTCAATAAATCTGTTTTAAAAAACAATGAGCATTAACCTAAAGAGCTTCAACATTTGGATTCACGTAAGCTATCTGGTTTCAGGTGACACATCTGACTCGCGGAGTTCTAGTGTGAATCGGAAGTCGTATAATGTGCTATCTAAATATACATGTAAATATGGAAATACATATTCATTACTGCTTATTTGTATGCCTTTCAGGAAACTAATTTGATCATAAATGAGACGGCACAGTCAGCTGCTAGACGTGTGTTCCAGATATTTGATCCAGAAGGTAGAGTGCTGGCCCAACGACAACGAAAGTTATCTATCTCAAACTTACTCTCAACTTCAAATATTGACCAATGAAATTAGCTGTTGCATTTCGGCTTTGAGTTTTATTGGCTAATGTATTTAAGTTAATACTAAGTCTTAGATTGAGAACTTTTATAGTCATGGGACCTGGTACTTTTTACTGAGGTTTTAAAAGCTGGAAACTGCACTTTGTTTCATATATTTTTGCCTTAGTGTGTTCTTTAATCTGTTGGTCCTACGTTTGGTTTCAAGTTTAGACATGTAGTTTTGTATGCAGCTCTATAATGTAATAATGTTATAACTTACGACTGTTGTAAAATGCATGCATTAAATAATTTGACCAAAAAAATCACTTAAAAACCAGTCATCATTGGAAGTGGTCCTTAGCATGGTAAATAAAGAAGTTTATACAGGGGAAAAAGGCTGTACATGTATTAGCAAAATGGATGACAAAGAATTTCATTTGGGCCAAACAGTCTTTTTTAACTGTACGTATCCATATACAACAGGTTGTATTTGAGACCATGTGTTTCAGGCAATGGGTTTATAGCTACAGATCGGCTCGGAGATTTGCTGCAAGCCTTGGACCTGGTCTCTGAACAAGAATAGTAAGTGAAGAGTACAGGGGTGGAGCTATGCATTTCTTTGGCTAGCAAAGTTGTACACAATAGTTGGTGTCTAATTGAATTTGCATGCGTGCATTCATTGCTTTTGTGTCATTAGAAAAAGAGTACGTGGTCTAGTTGAAATGTTGCTTATTGTTCACTCCAAAATACGCCATGTTTACAGATACAGTCACAAAAAGTTGTAAAACTATTTGACCATTTTTTATGATCATGTTTGTGCTTTAAATGCATTTAATCTATAACGAATTTTAGCGTTGGGTGAATCAGTTATTCAGAGGCATTTTAACTGAGATCCAGATCTATTAGTGTTTCTGTAGAATTATATGTAACTGAAAGCAGCACTACACCACTTGGCCATAGAAAAAGAACATTTAACATTATACATGCACGTAACACAATTATTGGTAAATTTGCAAGGCTGTTAGGTTCATCCTTCCTTAAAAGTGTTGTGTCGTTTATTTCAATATTTTGTTGTTTATATTCTGCAGTGTAGATATCATGGCTAGTAAACTGGATGCAGAAAGTCTCGGTATAATCACGCAGAGCAGTTTCTTTGAGGAGTTCTATGCTGGGGAGAGCACTCCAGAAGTACCCAAGTCTTTCATTCTCTACCACTACAACGGAATAGCCCGATCTTGTGCAAACAACCGGGTCAGTGGTTTATTTCTTCCATCTTGTGCATATGCATGGGATGATCTAAATAATAGTCTTCTTGTTTACAAACAAATGCACGAAATTAAAAAAACAAACAAAGGAACACAAGGAATCTGGATTGTTGTATAACAGGCACAATAAACACAGTCTTCGAAATAACCCACTTGCGCGAAGCCTGGGTCAATATTCTAAATATTATTGCGTTTTATCAACTTATTAAATGATGTGGAATCATTACAAAAACGTAATTCGAAGCATAAATGTTATAGAAACCCAATCAAGTAGTTAACAGTAGTGCAAGAGTTATTCAAGCTTTACCTCCTGCGTCTTTTTAGCAGCACCCTGTGCCTATCCTAATACTAAATCTTTTTCTTCCTCCACCCTCCTTTTCAGCAGTACCTTGTGCCTTTCCTGATACTTAACCTTTTCCTACCTCTGCCCTCCTTTTTAGCAGTACCCTGTGCCATTTTTATACTAAATCTTTTCCTACCTGTACACTCCTTTTCAGCATTACACTATGCCTTTTCTGATACTAAATCTTTTCCTACCTCCACCCTCCTTTTCAGCAGTACCCTGTGCCTTTTCTGATACAAAATCTTTTCCTACCTCCACCCTCCTTTTCAAAAGTACCCTGTGTCTTTCCTGGTACTAAATCTTTTCCTACCTTCCCCCACCTTTTCAGCAGTATCCTGTGTCTTTCCTGGTACTAAATCTTTTCCTACCTTCCCCCACCTTTTCAGCACTACCCTGTGTCTTTCCTGGTACTAAATCTTTTCCTACTTTCACCCTCCTTTTCAACAGTACCCTGTGCCTTTCTTGATACTGAATCTTTTCCTACCTCCACCCTCCTTTTCAGCAGTATCCTGTGCCTTTCCTGATACTAAATCTTTTCCTACCTCCCCCCACCTTTTCAGCAGTACCCTATGTCTTTCCTGATACTAAATCTTTTCCTACCTCCACCTTCCTTTTCAGCATTACCCTGTGCCTTTCCTGATACTAAATATTTTCCTACCTCCACCCTCCTTTTTAGCAGTACCCTGTGCCTTTCCTGATACTAAATCTTTTCCTACCTCCGCCCTCCTTTTCAACAGTACCCTGTGTCGTTCCTGATACTAAATCTTTTCCTACCTCCACCCTCCTTTTCAGCATTACCCTGTGCCTTTCCTGATACTAAATCTTTTCCTACCTCCACCCAATCTTTTCCTACCTCCACCCTCCTTTTCAGCAGTACCCTATACCTTTCCTGATACTAAATCTTTTCCTACCTCCACCCTCCTTTTCAGCATTACCCTTTTCCTACATTCACCCTGCTTTACAGCAGCACCCTGTGCCTTTTCTAATACTTAATCTTTCCAATATATTCATTTATCTTGACTACAATGTGTAGATGCTGGTGATGTCCTCTACAGGTGCAGTACGTGGAGGGTCGTGCGGAAATACATGATGAGCTGGAGGTGCAGATAGTCACAGACACGTCCCCTATCAAACTCTGCCTCCTCACCAAGTGGCCCACCATCGAGATGGAGTGGAATGATGAGTGCATCCCCTCCTTAAACTGACTAGACAACTGGGGAACATTTATATAAACTGCTTAAGTAACTTCTGGTCCTGTAACTACGATAAGTGTTTAATTGCAAATTTTGTCTCAAAATAAAATATTGACCAATGAAAATGCTTTTTACATGTGTATGAAAGCTTCAGTTTTCATTGGCAAATACTTAATTTTAAATTAGACTAAAATAGCCTTTAAAATTGTTAGTAGTCATGGGGCCTGAATTTAAGTCAGAATTAAGTGAACAAATTGTTATCATTCATGTTTATATGGAATCTGATGCAGAAGTTATTTTGTTTCTTTTTCTTATTTTTGTATAAAAAAGAAAACATGCGAAAGAATTATTGGATTTAAATGCAGCAGTTACTGACCAGATGAATTGTATTAAGATTTTATTTAACAAAAATCCAACTCAACATATTTGTACCAACACAAGAAGAGAAGTTTTTAGCTTTATTTAAGACTTTATATCATTTCCTGTTCTGTAATTATCAGAATTAGTACAATCCTACTCCCCAACTTAATCTACCTTGGAAAGCCCTGTTAACTTTGTCTTTTTGATAGAACTCATAAAAACAGTTGTTAGGTAACACTAGATATAATCAACTGTAGGTACATGAGTACTAACATATCAAAGGCTCAGCACAACAATATGCTATATAAATGGTATGCAACATAGACTTAGCACAGTTTTGCACTGACCCATCGAATATTATACTGTATTGGTTATGTGGTTTGTTGTAGACCCATAGTTGTAGACCAGATTGTATTCTGAATAATTTGTGATTGTTATTTGGTATGGGTCAATTAAAGGGACCTGTTCACAGATTGACGATTTTTCAACTTTTTGTCACCAATTCCAAAAATAAAAGAAGAGTGTACACAAGGGAGCAAAATAACATTATGGACCTAGAAATATATGGTAAAAACCGCTTCGTTTATGACTAATCATCATTTGAAATTGTAACGCTTAACGATGGAATAATTTGGAGTGTTTCTGTTGTTTTCATTGAAACTGTTAACATCAGGTGGAACACTTAAATAAAGTAAATATTGCAGGGTTAAATACAGAAGTCAGAATGGTTAAGGCAATAGCCTTTCAATTCGGAGGTCCCGGGTTAAAACCCCGGCAAGACCTTCTTTTTTTTTATTTTCTAAATACTTTTTTTGTTATTATACATTTAATGGCATACTTCAAGAAATGCACAAATCTGTGAACAAGTCCCGTTAAGGATAGTTGAGAACATTAAGTGCTCAGCAGGAAAATACACATGTGCAAGAAAGAATCCAAGAGTGAAAAGGTGATGCTTTTTGTTGTGTGGCACTCTAAATAATCGTTTTATGGAATTTAAAATTTTATGTTAAGGAATATTATTGACTAATATTGTTTTATGACAATAATATGTTTTCATACTGTTGCTGTAAATGTTAACATGTTTCATATATAAAGAGTAAAATCTACTACTCGTGTTATTATTTTCAAACATGCCAGATTCATTTACAATGCATAGCCAGTATTGTTTACCATTCTCAAAACATTATTATTGATTTGAAATATTGGAAGTGAAATAATTTTTTCAACATTTCTGTTGGGTGAAACATATTTTTTAACATTAATAAATTAATATTTATAACACAAGCCTCTATGAGTCTCATTTGACGTCATTTCTGATCATTTTGGCTTGAAATCATAATTTAATATTTGTAATACAAGCCGCTGAGTCTCATTTGAAGTATTTTCTCATCATTTTAGGTTGAAACGTGGTCAGTTTAATTGTCGCAATAAAATCTTTACTCTTTACAGAAACAAACTCGGCACCGAATCCGCTTCAAGTAAGGGCAATTCCAGAATTAACTGGGTGAGAGGGGGGGGAAGGCACTTTTGTGAAGACCCCACCACCCATATGGATGAATTAAGTACCGTACGCGCCATCCATCTTGATGATATTTCTTGAAACCCATCCACCTACAATTATGAAATTTACTCGTCAACCCTATACCCCATCTTTATTTTTAACTTGTCTTGATTTTTTAAGTTTTGCCATACCCCATCTTGATTTTTATCGCCATACCCAGTCTTGATGATTTTTTTTATTGATATTTTTTTAGACGAGGCACTTTAATTATCATTTATGTTCATTAGTTTTCAGTATTAAGATTGACATCTGTATCATTGAAGGACTGTAATTTGTTGGTTATATACATGTATCAATATATAGAGGATATATTTGTTGTTTTCGGTGTGATAATGCGTGATATCATCACTGGAAAGGGAGACAATTAATATTTTCACGAGCGCTTGCTCACTGTTCAATTTAATATTAGCCCATCACTCAGGTCTGTAGAATATTTCTCATATATTTCTCATATATTGTATTATCTATACTTTCTTAGTGCCAATTGCTGATGAAGAACTTTTGAAAAGAAACATACTTTTTTTTAAACATGTTTTTACTTTTACTTGTTTTTACTTTTACTTATTCATGGTTAGGAGACTCACCGGACCACCTTATTTCAAGGCGTTAAGGACACGTCTGGTGGTGACTTCAGAGGTGGTCCGGTAGAGTAAAAATATTGTAAACAGTACATATGACTTTCTGATTTTGTATTATTTTCTCATGATAAAGGTGCTTGTTAAGAAATCGGCCAATGTCATTACCAGTAAGAATGAAAAAAGAACACTCGTTTGTAGTTTAGGGAAAGACGTTCGCAACAAAAAGAAAATAATTGGGCTAATTTCTCCTTTTGCTTCATTTTTTCTTTATTGTATATAGGTTACAATATACTAATTTCATCTAATGTCCATTCAAAATAAATATTTTTAATAGTAAAAGTTCATAAAGCATGTATAATAATCAAAAACACACTATGCAATGTATTTCCAAACAAATTTAGTTCAGAAATGATCCATTAAATATCTTCATTATTATTGATACGTTGTTTATGTATGTTAAAACGAAACGGGAAAAAGGCTACACAGGTACCCTATATGAAATCCAATATTCCCCAAACAAGTTTGGTGAGCCATTCTTTTTATTAATGTTTTGGTGTAAATATATATTGGTGCATTTTCTGTGCGAAATTTTAAGAAAATCTGGCGTTGGGAATTAAATATGCATTTGATAAAAATGAAGTGTCAGAAAGCATTATTAGTTCCCATTTGACACACTTAAATGTCCAGTCAAATTCATTATTTAAGCAGTAAGTGTAGGCAAAACGTTTTTATTATCAACATACACATGTATATTGCCAAACAAAGCATGTACAAACTTATCAGTTGAAAGAACCATAACCTTGTTTGAAAATAACTATCCTATAAATATATTGAAAACATGGATAAAAATCCAAACTGAAAAAGGGGCTTCGACGGGTACCGTATTCAAAACCCAATATTTCCGGAACAAGGCCGGTGACCCCTATTTTTTATGCCTGTTTTAGTTTCAGTATTCAATGACGCATGTATGTGGGATCTTTGAACAAAATATGTCGTTTGGAACAAAAGATATGCATATATTAGATAAATTATTGATGTTTTCACAGGCAAATTTAATGCAAAATTCACCTCGTTAAGCGTCCATTACAAGTCATTTGGTAAATGATAACTGTAGATAAAGCGCGTTTTATCATTAAACTGCACTTGTATATTACCAAACGAAACATTTAAAAAAAAGATGCATATAAAAATCTCCATCTTTGTTTGAATATAAACGCTTTTATATCATTCAACATTCTAAGTAACACAAACTGAAAAAAGGCTTCGACAGGTACCGTATTCAAAATTCAATATTTCCGGAAAAAGGCCGGTGAGCCCTATTTTTTAAGATATATTGATGCATGTTTGTGCCATGTTTTAAGGAAATCTGTCGCTGGAAAAAAAATTGAAGGAAATTGTTGCGAATGTCTTTAAATAATGTACAAAAATAAAAGCTGTCGGATTTTTAGCTTGACTATTCACCGAATAGTTTGAGCTATACTAATTCGCCCGTTCGTCAGCATTGGCGTAATGCTCTGGTTATGGTTTGCGTGCAACAAGTGTATATCTCTGTAACTACTACAGGTATTCAATTGAAACTTAACACGTGTCTTCGGGGTCATTATGTGAGGTTACTGACCTGCAATTTATCAGAATTATGCCCCATTTTGTACATAGAAAAACAGGTCAAGGTTTGCTTGCAACATCAATAAAACTGCAAGCTATTTTGGTAAAAAATAAACTGCTAGTTATTTTGGTCGAAAATTAAATGCCAGCTATTGTGGTAAAAAGTAAAAAGCAAGCTATTTCAGGCGAAAATCAACTGCAAGCTATTTTGGTCAAAAATAAAACGCAAGCTATTTTGGTCGAAAATAAACTGCAAGCTATTTTGGTTGAAAATAAAATGCATGCTATTTTGCTCGAAAATAGAACGCAAGCTATTTTGGTCGAAAATAAACAGCAAGATATTTTGGTCGAAAATAAACTGCAAGCTATTACAGGCGAAAATAAAATGCAAGCTATTATGGTCGAAAATAACATGCAAGCTATTTGAGTAGAAAATAAAATGCAAGCTATCTTGGTCGAAAATAAAATGCAAGCTATTTCAGGGGAAAATAAACTGCAAGCTATTTTGGTCGTAAATAAAATGCAAGCTATTTCAGGCGAAAATAAACTGCAAGTTATTTTGGTAGAAAATAAAATGCATGCTATTTTGGTCGAAAATAAACTGCAAGCTATTTTGGTCGAAAATAAAATGCAAACTATTACAGGCGAAAATAAAACGCAAGCTATTATTTTGGTCGAAGTTATTTTGGTCGAAGATAAAATGCAACATATTTAAGTAGAAAATGAAATGCAAGCTATTTTGGTCGAAAATAAAATGCAAGCTATTTTGTTTAAAAATAAAATGCAAGTTATTTCAGGCGAAAATAAACTGCAAACTATTTTGGTCGAAAATAAAATTCAAGCTTTTTGAGAAGAAAATAAAATGCAAGATATTTTGGTCGAAATTAAATTGCAAGCTATTTGAGTAAAATTTATTTTGGTCGAAAATGCAAGCTTTTACAGGCGAAAAAAACTGCAAGCTAATTTTGTCGAAAAAAAAGATGCAAGCTTTTACAGAAAAAATAAACTGCAAGCTATTTGAGTAGAAAATCAAATGGAAATACCTTCCATTTGATTATGGCCCAAAATAAACTGCAAGCTATTTGAGTAGAAAAAAGCAAGCTATTTTGGTCCAAAATAAACTACAAGCTATTTGCGTAAAAAAATTAATGCAAGCTATTTTGGTCCAAAATAAACTGCAAGCTATTTTGGTCGAATGTAAAATACAAGCTATTATGGTCGGAAATAAACTGCAAGCTACTTCAGTAGAAAATAAAATGTAAGCTATTTTGGTCAAATATAAAATATAAGCTATTTGGGTCGAAAATAAAAAATAAAATATTTCAGCCAAAATAAAATGGAAGCTATTTTATTGGGAATATAAACTGCAAGCTATTTTGGTCGAAAATAAAATGCAAGTTATTACAGGCGAAAATAAAACGCAAGCTATTATGGTCGAAAATTAATTGAAAGCTATTCGAATAGAAAATAAAATGCAAGCTATTTTGGTCCAAAATAAAATGCAAGCTTTTTCAGAAGAAAATAAAATGCAAGCTATTTTGGTCGATATTAAATTGCAAGCTATTTGAGTAAAATTTATTTTGGTCGAAAATGCAAGCTTTTACAGGCGAAAAAAAACTGCAAGCTAATTTTGTCTAAAAAGACATGCAAGCTATTACAGAAGAAAATCAAATGGAAGGTATTATGGCCCAAAATAAACTGCAAGCTGTTTGAGTAGAAAAAAACAAGCTATTTTGGTCCAAAATAAATTACAAGCTATTTGAGTAAAAAATAAAATGCAAGCTATTTTGGTCCAAAATAAACTGCAAGCTATTTCGGTCGAAAATAAAATACAAGATATTATGGTCGTAACTAAACTGCAAGCTATTTCAGTAGAAAATAAAATGCAAGCTATTTTGGTCAAATATAAAATATAAGCTATTTGGGTCGAAAATAAAATGTAAAATATTTCAGGCGAAAATAAACTGCAAGCTATTTTATTCGAACATAAACTGCAAGCTATTTTGGTCGAAAATAAAAGGCAAGATATTTTGGTTGAAAATAAAATGCAAGCCATTTCTGGCGAAAATAAAATGCAAGCTATTTTGGTTCAAAATAAAATGCAAGCTATTTCTGGCAAAATTAAACTGTAAGCTAGTTTGGTCGACAATAAAATGGCAAGCTATTTTGGTCGAAAATAAAATGCAAGCTATTTTGGTTGAAAATGAACTGCAAGCTATTTGTGGCGAAAATAAAATGCCAGCTATTTTGGTCGAAAATAATCTGCAAGCTATTTCTGACAAAAATAAACCTCCAGCTATTTTGGTCGACAATAAACTGCAAGCTATTGTGGTCGGAAATAAAATGCAAGCTATGTTGGTCGAAAATAATACGCAAGCTATTTACGTCGAAAATAAAATGCAAGCTATTATGGCCGAAAATAAACTGCAAGCTATTTTGGTCGAAAATAAAATGCAAACTATTACAGGCGAAAATAAAACGCAAGCTATTATTTTGGTCGAAGTTATTTTGGTCGAAGATAAAATGCAACATATTTAAGTAGAAAATGAAATGCAAGCTATTTTGGTCGAAAATAAAATGCAAGCTATTTTGTTTAAAAATAAAATGCAAGTTATTTCAGGCGAAAATAAACTGCAAACTATTTTGGTCGAAAATAAAATTCAAGCTTTTTGAGAAGAAAATAAAATGCAAGATATTTTGGTCGAAATTAAATTGCAAGCTATTTGAGTAAAATTTATTTTGGTCGAAAATGCAAGCTTTTACAGGCGAAAAAAACTGCAAGCTAATTTTGTCGAAAAAAAAGATGCAAGCTTTTACAGAAAAAATAAACTGCAAGCTATTTGAGTAGAAAATCAAATGGAAATACCTTCCATTTGATTATGGCCCAAAATAAACTGCAAGCTATTTGAGTAGAAAAAAGCAAGCTATTTTGGTCCAAAATAAACTACAAGCTATTTGCGTAAAAAAATTAATGCAAGCTATTTTGGTCCAAAATAAACTGCAAGCTATTTTGGTCGAATGTAAAATACAAGCTATTATGGTCGGAAATAAACTGCAAGCTACTTCAGTAGAAAATAAAATGTAAGCTATTTTGGTCAAATATAAAATATAAGCTATTTGGGTCGAAAATAAAAAATAAAATATTTCAGCCAAAATAAAATGGAAGCTATTTTATTGGGAATATAAACTGCAAGCTATTTTGGTCGAAAATAAAATGCAAGTTATTACAGGCGAAAATAAAACGCAAGCTATTATGGTCGAAAATTAATTGAAAGCTATTCGAATAGAAAATAAAATGCAAGCTATTTTGGTCCAAAATAAAATGCAAGCTTTTTCAGAAGAAAATAAAATGCAAGCTATTTTGGTCGATATTAAATTGCAAGCTATTTGAGTAAAATTTATTTTGGTCGAAAATGCAAGCTTTTACAGGCGAAAAAAAACTGCAAGCTAATTTTGTCTAAAAAGACATGCAAGCTATTACAGAAGAAAATCAAATGGAAGGTATTATGGCCCAAAATAAACTGCAAGCTGTTTGAGTAGAAAAAAACAAGCTATTTTGGTCCAAAATAAATTACAAGCTATTTGAGTAAAAAATAAAATGCAAGCTATTTTGGTCCAAAATAAACTGCAAGCTATTTCGGTCGAAAATAAAATACAAGATATTATGGTCGTAACTAAACTGCAAGCTATTTCAGTAGAAAATAAAATGCAAGCTATTTTGGTCAAATATAAAATATAAGCTATTTGGGTCGAAAATAAAATGTAAAATATTTCAGGCGAAAATAAACTGCAAGCTATTTTATTCGAACATAAACTGCAAGCTATTTTGGTCGAAAATAAAAGGCAAGATATTTTGGTTGAAAATAAAATGCAAGCCATTTCTGGCGAAAATAAAATGCAAGCTATTTTGGTTCAAAATAAAATGCAAGCTATTTCTGGCAAAATTAAACTGTAAGCTAGTTTGGTCGACAATAAAATGGCAAGCTATTTTGGTCGAAAATAAAATGCAAGCTATTTTGGTTGAAAATGAACTGCAAGCTATTTGTGGCGAAAATAAAATGCCAGCTATTTTGGTCGAAAATAATCTGCAAGCTATTTCTGACAAAAATAAACCTCCAGCTATTTTGGTCGACAATAAACTGCAAGCTATTGTGGTCGGAAATAAAATGCAAGCTATGTTGGTCGAAAATAATACGCAAGCTATTTACGTCGAAAATAAAATGCAAGCTATTATGGCCGAAAATAAACTGCAAGCTATTTTGGTCGAAAATAAAATGCAAACTATTACAGGCGAAAATAAAACGCAAGCTATTATTTTGGTCGAAGTTATTTTGGTCGAAGATAAAATGCAACATATTTAAGTAGAAAATGAAATGCAAGCTATTTTGGTCGAAAATAAAATGCAAGCTATTTTGTTTAAAAATAAAATGCAAGTTATTTCAGGCGAAAATAAACTGCAAACTATTTTGGTCGAAAATAAAATTCAAGCTTTTTGAGAAGAAAATAAAATGCAAGATATTTTGGTCGAAATTAAATTGCAAGCTATTTGAGTAAAATTTATTTTGGTCGAAAATGCAAGCTTTTACAGGCGAAAAAAACTGCAAGCTAATTTTGTCGAAAAAAAAGATGCAAGCTTTTACAGAAAAAATAAACTGCAAGCTATTTGAGTAGAAAATCAAATGGAAATACCTTCCATTTGATTATGGCCCAAAATAAACTGCAAGCTATTTGAGTAGAAAAAAGCAAGCTATTTTGGTCCAAAATAAACTACAAGCTATTTGCGTAAAAAAATTAATGCAAGCTATTTTGGTCCAAAATAAACTGCAAGCTATTTTGGTCGAATGTAAAATACAAGCTATTATGGTCGGAAATAAACTGCAAGCTACTTCAGTAGAAAATAAAATGTAAGCTATTTTGGTCAAATATAAAATATAAGCTATTTGGGTCGAAAATAAAAAATAAAATATTTCAGCCAAAATAAAATGGAAGCTATTTTATTGGGAATATAAACTGCAAGCTATTTTGGTCGAAAATAAAATGCAAGTTATTACAGGCGAAAATAAAACGCAAGCTATTATGGTCGAAAATTAATTGAAAGCTATTCGAATAGAAAATAAAATGCAAGCTATTTTGGTCCAAAATAAAATGCAAGCTTTTTCAGAAGAAAATAAAATGCAAGCTATTTTGGTCGATATTAAATTGCAAGCTATTTGAGTAAAATTTATTTTGGTCGAAAATGCAAGCTTTTACAGGCGAAAAAAAACTGCAAGCTAATTTTGTCTAAAAAGACATGCAAGCTATTACAGAAGAAAATCAAATGGAAGGTATTATGGCCCAAAATAAACTGCAAGCTGTTTGAGTAGAAAAAAACAAGCTATTTTGGTCCAAAATAAATTACAAGCTATTTGAGTAAAAAATAAAATGCAAGCTATTTTGGTCCAAAATAAACTGCAAGCTATTTCGGTCGAAAATAAAATACAAGATATTATGGTCGTAACTAAACTGCAAGCTATTTCAGTAGAAAATAAAATGCAAGCTATTTTGGTCAAATATAAAATATAAGCTATTTGGGTCGAAAATAAAATGTAAAATATTTCAGGCGAAAATAAACTGCAAGCTATTTTATTCGAACATAAACTGCAAGCTATTTTGGTCGAAAATAAAAGGCAAGATATTTTGGTTGAAAATAAAATGCAAGCCATTTCTGGCGAAAATAAAATGCAAGCTATTTTGGTTCAAAATAAAATGCAAGCTATTTCTGGCAAAATTAAACTGTAAGCTAGTTTGGTCGACAATAAAATGGCAAGCTATTTTGGTCGAAAATAAAATGCAAGCTATTTTGGTTGAAAATGAACTGCAAGCTATTTGTGGCGAAAATAAAATGCCAGCTATTTTGGTCGAAAATAATCTGCAAGCTATTTCTGACAAAAATAAACCTCCAGCTATTTTGGTCGACAATAAACTGCAAGCTATTGTGGTCGGAAATAAAATGCAAGCTATGTTGGTCGAAAATAATACGCAAGCTATTTACGTCGAAAATAAAATGCAAGCTATTATGGCCGAAAATAAACTGCAAGCTATTTTGGTCGAAATAAAATGCAAACTATTACAGGCGAAAATAAAACGCAAGCTATTATTTTGGTCGAAGTTATTTTGGTCGAAGATAAAATGCAACATATTTAAGTAGAAAATGAAATGCAAGCTATTTTGGTCGAAAATAAAATGCAAGCTATTTTGTTTAAAAATAAAATGCAAGTTATTTCAGGCGAAAATAAACTGCAAACTATTTTGGTCGAAAATAAAATTCAAGCTTTTTGAGAAGAAAATAAAATGCAAGATATTTTGGTCGAAATTAAATTGCAAGCTATTTGAGTAAAATTTATTTTGGTCGAAAATGCAAGCTTTTACAGGCGAAAAAAACTGCAAGCTAATTTTGTCGAAAAAAAAGATGCAAGCTTTTACAGAAAAAATAAACTGCAAGCTATTTGAGTAGAAAATCAAATGGAAATACCTTCCATTTGATTATGGCCCAAAATAAACTGCAAGCTATTTGAGTAGAAAAAAGCAAGCTATTTTGGTCCAAAATAAACTACAAGCTATTTGCGTAAAAAAATTAATGCAAGCTATTTTGGTCCAAAATAAACTGCAAGCTATTTTGGTCGAATGTAAAATACAAGCTATTATGGTCGGAAATAAACTGCAAGCTACTTCAGTAGAAAATAAAATGTAAGCTATTTTGGTCAAATATAAAATATAAGCTATTTGGGTCGAAAATAAAAAAT
The DNA here is from genome assembly GCA_027627225.1 of Congeria kusceri. Taxonomy (NCBI): domain Eukaryota; kingdom Metazoa; phylum Mollusca; class Bivalvia; order Myida; family Dreissenidae; genus Congeria; species Congeria kusceri. Next base: position 15,005,692 of record CM051038.1, read on the forward strand.
AAAATATTTCAGCCAAAATAAAATGGAAGCTATTTTATTGGGAATATAAACTGCAAGCTATTTTGGTCGAAAATAAAATGCAAGTTATTACAGGCGAAAATAAAACGCAAGCTATTATGGTCGAAAATTAATTGAAAGCTATTCGAATAGAAAATAAAATGCAAGCTATTTTGGTCCAAAATAAAATGCAAGCTTTTTCAGAAGAAAATAAAATGCAAGCTATTTTGGTCGATATTAAATTGCAAGCTATTTGAGTAAAATTTATTTTGGTCGAAAATGCAAGCTTTTACAGGCGAAAAAAAACTGCAAGCTAATTTTGTCTAAAAAGACATGCAAGCTATTACAGAAGAAAATCAAATGGAAGGTATTATGGCCCAAAATAAACTGCAAGCTGTTTGAGTAGAAAAAAACAAGCTATTTTGGTCCAAAATAAATTACAAGCTATTTGAGTAAAAAATAAAATGCAAGCTATTTTGGTCCAAAATAAACTGCAAGCTATTTCGGTCGAAAATAAAATACAAGATATTATGGTCGTAACTAAACTGCAAGCTATTTCAGTAGAAAATAAAATGCAAGCTATTTTGGTCAAATATAAAATATAAGCTATTTGGGTCGAAAATAAAATGTAAAATATTTCAGGCGAAAATAAACTGCAAGCTATTTTATTCGAACATAAACTGCAAGCTATTTTGGTCGAAAATAAAAGGCAAGATATTTTGGTTGAAAATAAAATGCAAGCCATTTCTGGCGAAAATAAAATGCAAGCTATTTTGGTTCAAAATAAAATGCAAGCTATTTCTGGCAAAATTAAACTGTAAGCTAGTTTGGTCGACAATAAAATGGCAAGCTATTTTGGTCGAAAATAAAATGCAAGCTATTTTGGTTGAAAATGAACTGCAAGCTATTTGTGGCGAAAATAAAATGCCAGCTATTTTGGTCGAAAATAATCTGCAAGCTATTTCTGACAAAAATAAACCTCCAGCTATTTTGGTCGACAATAAACTGCAAGCTATTGTGGTCGGAAATAAAATGCAAGCTATGTTGGTCGAAAATAATACGCAAGCTATTTACGTCGAAAATAAAATGCAAGCTATTATGGCCGAAAATAAACTGCAAGCTATTTTGGTCGAAAATAAAATGCAAACTATTACAGGCGAAAATAAAACGCAAGCTATTATTTTGGTCGAAGTTATTTTGGTCGAAGATAAAATGCAACATATTTAAGTAGAAAATGAAATGCAAGCTATTTTGGTCGAAAATAAAATGCAAGCTATTTTGTTTAAAAATAAAATGCAAGTTATTTCAGGCGAAAATAAACTGCAAACTATTTTGGTCGAAAATAAAATTCAAGCTTTTTGAGAAGAAAATAAAATGCAAGATATTTTGGTCGAAATTAAATTGCAAGCTATTTGAGTAAAATTTATTTTGGTCGAAAATGCAAGCTTTTACAGGCGAAAAAAACTGCAAGCTAATTTTGTCGAAAAAAAAGATGCAAGCTTTTACAGAAAAAATAAACTGCAAGCTATTTGAGTAGAAAATCAAATGGAAATACCTTCCATTTGATTATGGCCCAAAATAAACTGCAAGCTATTTGAGTAGAAAAAAGCAAGCTATTTTGGTCCAAAATAAACTACAAGCTATTTGCGTAAAAAAATTAATGCAAGCTATTTTGGTCCAAAATAAACTGCAAGCTATTTTGGTCGAATGTAAAATACAAGCTATTATGGTCGGAAATAAACTGCAAGCTACTTCAGTAGAAAATAAAATGTAAGCTATTTTGGTCAAATATAAAATATAAGCTATTTGGGTCGAAAATAAAAAATAAAATATTTCAGCCAAAATAAAATGGAAGCTATTTTATTGGGAATATAAACTGCAAGCTATTTTGGTCGAAAATAAAATGCAAGTTATTACAGGCGAAAATAAAACGCAAGCTATTATGGTCGAAAATTAATTGAAAGCTATTCGAATAGAAAATAAAATGCAAGCTATTTTGGTCCAAAATAAAATGCAAGCTTTTTCAGAAGAAAATAAAATGCAAGCTATTTTGGTCGATATTAAATTGCAAGCTATTTGAGTAAAATTTATTTTGGTCGAAAATGCAAGCTTTTACAGGCGAAAAAAAACTGCAAGCTAATTTTGTCTAAAAAGACATGCAAGCTATTACAGAAGAAAATCAAATGGAAGGTATTATGGCCCAAAATAAACTGCAAGCTGTTTGAGTAGAAAAAAACAAGCTATTTTGGTCCAAAATAAATTACAAGCTATTTGAGTAAAAAATAAAATGCAAGCTATTTTGGTCCAAAATAAACTGCAAGCTATTTCGGTCGAAAATAAAATACAAGATATTATGGTCGTAACTAAACTGCAAGCTATTTCAGTAGAAAATAAAATGCAAGCTATTTTGGTCAAATATAAAATATAAGCTATTTGGGTCGAAAATAAAATGTAAAATATTTCAGGCGAAAATAAACTGCAAGCTATTTTATTCGAACATAAACTGCAAGCTATTTTGGTCGAAAATAAAAGGCAAGATATTTTGGTTGAAAATAAAATGCAAGCCATTTCTGGCGAAAATAAAATGCAAGCTATTTTGGTTCAAAATAAAATGCAAGCTATTTCTGGCAAAATTAAACTGTAAGCTAGTTTGGTCGACAATAAAATGGCAAGCTATTTTGGTCGAAAATAAAATGCAAGCTATTTTGGTTGAAAATGAACTGCAAGCTATTTGTGGCGAAAATAAAATGCCAGCTATTTTGGTCGAAAATAATCTGCAAGCTATTTCTGACAAAAATAAACCTCCAGCTATTTTGGTCGACAATAAACTGCAAGCTATTGTGGTCGGAAATAAAATGCAAGCTATGTTGGTCGAAAATAATACGCAAGCTATTTACGTCGAAAATAAAATGCAAGCTATTATGGCCGAAAATAAACTGCAAGCTATTTTGGTCGAAAATAAAATGCAAACTATTACAGGCGAAAATAAAACGCAAGCTATTATTTTGGTCGAAGTTATTTTGGTCGAAGATAAAATGCAACATATTTAAGTAGAAAATGAAATGCAAGCTATTTTGGTCGAAAATAAAATGCAAGCTATTTTGTTTAAAAATAAAATGCAAGTTATTTCAGGCGAAAATAAACTGCAAACTATTTTGGTCGAAAATAAAATTCAAGCTTTTTGAGAAGAAAATAAAATGCAAGATATTTTGGTCGAAATTAAATTGCAAGCTATTTGAGTAAAATTTATTTTGGTCGAAAATGCAAGCTTTTACAGGCGAAAAAAACTGCAAGCTAATTTTGTCGAAAAAAAAGATGCAAGCTTTTACAGAAAAAATAAACTGCAAGCTATTTGAGTAGAAAATCAAATGGAAATACCTTCCATTTGATTATGGCCCAAAATAAACTGCAAGCTATTTGAGTAGAAAAAAGCAAGCTATTTTGGTCCAAAATAAACTACAAGCTATTTGCGTAAAAAAATTAATGCAAGCTATTTTGGTCCAAAATAAACTGCAAGCTATTTTGGTCGAATGTAAAATACAAGCTATTATGGTCGGAAATAAACTGCAAGCTACTTCAGTAGAAAATAAAATGTAAGCTATTTTGGTCAAATATAAAATATAAGCTATTTGGGTCGAAAATAAAAAATAAAATATTTCAGCCAAAATAAAATGGAAGCTATTTTATTGGGAATATAAACTGCAAGCTATTTTGGTCGAAAATAAAATGCAAGTTATTACAGGCGAAAATAAAACGCAAGCTATTATGGTCGAAAATTAATTGAAAGCTATTCGAATAGAAAATAAAATGCAAGCTATTTTGGTCCAAAATAAAATGCAAGCTTTTTCAGAAGAAAATAAAATGCAAGCTATTTTGGTCGATATTAAATTGCAAGCTATTTGAGTAAAATTTATTTTGGTCGAAAATGCAAGCTTTTACAGGCGAAAAAAAACTGCAAGCTAATTTTGTCTAAAAAGACATGCAAGCTATTACAGAAGAAAATCAAATGGAAGGTATTATGGCCCAAAATAAACTGCAAGCTGTTTGAGTAGAAAAAAACAAGCTATTTTGGTCCAAAATAAATTACAAGCTATTTGAGTAAAAAATAAAATGCAAGCTATTTTGGTCCAAAATAAACTGCAAGCTATTTCGGTCGAAAATAAAATACAAGATATTATGGTCGTAACTAAACTGCAAGCTATTTCAGTAGAAAATAAAATGCAAGCTATTTTGGTCAAATATAAAATATAAGCTATTTGGGTCGAAAATAAAATGTAAAATATTTCAGGCGAAAATAAACTGCAAGCTATTTTATTCGAACATAAACTGCAAGCTATTTTGGTCGAAAATAAAAGGCAAGATATTTTGGTTGAAAATAAAATGCAAGCCATTTCTGGCGAAAATAAAATGCAAGCTATTTTGGTTCAAAATAAAATGCAAGCTATTTCTGGCAAAATTAAACTGTAAGCTAGTTTGGTCGACAATAAAATGGCAAGCTATTTTGGTCGAAAATAAAATGCAAGCTATTTTGGTTGAAAATGAACTGCAAGCTATTTGTGGCGAAAATAAAATGCCAGCTATTTTGGTCGAAAATAATCTGCAAGCTATTTCTGACAAAAATAAACCTCCAGCTATTTTGGTCGACAATAAACTGCAAGCTATTGTGGTCGGAAATAAAATGCAAGCTATGTTGGTCGAAAATAATACGCAAGCTATTTACGTCGAAAATAAAATGCAAGCTATTATGGCCGAAAATAAACTGCAAGCTATTTTGGTCGAAAATAAAATGCAAACTATTACAGGCGAAAATAAAACGCAAGCTATTATTTTGGTCGAAGTTATTTTGGTCGAAGATAAAATGCAACATATTTAAGTAGAAAATGAAATGCAAGCTATTTTGGTCGAAAATAAAATGCAAGCTATTTTGTTTAAAAATAAAATGCAAGTTATTTCAGGCGAAAATAAACTGCAAACTATTTTGGTCGAAAATAAAATTCAAGCTTTTTGAGAAGAAAATAAAATGCAAGATATTTTGGTCGAAATTAAATTGCAAGCTATTTGAGTAAAATTTATTTTGGTCGAAAATGCAAGCTTTTACAGGCGAAAAAAACTGCAAGCTAATTTTGTCGAAAAAAAAGATGCAAGCTTTTACAGAAAAAATAAACTGCAAGCTATTTGAGTAGAAAATCAAATGGAAATACCTTCCATTTGATTATGGCCCAAAATAAACTGCAAGCTATTTGAGTAGAAAAAAGCAAGCTATTTTGGTCCAAAATAAACTACAAGCTATTTGCGTAAAAAAATTAATGCAAGCTATTTTGGTCCAAAATAAACTGCAAGCTATTTTGGTCGAATGTAAAATACAAGCTATTATGGTCGGAAATAAACTGCAAGCTACTTCAGTAGAAAATAAAATGTAAGCTATTTTGGTCAAATATAAAATATAAGCTATTTGGGTCGAAAATAAAAAATAAAATATTTCAGCCAAAATAAAATGGAAGCTATTTTATTGGGAATATAAACTGCAAGCTATTTTGGTCGAAAATAAAATGCAAGTTATTACAGGCGAAAATAAAACGCAAGCTATTATGGTCGAAAATTAATTGAAAGCTATTCGAATAGAAAATAAAATGCAAGCTATTTTGGTCCAAAATAAAATGCAAGCTTTTTCAGAAGAAAATAAAATGCAAGCTATTTTGGTCGATATTAAATTGCAAGCTATTTGAGTAAAATTTATTTTGGTCGAAAATGCAAGCTTTTACAGGCGAAAAAAAACTGCAAGCTAATTTTGTCTAAAAAGACATGCAAGCTATTACAGAAGAAAATCAAATGGAAGGTATTATGGCCCAAAATAAACTGCAAGCTGTTTGAGTAGAAAAAAACAAGCTATTTTGGTCCAAAATAAATTACAAGCTATTTGAGTAAAAAATAAAATGCAAGCTATTTTGGTCCAAAATAAACTGCAAGCTATTTCGGTCGAAAATAAAATACAAGATATTATGGTCGTAACTAAACTGCAAGCTATTTCAGTAGAAAATAAAATGCAAGCTATTTTGGTCAAATATAAAATATAAGCTATTTGGGTCGAAAATAAAATGTAAAATATTTCAGGCGAAAATAAACTGCAAGCTATTTTATTCGAACATAAACTGCAAGCTATTTTGGTCGAAAATAAAAGGCAAGATATTTTGGTTGAAAATAAAATGCAAGCCATTTCTGGCGAAAATAAAATGCAAGCTATTTTGGTTCAAAATAAAATGCAAGCTATTTCTGGCAAAATTAAACTGTAAGCTAGTTTGGTCGACAATAAAATGGCAAGCTATTTTGGTCGAAAATAAAATGCAAGCTATTTTGGTTGAAAATGAACTGCAAGCTATTTGTGGCGAAAATAAAATGCCAGCTATTTTGGTCGAAAATAATCTGCAAGCTATTTCTGACAAAAATAAACCTCCAGCTATTTTGGTCGACAATAAACTGCAAGCTATTGTGGTCGGAAATAAAATGCAAGCTATGTTGGTCGAAAATAATACGCAAGCTATTTACGTCGAAAATAAAATGCAAGCTATTATGGCCGAAAATAAACTGCAAGCTATTTTGGTCGAAAATAAAATGCAAACTATTACAGGCGAAAATAAAACGCAAGCTATTATTTTGGTCGAAGTTATTTTGGTCGAAGATAAAATGCAACATATTTAAGTAGAAAATGAAATGCAAGCTATTTTGGTCGAAAATAAAATGCAAGCTATTTTGTTTAAAAATAAAATGCAAGTTATTTCAGGCGAAAATAAACTGCAAACTATTTTGGTCGAAAATAAAATTCAAGCTTTTTGAGAAGAAAATAAAATGCAAGATATTTTGGTCGAAATTAAATTGCAAGCTATTTGAGTAAAATTTATTTTGGTCGAAAATGCAAGCTTTTACAGGCGAAAAAAACTGCAAGCTAATTTTGTCGAAAAAAAAGATGCAAGCTTTTACAGAAAAAATAAACTGCAAGCTATTTGAGTAGAAAATCAAATGGAAATACCTTCCATTTGATTATGGCCCAAAATAAACTGCAAGCTATTTGAGTAGAAAAAAGCAAGCTATTTTGGTCCAAAATAAACTACAAGCTATTTGCGTAAAAAAATTAATGCAAGCTATTTTGGTCCAAAATAAACTGCAAGCTATTTTGGTCGAATGTAAAATACAAGCTATTATGGTCGGAAATAAACTGCAAGCTACTTCAGTAGAAAATAAAATGTAAGCTATTTTGGTCAAATATAAAATATAAGCTATTTGGGTCGAAAATAAAAAATAAAATATTTCAGCCAAAATAAAATGGAAGCTATTTTATTGGGAATATAAACTGCAAGCTATTTTGGTCGAAAATAAAATGCAAGTTATTACAGGCGAAAATAAAACGCAAGCTATTATGGTCGAAAATTAATTGAAAGCTATTCGAATAGAAAATAAAATGCAAGCTATTTTGGTCCAAAATAAAATGCAAGCTTTTTCAGAAGAAAATAAAATGCAAGCTATTTTGGTCGATATTAAATTGCAAGCTATTTGAGTAAAATTTATTTTGGTCGAAAATGCAAGCTTTTACAGGCGAAAAAAAACTGCAAGCTAATTTTGTCTAAAAAGACATGCAAGCTATTACAGAAGAAAATCAAATGGAAGGTATTATGGCCCAAAATAAACTGCAAGCTGTTTGAGTAGAAAAAAACAAGCTATTTTGGTCCAAAATAAATTACAAGCTATTTGAGTAAAAAATAAAATGCAAGCTATTTTGGTCCAAAATAAACTGCAAGCTATTTCGGTCGAAAATAAAATACAAGATATTATGGTCGTAACTAAACTGCAAGCTATTTCAGTAGAAAATAAAATGCAAGCTATTTTGGTCAAATATAAAATATAAGCTATTTGGGTCGAAAATAAAATGTAAAATATTTCAGGCGAAAATAAACTGCAAGCTATTTTATTCGAACATAAACTGCAAGCTATTTTGGTCGAAAATAAAAGGCAAGATATTTTGGTTGAAAATAAAATGCAAGCCATTTCTGGCGAAAATAAAATGCAAGCTATTTTGGTTCAAAATAAAATGCAAGCTATTTCTGGCAAAATTAAACTGTAAGCTAGTTTGGTCGACAATAAAATGGCAAGCTATTTTGGTCGAAAATAAAATGCAAGCTATTTTGGTTGAAAATGAACTGCAAGCTATTTGTGGCGAAAATAAAATGCCAGCTATTTTGGTCGAAAATAATCTGCAAGCTATTTCTGACAAAAATAAACCTCCAGCTATTTTGGTCGACAATAAACTGCAAGCTATTGTGGTCGGAAATAAAATGCAAGCTATGTTGGTCGAAAATAATACGCAAGCTATTTACGTCGAAAATAAAATGCAAGCTATTATGGCCGAAAATAAACTGCAAGCTATTTTGGTCGAAAATAAAATGCAAACTATTACAGGCGAAAATAAAACGCAAGCTATTATTTTGGTCGAAGTTATTTTGGTCCAAGATAAAATGCAACATATTTAAGTAGAAAATGAAATGCAAGCTATTTTGGTCGAAAATAAAATGCAAGCTATTTTGTTTAAAAATAAAATGCAAGTTATTTCAGGCGAAAATAAACTGCAAACTATTTTGGTCGAAAATAAAATTCAAGCTTTTTGAGAAGAAAATAAAATGCAAGATATTTTGGTCGAAATTAAATTGCAAGCTATTTGAGTAAAATTTATTTTGGTCGAAAATGCAAGCTTTTACAGGCGAAAAAAACTGCAAGCTAATTTTGTCGAAAAAAAAGATGCAAGCTTTTACAGAAAAAATAAACTGCAAGCTATTTGAGTAGAAAATCAAATGGAAATACCTTCCATTTGATTATGGCCCAAAATAAACTGCAAGCTATTTGAGTAGAAAAAAGCAAGCTATTTTGGTCCAAAATAAACTACAAGCTATTTGCGTAAAAAAATTAATGCAAGCTATTTTGGTCCAAAATAAACTGCAAGCTATTTTGGTCGAATGTAAAATACAAGCTATTATGGTCGGAAATAAACTGCAAGCTACTTCAGTAGAAAATAAAATGTAAGCTATTTTGGTCAAATATAAAATATAAGCTATTTGGGTCGAAAATAAAAAATAAAATATTTCAGCCAAAATAAAATGGAAGCTATTTTATTGGGAATATAAACTGCAAGCTATTTTGGTCGAAAATAAAATGCAAGTTATTACAGGCGAAAATAAAACGCAAGCTATTATGGTCGAAAATTAATTGAAAGCTATTCGAATAGAAAATAAAATGCAAGCTATTTTGGTCCAAAATAAAATGCAAGCTTTTTCAGAAGAAAATAAAATGCAAGCTATTTTGGTCGATATTAAATTGCAAGCTATTTGAGTAAAATTTATTTTGGTCGAAAATGCAAGCTTTTACAGGCGAAAAAAAACTGCAAGCTAATTTTGTCTAAAAAGACATGCAAGCTATTACAGAAGAAAATCAAATGGAAGGTATTATGGCCCAAAATAAACTGCAAGCTGTTTGAGTAGAAAAAAACAAGCTATTTTGGTCCAAAATAAATTACAAGCTATTTGAGTAAAAAATAAAATGCAAGCTATTTTGGTCCAAAATAAACTGCAAGCTATTTCGGTCGAAAATAAAATACAAGATATTATGGTCGTAACTAAACTGCAAGCTATTTCAGTAGAAAATAAAATGCAAGCTATTTTGGTCAAATATAAAATATAAGCTATTTGGGTCGAAAATAAAATGTAAAATATTTCAGGCGAAAATAAACTGCAAGCTATTTTATTCGAACATAAACTGCAAGCTATTTTGGTCGAAAATAAAAGGCAAGATATTTTGGTTGAAAATAAAATGCAAGCCATTTCTGGCGAAAATAAAATGCAAGCTATTTTGGTTCAAAATAAAATGCAAGCTATTTCTGGCAAAATTAAACTGTAAGCTAGTTTGGTCGACAATAAAATGGCAAGCTATTTTGGTCGAAAATAAAATGCAAGCTATTTTGGTTGAAAATGAACTGCAAGCTATTTGTGGCGAAAATAAAATGCCAGCTATTTTGGTCGAAAATAATCTGCAAGCTATTTCTGACAAAAATAAACCTCCAGCTATTTTGGTCGACAATAAACTGCAAGCTATTGTGGTCGGAAATAAAATGCAAGCTATGTTGGTCGAAAATAATACGCAAGCTATTTACGTCGAAAATAAAATGCAAGCTATTATGGCCGAAAATAAACTGCAAGCTATTTTGGTCGAAAATAAAATGCAAACTATTACAGGCGAAAATAAAACGCAAGCTATTATTTTGGTCGAAGTTATTTTGGTCCAAGATAAAATGCAACATATTTAAGTAGAAAATGAAATGCAAGCTATTTTGGTCGAAAATAAAATGCAAGCTATTTTGTTTAAAAATAAAATGCAAGTTATTTCAGGCGAAAATAAACTGCAAACTATTTTGGTCGAAAATAAAATTCAAGCTTTTTGAGAAGAAAATAAAATGCAAGATATTTTGGTCGAAATTAAATTGCAAGCTATTTGAGTAAAATTTATTTTGGTCGAAAATGCAAGCTTTTACAGGCGAAAAAAACTGCAAGCTAATTTTGTCGAAAAAAAAGATGCAAGCTTTTACAGAAAAAATAAACTGCAAGCTATTTGAGTAGAAAATCAAATGGAAATACCTTCCATTTGATTATGGCCCAAAATAAACTGCAAGCTATTTGAGTAGAAAAAAGCAAGCTATTTTGGTCCAAAATAAACTACAAGCTATTTGCGTAAAAAAATTAATGCAAGCTATTTTGGTCCAAAATAAACTGCAAGCTATTTTGGTCGAATGTAAAATACAAGCTATTATGGTCGGAAATAAACTGCAAGCTACTTCAGTAGAAAATAAAATGTAAGCTATTTTGGTCAAATATAAAATATAAGCTATTTGGGTCGAAAATAAAAAATAAAATATTTCAGCCAAAATAAAATGGAAGCTATTTTATTGGGAATATAAACTGCAAGCTATTTTGGTCGAAAATAAAATGCAAGTTATTACAGGCGAAAATAAAACGCAAGCTATTATGGTCGAAAATTAATTGAAAGCTATTCGAATAGAAAATAAAATGCAAGCTATTTTGGTCCAAAATAAAATGCAAGCTTTTTCAGAAGAAAATAAAATGCAAGCTATTTTGGTCGATATTAAATTGCAAGCTATTTGAGTAAAATTTATTTTGGTCGAAAATGCAAGCTTTTACAGGCGAAAAAAAACTGCAAGCTAATTTTGTCTAAAAAGACATGCAAGCTATTACAGAAGAAAATCAAATGGAAGGTATTATGGCCCAAAATAAACTGCAAGCTGTTTGAGTAGAAAAAAACAAGCTATTTTGGTCCAAAATAAATTACAAGCTATTTGAGTAAAAAATAAAATGCAAGCTATTTTGGTCCAAAATAAACTGCAAGCTATTTCGGTCGAAAATAAAATACAAGATATTATGGTCGTAACTAAACTGCAAGCTATTTCAGTAGAAAATAAAATGCAAGCTATTTTGGTCAAATATAAAATATAAGCTATTTGGGTCGAAAATAAAATGTAAAATATTTCAGGCGAAAATAAACTGCAAGCTATTTTATTCGAACATAAACTGCAAGCTATTTTGGTCGAAAATAAAAGGCAAGATATTTTGGTTGAAAATAAAATGCAAGCCATTTCTGGCGAAAATAAAATGCAAGCTATTTTGGTTCAAAATAAAATGCAAGCTATTTCTGGCAAAATTAAACTGTAAGCTAGTTTGGTCGACAATAAAATGGCAAGCTATTTTGGTCGAAAATAAAATGCAAGCTATTTTGGTTGAAAATGAACTGCAAGCTATTTGTGGCGAAAATAAAATGCCAGCTATTTTGGTCGAAAATAATCTGCAAGCTATTTCTGACAAAAATAAACCTCCAGCTATTTTGGTCGACAATAAACTGCAAGCTATTGTGGTCGGAAATAAAATGCAAGCTATGTTGGTCGAAAATAATACGCAAGCTATTTACGTCGAAAATAAAATGCAAGCTATTATGGCCGAAAATAAACTGCAAGCTATTTTGGTCGAAAATAAAATGCAAACTATTACAGGCGAAAATAAAACGCAAGCTATTATTTTGGTCGAAGTTATTTTGGTCGAAGATAAAATGCAACATATTTAAGTAGAAAATGAAATGCAAGCTATTTTGGTCGAAAATAAAATGCAAGCTATTTTGTTTAAAAATAAAATGCAAGTTATTTCAGGCGAAAATAAACTGCAAACTATTTTGGTCGAAAATAAAATTCAAGCTTTTTGAGAAGAAAATAAAATGCAAGATATTTTGGTCGAAATTAAATTGCAAGCTATTTGAGTAAAATTTATTTTGGTCGAAAATGCAAGCTTTTACAGGCGAAAAAAACTGCAAGCTAATTTTGTCGAAAAAAAAGATGCAAGCTTTTACAGAAAAAATAAACTGCAAGCTATTTGAGTAGAAAATCAAATGGAAATACCTTCCATTTGATTATGGCCCAAAATAAACTGCAAGCTATTTGAGTAGAAAAAAGCAAGCTATTTTGGTCCAAAATAAACTACAAGCTATTTGCGTAAAAAAATTAATGCAAGCTATTTTGGTCCAAAATAAACTGCAAGCTATTTTGGTCGAATGTAAAATACAAGCTATTATGGTCGGAAATAAACTGCAAGCTACTTCAGTAGAAAATAAAATGTAAGCTATTTTGGTCAAATATAAAATATAAGCTATTTGGGTCGAAAATAAAAAATAAAATATTTCAGCCAAAATAAAATGGAAGCTATTTTATTGGGAATATAAACTGCAAGCTATTTTGGTCGAAAATAAAATGCAAGTTATTACAGGCGAAAATAAAACGCAAGCTATTATGGTCGAAAATTAATTGAAAGCTATTCGAATAGAAAATAAAATGCAAGCTATTTTGGTCCAAAATAAAATGCAAGCTTTTTCAGAAGAAAATAAAATGCAAGCTATTTTGGTCGATATTAAATTGCAAGCTATTTGAGTAAAATTTATTTTGGTCGAAAATGCAAGCTTTTACAGGCGAAAAAAAACTGCAAGCTAATTTTGTCTAAAAAGACATGCAAGCTATTACAGAAGAAAATCAAATGGAAGGTATTATGGCCCAAAATAAACTGCAAGCTGTTTGAGTAGAAAAAAACAAGCTATTTTGGTCCAAAATAAATTACAAGCTATTTGAGTAAAAAATAAAATGCAAGCTATTTTGGTCCAAAATAAACTGCAAGCTATTTCGGTCGAAAATAAAATACAAGATATTATGGTCGTAACTAAACTGCAAGCTATTTCAGTAGAAAATAAAATGCAAGCTATTTTGGTCAAATATAAAATATAAGCTATTTGGGTCGAAAATAAAATGTAAAATATTTCAGGCGAAAATAAACTGCAAGCTATTTTATTCGAACATAAACTGCAAGCTATTTTGGTCGAAAATAAAAGGCAAGATATTTTGGTTGAAAATAAAATGCAAGCCATTTCTGGCGAAAATAAAATGCAAGCTATTTTGGTTCAAAATAAAATGCAAGCTATTTCTGGCAAAATTAAACTGTAAGCTAGTTTGGTCGACAATAAAATGGCAAGCTATTTTGGTCGAAAATAAAATGCAAGCTATTTTGGTTGAAAATGAACTGCAAGCTATTTGTGGCGAAAATAAAATGCCAGCTATTTTGGTCGAAAATAATCTGCAAGCTATTTCTGACAAAAATAAACCTCCAGCTATTTTGGTCGACAATAAACTGCAAGCTATTGTGGTCGGAAATAAAATGCAAGCTATGTTGGTCGAAAATAATACGCAAGCTATTTACGTCGAAAATAAAATGCAAGCTATTATGGCCGAAAATAAACTGCAAGCTATTTTGGTCGAAAATAAAATGCAAACTATTACAGGCGAAAATAAAACGCAAGCTATTATTTTGGTCGAAGTTATTTTGGTCGAAGATAAAATGCAACATATTTAAGTAGAAAATGAAATGCAAGCTATTTTGGTCGAAAATAAAATGCAAGCTATTTTGTTTAAAAATAAAATGCAAGTTATTTCAGGCGAAAATAAACTGCAAACTATTTTGGTCGAAAATAAAATTCAAGCTTTTTGAGAAGAAAATAAAATGCAAGATATTTTGGTCGAAATTAAATTGCAAGCTATTTGAGTAAAATTTATTTTGGTCGAAAATGCAAGCTTTTACAGGCGAAAAAAACTGCAAGCTAATTTTGTCGAAAAAAAAGATGCAAGCTTTTACAGAAAAAATAAACTGCAAGCTATTTGAGTAGAAAATCAAATGGAAATACCTTCCATTTGATTATGGCCCAAAATAAACTGCAAGCTATTTGAGTAGAAAAAAGCAAGCTATTTTGGTCCAAAATAAACTACAAGCTATTTGCGTAAAAAAATTAATGCAAGCTATTTTGGTCCAAAATAAACTGCAAGCTATTTTGGTCGAATGTAAAATACAAGCTATTATGGTCGGAAATAAACTGCAAGCTACTTCAGTAGAAAATAAAATGTAAGCTATTTTGGTCAAATATAAAATATAAGCTATTTGGGTCGAAAATAAAAAATAAAATATTTCAGCCAAAATAAAATGGAAGCTATTTTATTGGGAATATAAACTGCAAGCTATTTTGGTCGAAAATAAAATGCAAGTTATTACAGGCGAAAATAAAACGCAAGCTATTATGGTCGAAAATTAATTGAAAGCTATTCGAATAGAAAATAAAATGCAAGCTATTTTGGTCCAAAATAAAATGCAAGCTTTTTCAGAAGAAAATAAAATGCAAGCTATTTTGGTCGATATTAAATTGCAAGCTATTTGAGTAAAATTTATTTTGGTCGAAAATGCAAGCTTTTACAGGCGAAAAAAAACTGCAAGCTAATTTTGTCTAAAAAGACATGCAAGCTATTACAGAAGAAAATCAAATGGAAGGTATTATGGCCCAAAATAAACTGCAAGCTGTTTGAGTAGAAAAAAACAAGCTATTTTGGTCCAAAATAAATTACAAGCTATTTGAGTAAAAAATAAAATGCAAGCTATTTTGGTCCAAAATAAACTGCAAGCTATTTCGGTCGAAAATAAAATACAAGATATTATGGTCGTAACTAAACTGCAAGCTATTTCAGTAGAAAATAAAATGCAAGCTATTTTGGTCAAATATAAAATATAAGCTATTTGGGTCGAAAATAAAATGTAAAATATTTCAGGCGAAAATAAACTGCAAGCTATTTTATTCGAACATAAACTGCAAGCTATTTTGGTCGAAAATAAAAGGCAAGATATTTTGGTTGAAAATAAAATGCAAGCCATTTCTGGCGAAAATAAAATGCAAGCTATTTTGGTTCAAAATAAAATGCAAGCTATTTCTGGCAAAATTAAACTGTAAGCTAGTTTGGTCGACAATAAAATGGCAAGCTATTTTGGTCGAAAATAAAATGCAAGCTATTTTGGTTGAAAATGAACTGCAAGCTATTTGTGGCGAAAATAAAATGCCAGCTATTTTGGTCGAAAATAATCTGCAAGCTATTTCTGACAAAAATAAACCTCCAGCTATTTTGGTCGACAATAAACTGCAAGCTATTGTGGTCGGAAATAAAATGCAAGCTATGTTGGTCGAAAATAATACGCAAGCTATTTACGTCGAAAATAAAATGCAAGCTATTATGGCCGAAAATAAACTGCAAGCTATTTTGGTCGAAAATAAAATGCAAACTATTACAGGCGAAAATAAAACGCAAGCTATTATTTTGGTCGAAGTTATTTTGGTCGAAGATAAAATGCAACATATTTAAGTAGAAAATGAAATGCAAGCTATTTTGGTCGAAAATAAAATGCAAGCTATTTTGTTTAAAAATAAAATGCAAGTTATTTCAGGCGAAAATAAACTGCAAACTATTTTGGTCGAAAATAAAATTCAAGCTTTTTGAGAAGAAAATAAAATGCAAGATATTTTGGTCGAAATTAAATTGCAAGCTATTTGAGTAAAATTTATTTTGGTCGAAAATGCAAGCTTTTACAGGCGAAAAAAACTGCAAGCTAATTTTGTCGAAAAAAAAGATGCAAGCTTTTACAGAAAAAATAAACTGCAAGCTATTTGAGTAGAAAATCAAATGGAAATACCTTCCATTTGATTATGGCCCAAAATAAACTGCAAGCTATTTGAGTAGAAAAAAGCAAGCTATTTTGGTCCAAAATAAACTACAAGCTATTTGCGTAAAAAAATTAATGCAAGCTATTTTGGTCCAAAATAAACTGCAAGCTATTTTGGTCGAATGTAAAATACAAGCTATTATGGTCGGAAATAAACTGCAAGCTACTTCAGTAGAAAATAAAATGTAAGCTATTTTGGTCAAATATAAAATATAAGCTATTTGGGTCGAAAATAAAAAATAAAATATTTCAGCCAAAATAAAATGGAAGCTATTTTATTGGGAATATAAACTGCAAGCTATTTTGGTCGAAAATAAAATGCAAGTTATTACAGGCGAAAATAAAACGCAAGCTATTATGGTCGAAAATTAATTGAAAGCTATTCGAATAGAAAATAAAATGCAAGCTATTTTGGTCCAAAATAAAATGCAAGCTTTTTCAGAAGAAAATAAAATGCAAGCTATTTTGGTCGATATTAAATTGCAAGCTATTTGAGTAAAATTTATTTTGGTCGAAAATGCAAGCTTTTACAGGCGAAAAAAAACTGCAAGCTAATTTTGTCTAAAAAGACATGCAAGCTATTACAGAAGAAAATCAAATGGAAGGTATTATGGCCCAAAATAAACTGCAAGCTGTTTGAGTAGAAAAAAACAAGCTATTTTGGTCCAAAATAAATTACAAGCTATTTGAGTAAAAAATAAAATGCAAGCTATTTTGGTCCAAAATAAACTGCAAGCTATTTCGGTCGAAAATAAAATACAAGATATTATGGTCGTAACTAAACTGCAAGCTATTTCAGTAGAAAATAAAATGCAAGCTATTTTGGTCAAATATAAAATATAAGCTATTTGGGTCGAAAATAAAATGTAAAATATTTCAGGCGAAAATAAACTGCAAGCTATTTTATTCGAACATAAACTGCAAGCTATTTTGGTCGAAAATAAAAGGCAAGATATTTTGGTTGAAAATAAAATGCAAGCCATTTCTGGCGAAAATAAAATGCAAGCTATTTTGGTTCAAAATAAAATGCAAGCTATTTCTGGCAAAATTAAACTGTAAGCTAGTTTGGTCGACAATAAAATGGCAAGCTATTTTGGTCGAAAATAAAATGCAAGCTATTTTGGTTGAAAATGAACTGCAAGCTATTTGTGGCGAAAATAAAATGCCAGCTATTTTGGTCGAAAATAATCTGCAAGCTATTTCTGACAAAAATAAACCTCCAGCTATTTTGGTCGACAATAAACTGCAAGCTATTGTGGTCGGAAATAAAATGCAAGCTATGTTGGTCGAAAATAATACGCAAGCTATTTACGTCGAAAATAAAATGCAAGCTATTATGGCCGAAAATAAACTGCAAGCTATTTTGGTCGAAAATAAAATGCAAACTATTACAGGCGAAAATAAAACGCAAGCTATTATTTTGGTCGAAGTTATTTTGGTCGAAGATAAAATGCAACATATTTAAGTAGAAAATGAAATGCAAGCTATTTTGGTCGAAAATAAAATGCAAGCTATTTTGTTTAAAAATAAAATGCAAGTTATTTCAGGCGAAAATAAACTGCAAACTATTTTGGTCGAAAATAAAATTCAAGCTTTTTGAGAAGAAAATAAAATGCAAGATATTTTGGTCGAAATTAAATTGCAAGCTATTTGAGTAAAATTTATTTTGGTCGAAAATGCAAGCTTTTACAGGCGAAAAAAACTGCAAGCTAATTTTGTCGAAAAAAAAGATGCAAGCTTTTACAGAAAAAATAAACTGCAAGCTATTTGAGTAGAAAATCAAATGGAAATACCTTCCATTTGATTATGGCCCAAAATAAACTGCAAGCTATTTGAGTAGAAAAAAGCAAGCTATTTTGGTCCAAAATAAACTACAAGCTATTTGCGTAAAAAAATTAATGCAAGCTATTTTGGTCCAAAATAAACTGCAAGCTATTTTGGTCGAATGTAAAATACAAGCTATTATGGTCGGAAATAAACTGCAAGCTACTTCAGTAGAAAATAAAATGTAAGCTATTTTGGTCAAATATAAAATATAAGCTATTTGGGTCGAAAATAAAAAATAAAATATTTCAGCCAAAATAAAATGGAAGCTATTTTATTGGGAATATAAACTGCAAGCTATTTTGGTCGAAAATAAAATGCAAGTTATTACAGGCGAAAATAAAACGCAAGCTATTATGGTCGAAAATTAATTGAAAGCTATTCGAATAGAAAATAAAATGCAAGCTATTTTGGTCCAAAATAAAATGCAAGCTTTTTCAGAAGAAAATAAAATGCAAGCTATTTTGGTCGATATTAAATTGCAAGCTATTTGAGTAAAATTTATTTTGGTCGAAAATGCAAGCTTTTACAGGCGAAAAAAAACTGCAAGCTAATTTTGTCTAAAAAGACATGCAAGCTATTACAGAAGAAAATCAAATGGAAGGTATTATGGCCCAAAATAAACTGCAAGCTGTTTGAGTAGAAAAAAACAAGCTATTTTGGTCCAAAATAAATTACAAGCTATTTGAGTAAAAAATAAAATGCAAGCTATTTTGGTCCAAAATAAACTGCAAGCTATTTCGGTCGAAAATAAAATACAAGATATTATGGTCGTAACTAAACTGCAAGCTATTTCAGTAGAAAATAAAATGCAAGCTATTTTGGTCAAATATAAAATATAAGCTATTTGGGTCGAAAATAAAATGTAAAATATTTCAGGCGAAAATAAACTGCAAGCTATTTTATTCGAACATAAACTGCAAGCTATTTTGGTCGAAAATAAAAGGCAAGATATTTTGGTTGAAAATAAAATGCAAGCCATTTCTGGCGAAAATAAAATGCAAGCTATTTTGGTTCAAAATAAAATGCAAGCTATTTCTGGCAAAATTAAACTGTAAGCTAGTTTGGTCGACAATAAAATGGCAAGCTATTTTGGTCGAAAATAAAATGCAAGCTATTTTGGTTGAAAATGAACTGCAAGCTATTTGTGGCGAAAATAAAATGCCAGCTATTTTGGTCGAAAATAATCTGCAAGCTATTTCTGACAAAAATAAACCTCCAGCTATTTTGGTCGACAATAAACTGCAAGCTATTGTGGTCGGAAATAAAATGCAAGCTATGTTGGTCGAAAATAATACGCAAGCTATTTACGTCGAAAATAAAATGCAAGCTATTATGGCCGAAAATAAACTGCCAGCTATTTCAGTAGAAAATAAAATGCAGGCTCTTTTGGTCAAATATAAAATGCAAGCTATTTGGGTCAAAAATAAAATGCAAGATATTTCAGTCGAAAATAAACTGCAAGCTATTTCATTCGAATATGAACAGCAAGCTATTTTGGTCCAAAATAAAACGCAAGCCATTTTGGTTGAAAATAAACTGCAAGCTATTACAGGCGAAAATAAAATTGCAAGTTATTTCAGTACAAAATAATATGGAAGCTATTTTGGTCCAAAATAAACTGCAAGCTATTTGAGTAGAAAATAAAATGCAAGTATTTTGGTCGAAAATAAACTGCAAGCTATTTTGGTCGAAAATAAAATGCTCGTTATTATGTTCAAAAATAAACTGCAAGCTATTTCTGGCAAAAATAAACTGCAAGCTATTTTGGTTGACAATAAAATGCAAGCTATTTTGGTCCAAAATAAAATGCATGCCATTTTCGTCCAAAATAAAATGCAAGCTATTTCAGGCGAAAATAAAATTTGAGTTTAAGTTAGTTTGGTCGAAAATAAAATGCAAGCTATTTTGGTCAAAAATAGACTGCAAGCTATTTTGGTCAAAAATAAAATGCAAGCTATTGCAGGCGAAAATAAACTGCAAGCTATTTGAGTAGAAAATAAAATACAAGCTATTTGAGTAGAAAATAAAATGGAAGCTATTTTGGTCGAAAATATACCGCAAGCTATTTTGGTCGAAAATAAAATGCTAGCTATTTTGTTCGATAAAAAACTGCAATCCATTTCAGAAGAAAATAAAATGCAAGCTATTTTGATCGAAAATAAACTAAAAGCTATTATGGTCGAAAATAAAACGCAAGGTAGTTTGTTCGAAAATTAAATGCATGCTATTTCAGGCGAAAATAAACTGCAAACTATTTTGGTCGAAAATAAACTAAAAGCTATTTGAGTGGAAAATAAAATGCAAGCTATTTGATTAGAAAACAAAATGCAAGCTATTTTGGTCGAAAATAAATTGCAGGCTGTTTTGGTAGAAAATAAACTGCAAGCTATTTGAGTGGAAAATAACATTCAAGCTATTTGGGTTGAAAATAAAATGCAAGCTATTTTAGTAGAACATAAAATGCAAGCTATTTTGGTCGAAATTAAACTGCAAGCTGTTGTGGTCGAACATAAAATGCAAGCTATTTTGGTCGAAATTAAACTGCAAGCTTTTTTGGTCGAAAATAAAATGCTAGCTATTAAATGCAAGCTATTTTGGGCGAAAAAGGTAGTTACGTACGGTAGATGAGTGGATCGGGAGGTTTTGCGTACCAATTATCGTGCTTGTAGCAGTGAAGAGACGGTTACGTAAGTGTATAAGCACAATGTATCTGTCCTGAAAGCGAGTCGTCACTCTTCTTTTAGGACGCCGTCTGATGTCAACAATACTTCCGGTTTGTCTATATTTCAACCACAGCTGTCGAATGGTAGAATGTCGCCTGTTAAAAAGTCGTGCAACTTTATATAATGATGGAAACTATTTAGAATGCTAAGTGTATGCGATATTTAATGATTTATTGCAAAAGGTTAATAAAATATCGATTTTAATGATAATGTTGAAAAAACCCGCCTAATAGAAGTATCTGCATCAAACCTTCCGGCGGCTCCACCGCGTTACTGTACGCTCATTCTTGCCATATATCTGATTTTTAATTAACTACTCTCATATACAATGCATTTCAATTCATTTTAACATTCATCACGCCGTGCACGTGGTCCCCGTGCCAAAAAATATCAATCGAGCCATCCGTTCCGCTTGACTATTCGGGGCGACAAAAATCGTGTTTTATAATTGGCACATCGACAGAGTGTTGTGTGAAACAATAGACTGCCAAATATAACACAGCTACACAGACTGGTTACCCCAAAAATCACAATTTATAAGGTGGACGCTTAGAAAATCTGTTCGGTGTATACAACTACGGAATCCCGTTAGGGCCATCGCCTATGAATGGGTGGATCTTAAACGCGATATTCGATAGTACGATGATGAAAACGCGAAATCACGATACTACGATAACGAAAACGCGACAACACGATGATGCTAACGCGACATTACGATAACGAAAACGCGATACTACGACAGTACAATGATGATAATGCGATATAATTTCGTGTTATCACCATAGTACTGTCGCATTTTCACCATCGTAATGTCGTTCTGTAGTGTTATCGCGTTTTCATTATCGTACTGTCGCGTTATCATCATCGTACTGTCGTGTTATCGCGTTTTCATTATCGTACTGTCGCGTTATCATCATCGTACTGTCGCGTTATCATCATCGTACTGTCGCGTTATCATCATCGTACTGTCGCGTTATCACCATCGTACTGTCGCGTTATCAGTATCGCACTGTCGCAATATCACTATCGTACTGTCGCCTTCCGGTGTGCATGCTTACAATAAAAAGATCTTACAGAATAGCTGTTAAAATGGATGAGTTTATAAAAAATCTTTTTGAGAGAGGCTATACCTACAAGGAAATGATTTTCTTATTGAAAACGGATATTGGGGTAGATATAAGGTGAGTTTATTAAAGATAATTTGTAAGATTTATTGCGTATTTGTTAGGATAGTTAACCGTTTGGTTAT
The DNA here is from genome assembly GCA_027627225.1 of Congeria kusceri. Lineage (NCBI taxonomy): Eukaryota > Metazoa > Mollusca > Bivalvia > Myida > Dreissenidae > Congeria > Congeria kusceri. The sequence goes on from CM051038.1 coordinate 15,027,657, forward strand.
TGTTTACAGTTAAAATTGGCCGTTTTAACTAAACCGCATGTCTTGACGTTGTTGTTTTTTCCACGCGCTTGTACGTTTTATACTTTTTATGTTTCAAGCATAGGTAAAATGGTTATGTATAGATATATTAGTGGACAAGATATTTAATGAGTTGTTTAATGTTTCAAATGGGTAAACTTGTAAGTAAAATGTGCTGCTCATGACATAATTATGTTGTCGTATGAAATTATAAATCAGTATGTTCGAGAGGTTCTCTTCTTCACTATTGGTTTCTATTGGTTTTTTCAGCTATCGTCAACTTAAAAGACATTTGCAGAGACTGAATTTAAGGAGACGAGGCGTGTGGGATGTTGAACAGGTTCAAAATGCAATACAGGTATTTTACTGTATTTTTCATTCATTCTTTCAAAATTGAAAATAAAATTTCCGTAAAGGGTGGTTAACTGCCGTATTTTGAAGCATTTACGTGAAAACATGATCTCACACCGATCCCCGTCATTCCATCAAATTGATCGGATCTCAACGTCACTGAGCATCGATAGGGTTATTTGTACATGTATAAGCGATATGCTTAAACTCCAAAGCTAGTTGAAGTGCCTCTAGCAATAGATGATTAATGGTTGTTCACAGAATATAATGATTACTTATATGTGTTTGTTCTTCCGTGGCTCGAAAAACGCGATGGCAACTTTGTCTTATAGACAATACACATGTTCTTACGTGATAGTTATTACAATATCTAGACAAGAGCTTAGTCAATTCCATTGGATTTCAAGGGGCAGTTTCACAGTTTTGGGCTGTGAAAAGTACTTTTCTAAAACTGATTTTTATGCCCCCAAAGGAGGCATATAGTAGTCGCACCGTCTGACCGTGGGTGGGTGGGTGGGTCTGTCCGACAGACTTCGTTTCAGCTCTGTAACTTTGTAATGCCTGGATGGATTTTAATATAACTTCAGATCATTATTTCCCATGACTAGACGATGTGTCGCGTACAACTCCCATGCTCGTCGGTCAAAGGTCAAGGTCACAATTCAAGGTCAAAGGTCATGAATTTTCGTTTCCGCTACATTACTTCTAAATGCCTGGATGGATTTTAATATACCTTCAGATTATTATTCCCCATGACCAGACGATGTGTCGCGTACAACTCCCATGCTCGTCGGTCAAAGGTCAAGGTCACAATTTAAGGTCAAAGATAATAAATTTTTGTTGCCGCTCAGTCTTAACGCCTGAACGGATTTTAATATAACTTCAGATTATTATTACAATGACTAGACAATGTGTCGCGTACAGTTCCCATGATCGTCGGTCAAAGGTCAAAGTCACAATTCAAGGTCAAAGGTCATGAATTTTTGTTTCCACTTGATAGCTTCTAAATGTTTGGAGGGATTTAAATGTTACTTCAGATTATTATTCTCTATGACCAGACAATGTGTCACATACAGCTCCCATACTCGTCTGTCAAAGGTCAAAGTCACAATTCAAGGTCAAAGGTCAAGGATTTCTGTTTCTCCACTATAACTTCTAAACGTCTGGAAGGATTTTAATATTACTTCAGATTAATATTTCCCATGACTAGGCGATGTGTCGTGTACAACTTCCATGGTTCTCGGTCAAAAGGTCAAGGTCACAATTCAAGGTCAAATGTCAAGGAATTTTATTTCTGCTGTTTATCTGCCAAAAGCCATTTTAATATTACTTCAGATTATTTTTTCCCATGACCAGATGATGTGTCGCATACCACTTACATGCTCCTCGGTCAAGGTCTAAGGGTCCAAGGTTACACTTAAAAGGTCAAATATTAGAATGAACTTTTTGTAGGAAGCATCATTTTTTCCAGCATGTACGGAATGTAATCACTTGGTGGGAATGAAGAGCATTATGAGGCAGTGTGTCACAACAACAAACAGTCGTGTTGCTGAAATCTCAAGATATTTATCCAGGGCATAATATTGTACTCTGACATTGTTTTGCCTTCCTCTGACGAGCATATGCTTCGAGGGCATATGTCACATCCTGTGACAAGCCTTGTTTTCTGTTCTCTGTACATTTATTGTTTATATTTCAAGGTTTGAAAAGCACATTGCATGTGAATAGTTAAACTTTTGAAGAATGTTTGTTATTGAGAAAATGTTGCTACCTCGTAGACATACCCTAGTAATATTTTGCTTAAAACGGTATCGTGATTATCAAATAATTATAAAGCAGATAAAAAGTATTGATGGATTCTACAATTGTTTTAACATTTTATTGTAAATGTTTTTTTTTTTACGTTTATATTCACTTCTAACGGCGCCCTGTGATGCTCTGCATCATTGTTTTTTCTTGTTACCATTGAGTTGAGTGAACTGTTTTTATGACCATCAATTCCAATAATTAAAGGGTAGATGATAATACGCATCACTGTTCAGAACAAGACCGCAAGCCTGAAGATTAACACATTTAAAGGTTCACAGCCGTCGCTATTATCTTTTCGAACATCAGCATTTACTGCCTGCAAAAAATGGAAACCCGGAGTAGAGAAATAAGGGCAAGAAAAGTAGCTAAAATATGACAATGATTATGCTAAACAAATTATCAAAGGGTAATATAGTAATTATTGTTCAAGTCTGTCTCAACAACTAGTGAGGTCTTCTGTTTTCAAGTGAGCCCTTTGGGTCATCATTGCCATCTCGTGGAAAATTTGTTTGGCATGATCATAATGATAACGATAGTTGCATTCTACTTGTTTACATTCAGAGTGCACTCTGTGGCAGCGGGCGCAATCTTGGATGTCGATCCATGACTCAAAGATTACGGTCTCGACACGGACTGTCTGTGGGAAGGTTAGTATAAATGTGTGTTAAGGCTGCAAGCTACTGCATATTAAATTTACATGTAAATTCTTAAATACTGAAGGAGATAAAGTACTGTTCTTCCAATTTAATACCTATAATCTTAAAGACAAAGAAGAACTTTCGATGTACAGTTACGAAGAGTAGTAATGTAGTAATCGATGCGCAGGTATCCCTTTAACAAAAGTATATTGCCTTCTCTCGACGTGCAAAAAATGCTCACGATAAGCATAAATGCAAAACGTCCGTCATGCTAATTTACTATTTACTTAAAAAATCATTCCGCTATAATCATCTGCAAAGTAGCTACATTTGCTCCGTATCGGTGAAAAATATGGCAGTTAATTGCAACTGGGCATTAAAGACCCCGTTGTTTTGTCTTGCAGAAACACAGTTCTTCATCAGATGAAGCTGTTGGATCCAGAGGGTGTTGAAGCCAGACGTAGACATAGACTCGTTAGAAGAATATATCGCAACAGCGGTCCAAACTTTTTACTTCACATGGATGGGTATGACAAGATCAAGCGCTTTGGACTGGCAGTACATGGTGCCATAGATGGGTGAGTTCCTCGAAGCTGTTCATTGTTCAGTACAGACAACGCAAAACCCGACGGCCAGACATGTCAGACAAACAATGAGAATGTCATACACAAATTTCAAAACACCTTGTTCATATTTTATACTTGTGTTTACTTAGATGTCCGACAGCTGATTTGGAAGTTTTGTGTAGTCTATTAGGAGGTATGTAGTAAAGGAGGTTATTTGAGTGTTTTTCCCACAACATTTGCGATGATTTGTATTGTGACATATTTAATATTTGGTATTTGTTTGTTTTTTTATCTACTGGACGATAGTTAACTAGTAAATTAGTAATTCACATTTATGGAAGCCTAATTTATGGAAGCCTCATAAATAAACGGGACAATCATTAAAACCAATATTCCATTACCAAGCAGTTTGGTATTCAAATGATAAACTATCAACTGGAAAGTTGTTTGAAAATATCTAACTTCCGTTACGATTCGTTACGATCACACCTGTTCTCACCTTTTAGGTACTCACGGAGAGTTTTATGGTTAAAGGTTAATAGAACAAATATCGACCCAAAGGTGGTGGCATCATATTTCCTTGAGTTTGTAACAGAAGCAAAAGGTAAAAATTTATTTTGGTATTTTATTTCAATACTGCATATATAATTAAGGGCATGTTGTACAACGGTGGCAAAGAAGGGTGTTGGGGGTGTGCGTGTGTGTGCGTGTGAAGGTGCGTGTGTGTGCGTTTACAGCCAAAGAAATATTTTGCGATTAAAAAGTATTCAATAATGTATTTTACGACAGTGGTTATGCTTAACTTTTCTTCCTTTTTTAATCAAAGGTAATGGTAATTAAGTATTGTATTGTTTCAGTTATGCCACAGTTTGTTGTAAGATTGTACACGCACGCACGCACGCACGAACGCACACGCGCGCACACACACACACACACGCACACACACACACACACACATGAAGTCAGTTTGGCTTTGTAATGGCTTTAACAAATAGTACATATTATTATAGAAATACCGGTAAAGGACTTCTAAAAAAAACGATTAACTGGGTACATTAAATATTTGTAAAGAAATATATAATGTCAATCTATGTCAAACTAACGTTTTGGGGGTTTTACATTAGGAGCGCCAAGATGCATCCGAATGGATGCAGGCATAGAGAATGGAGTTGTAGCTAACATGCAGAAGTCGTTCCGGTGGTTTCACGAAGATGAAATGGCAGGGGAGAAAAGTGTACTGATTGGGAGTTCACCTTCAAACCAGGTTTGAAACGATTTCACATTACAATATATCTGGTAGAAGACTGCATGATGTCAACATGGTTACCATACTTATGTCTGGATACAGATGGAAACAAGAAATGTCTTTAAAAAGACAATCGGCGTTGATGTTCGCTAAGGACCGCACAATTAGAATTAATTAAAAGATCGAGAATCAACACAAGTATTAATGAAAAGATGTTATATATAGTTTCTTCATTTATACAATAGTAGATATGGTACGTGACTATGTCACTAACTGAGGATTTATTGTCATTTTCGACATTTTATTGGTCTGTGCTTAAATATTAAACACAAATGATTATTTTTCATTAACTTGAAACAACATAAAACGATCTAAATCCTCTAATAGTTATAAATAAAAATCTGGGGTCTGAGAACGTAAGTAAATTTGGGGACCGGTTTAACTTGTGGCTGGTTTCACTTGCTTCCGAGTTATGTGTGCATGTCTTACGAGTAAGTCAGAACAGTAGGCTAAACAAAATGATTATTTCATTCTGTGAATGAATACATGTATTACATTCTGTTCATGATATAAATGACAAAATGTGTTCAAAATTAGGATCGGTTTTAGAGTGAATGTTGAATATATGTTTATATTAACAGTTTATGTAAACAATTATGTAAATTGTAATCCCTAAAATTATGCAACCGTTATTGATAGACATTAAAGCCATTGTTTTAAGTTTGCATTTCCTAAAATTTTCCCGGGCCAAACAAATTTCCCAATAAAATAATGGTATTTAATTTTTCCACTGCATAATTAATTTATTGCGCCGAGCTTCTAGCTTTTCATTGGTACACATTTTCAAGAATCTGGATGAAAAGTGATCTTAGACAGCTACGCCAAAAAAAAATCACAGTGACCTTGATTCACTCGACTAATGAATTCAGCATCTAACTTCACAAAAAAATGTTATCAGCCATGTTTAAGAAATAAGTCATTTATAAGGGCAGGGCTGCCTATTCCCTTTAGTTGTTTCTCTAGTTGTTTCTAGAATATACTGTTTACATGGACATTTTCCAGCAAATTCGTACATATGTGCGTTTCCATCCTACCAGGATTAATAGAAGGTAATATAAAACTGCAATTGATGAATAATACATAATATATCAAATGTTCACAGAGGATAGAGTGTTGGTGGAGAAGACTTCATGAGATGTGTATTGCAGCATGGCAAAAAATTCTTGCTCATTTACAAAACAAAGATTGGGGCCTAGTGGGTACAACACCGGAAATATTTAAACGCATGCCAGTTAGAGACTACATGCTAAACGAGCCGGATCCGGTTAGCTCAGTTGGTAGAGCGCTGGATCGTGAGTTCGAACCCCAGCCCGGCCACATAACTTGTGTGGGGATTGGTCATGAAATAATTTCTACGGCCATTCCCCCCCCCCCCCCCCATCTACCTCTGATTCAAGTAGGGCAGTTGTCAGTTACTGGCATAGGTGTGTGCACTTAGTACTGGTAAACCGCTTAGATCGGCTAAGCTTGCCCAGGAAAGATTTGAGTAGGTTAACTGACCGCCGTGATATGACTGAAATATTGTTAAAAACGGCGAAAATTGCAAACAAACAAACAAACAAAATACATGCTAAACGTAATCATGACTAATGTATGATTATTGACTGCACAGTACACATACAACCTCTTACTTATGATCTATTTGCTGAATAATTTGATATTTGTTTGAGTAATGTTTACCTACGTAAAATTTATATTTGATATCTATATCATAGTTGACCCATAACTTTGTTTTATGCATACTATCATATCTTCATTTGTATACTAACGACCATACTAGTATTGTCCATTGTATTATTCAATAAACTAAACTACATGTATAATACATTTCTGTGAACGCGTCTTAATGATTTTCAGAGAATGTGTAAGATTTTGCTTCACACCAATAATACAACATGAGCTGAATATGGTCCGACAAGAATGGAACGATCATCAAATCAGACACCAGAACGGAGATGAAGTCCATGGCTAGCCAGAAATCCTCTATCGCCATCCAGAATTATATGGTATTATAATAAATACTATAATCACGACCGATTATTATTAATTTAATGGTCAAGCTGTTGTTTCAGTGAATTTTCTACTGGTCATCTGTTAATTAACGTAATGGATCATATAAAACACATGGCACAATGTACGGGACACGATGATTATGAACTGTGTGATGCTGATTATATAATTTTCAATTTTACTTATTATTGAGGGCACATAGAAGACACGATTAGAATATACGATTCAAGCTTTTATTCATTTATTTATTCTTAAAAAAATTATAAATAATACAAAATCCGATATAGGTACAAGGAAAATAGTTGGTTCTGCTGGTGTTCTGACCTACGATAATATGTAAATAATCAAACATGATATCATTATCGCTACTAAAAGCCATTTTATTATTTGAGCTATCCGAGTAACTGATAGATATTAAATGAAAAATAGACAAAATAGTATTTTTGCATTTTTTTAGTAAAGGGACTGGATTTGCATTCGTAATGTAACATTGCACGTTATATTATATATGTTATTATTTTGTTCTTTTTGCACCTAAAGGCACAAGGGACTATAGATTTCCAGTAGAAATGGAAGATGTGGCGACCTTTCGCTCGTTTTGCAAAACACCGACGTTAACTGGTGTTGAGGAGCCCCTCCAAACATCCCTATTTGGGTTGCTTGAATCCACAGGAAGAACGCAACCTGAAATTGTAGAAGAAGCAAAAGACCTTCTCGAGTGGTTTACAAACTATTTTCAATAAGGCATTGGACACGCATGCATTGGTTCAATAGTGCACTTCTTTATTAAAAAAGAAACTGTATTATAAAATGGGCAAACGTGGTCTGATCTGTCTTTTCCCCAGCATCTGATACAGGTCAAGCATAAAAATTATTTTCCTGAATATGACCACATAATGCGCATATGAAAGATTCAGTGGTAAATGATGCTAAATGATAGGTAACAAAACAATATCGAGTCTGCCTTTTAGTGCAAGGTTTTGATGAAAAATGACATTTTCATATATTTTAAATCAGTACGTACTCTTTTAGTGCCACATGACCGATTGCCAGGGTGTTTGTTTTTGGAGAATCTGTTTAAAGTGTTGAAATATGCTAAGGCTAAACAAAATTAATGAATTGTTTCTCAGGCAGCGCCGCAACGTATTGTTATAACCCGCTACGAATTTGATTAAATGCAAAAAATATTAACTATTTTTCGACGATCACGCGCCGGGTTTTAAAAAATTCTGCGTTTTTTACATAGTGGAAGAAAAGTAATCCGGTAGAGGTAGATTTCGTTAGATTTATGTAGATTTTAGTATATCCAGTAACATTATTCCTGTGTGATCATATAATCTGGTATTTCTATTTCCACGGTAATTGTTTATCTTTCGATTGTCCTGATCAATTGTCAACATCAAACATATTTTTGATGTTTTTTTTTTAAGAAAAGAAGAAGTTATTAAAATGATTTCATTTGGAAACACTCGAGTAATACGACTTTTTATCATAAATCTAATGACTTTGTGTCACCTTGCAACCATCGGTAGACATTTGACGGCCAATGTATACACTTTCGTCTGCTTAGGTTAAAATGTAGGAAAACTCATAGTGTTATTTCGTAATATTTGAAAGTGTTGAAATATGCTAAGGCTAAACAAAATTAATGAATTGTTTCTCAGGCAGCGCCGCAACGTATTGTTATAACCCGCTACGAATTTGATTAAATGCAAAAAATATTAACTATTTTTCGACGATCACGCGCCGGGTTTTAAAAAATTCTGCGTTTTTACATAGTGGAAGAAAAGTAATCCGGTAGAGGTAGATTTCGTTAGATTTATGTAGATTTTAGTATTTCCAGTAACATTATTCCTGTGTGATCATATAATCTGGTATTTCTATTTCCACGGTAATTGTTTATCTTTCGATTGTCCTGATCAATTGTCAACATCAAACATATTTTTGATGTTTTTTTTAAGAAAAGAAGAAGTTATTAAAATGATTTCATTTGGAAACACTCGAGTAATACGACTTTTTATCATAAATCTAATGACTTTGTGTCATCTTGCAACCATCGGTAGACATTTGACGGCCAATGTATACACTTTCGTCTGCTTATGTTAAAATGTAGGAAAACTCATAGTGTTATTTCGTAATATTTGAAAACAAAATTAACAATTTTTAAATAATTTATGTTTGTTTGTACACGAACAGCCAACTATTTTTAAAACAAAAGTTTTACCGCGAGATAACCGATGACGAAATGTTTCAATTTGGCTGCCTGTTGCAAAAAAGGCTATTTTTTAAGAACGAATAGTGTGTTTTCTAACTAAATTTCAGTCGTTCCTTTCGTGAACAGGTTCAATTAATTTGATATTATTGAAAGAAAAAAGTTAGGATGTTTTTTTTCTGCTCAAAATAATTGTTTAACCAAGAGAATCGGATATACACAAATTTTGAAATAATGTGTTGATATAGTTTATTTGTTGATTTCATTTTTTTTTCTAGATGCTTTAGCTTGTTAAAAAGCATTCCATATTTTTGAAGAAATTCTGTGTCAATAAGTTCTATGTACTTGTTTTGATATGTCATTACATAGTGCCAATAGAAAAGAGCAGGATAAAAATATTATTGAATAAAAAAATCCGTCCACCCTCCTGATTTTTTAGAAAAAGTGCCCGAGAAGCAAATCATAAATTTTGTTTTGCCTTAAAATGCTGCAAATGTTACCATATAACAATTTAATTATCAGGACCTTGATGATGGTTGGCCGTTTAAACTAGATTTCCTCTTACATATTTCTAGACATAGGTACATAATTATATTTTGTTTCAACTTAATATTAGTTTAAACTTAGTGGGATATTATGTAATTTTCTCAAAATCATAAGTATTTCTTTACACCTTTTTTCACCAAAGGAGCAGTGTTATGTACCTTTTGGGAACAAGGGGGCAGTGTTATGTACCTTTTGGCAACAAGGGGGCAGTGTTATGTTACTTTTGGCAACAATGGGGCAGTGTTATGTACCTTTTGGCGACAAGGGGGCAGTGTCATGTACCTTTTGGCAACAAGGGGGCGGTGTTATATACTTTTTGGCAACAAGGGGCCAGTGTTATGTACCTTTTTGCGACAAGGGGCAGTGGTATGTACCTTTTGACGCCAAATCGGCCATGCTATTTATCTTTTGATGCCATGAGCACCAAGAGATCAGTGTTGTGTACCATTTAACTTGAATTTTCCACATATTGACCTTTACGCCATTTGCACAGACTTGTCCATATTTTAACAGAGTAACCACTGGTTAAACACAACAATGGCATCATACGTTATACACTTTATTGACAATAAGAAACACACCTTATTAAGACAAGCCTAGTAAGTACTAGAATTGTCACATGAGTGACGGATATACCCCCATAATAGGGCCTTGTTACAAAACTATGGCATCCATTCGAAAGAAATGGACAGAGAGAGAATGCTTTAATTTTTGAATGGTCAACAGAGTATTTGGAAAAATTTAATTTCAATAGGAGCCATAACTCTGTCAACATTTTGTGGATTGTAACCAAAGTTGAACTTGATCTGTATTATATGATGTTACACCTATTTACCAAACATACTTTAAATATGTGAAGCCTTTTATGAGTTATTGTCCATGTTTTTCGGGAATTTACGTCAAAAAGGGGCCATAACTGTGTCAAAATTTAGTGGTTTGTAACCAAAGTCAAACTTGACCTGTATTTTATGATGCTACATGTGTACCAATAATTATTTAAATACCGGTATGTCGAGCCATTGTTGAGTTATCATCAACACACCATGTTTTTAGGGAATTTAAGTCCAATAAAGGGCCATAACTCTGTCAAAATTGTGTGGTTTGTAAACAAAGTCAAACTTGACCCGTATTTTATGATGCTACACATGTATACCAAGAATTATTTGAATATGTCATGCCATTCTTGAGTTATCGTCCGGAAATCATGTTTTTAAGGAATTTTAAGTCAAAAAGGGGCCGTAACTCTGTCAAAATTTAGTGGTTATAACCAACATCGAACTTTACCTGTATTCTATGATGTTACACATATGTATCAAAAATTATTTGAATATGTCAAGCCTTTCTTGAGTTATCATCCGGAAACAAACAGACCAACAAGCTTATTGCTTTATATCCCCCCTAAACTTTGTTTGTGGGGGTATAAAAACAAGCTTAGCAATAAAGAACAATGTATATAAATTAAATGTTATATTTCTTTTAAAACAATAAAACACTTTTCATACTAACGGATTAAACTATTTAAAATAACCTTAAAACAAACTTAAACTAACATTGAACAAGACGTGTCACAAATGCCTATAAGAGGAACGCAACATAATGTCAGATAAATCAGTTCCTGAAAATTTACAATAATGGTATTTTATTTTTTACCACAACGTAGGTGAATAGGTTCGTCTTGATTTCTGTTCTATGTGCATTTAAAAAAAAAGAATGACCCACACAAATTACTCAAGGGTTAAAGAAACAAACAAAATGTGGGTCAAATAATTTACAGCTAATCATAGCTTAATACACTGGTATAGTGCCATAGACATAAACTGCTAACACAAAAGCAACAAACACTAAGACATTTACTAGATCAACAAAGTAAACTCACCATTTATGTTGCATTTTCTATACTATTTGTATGATAGCAAAAAACATCAATTGCTTTAAGTTTATAATTATGGCAGTTATAATTGTATGTCAAAACGGTATGGGTTCATTCTTTCATTACAGTTAAATGCCTTTTAAAATAAGGTCTATGAGTGAACAGCACTTGTGAATATTCCTTTGTACAAGTGTCTGTGTATATATTTTAGCACAGTATTTAAATTAAATATACAAATCCATTCACTTTATGTCAAATCATCATGGGCATTGACAAAAAATGGCCATATGATAAACAATCGAAATCATAAACACAATACTATAATGGCGACATGGTCCTACTCTGGCGCCTACTTTGGCAAACCTAGAAAGTGACAATGCTAGTAATGTAAAAATCTGTATTCCCTAAGCTCTGAAACAAACCAAAAACAACATTGAAACAAAACTTTTACAATACTTATGTTAAATCTGATACATGATCCCTGACAGTATTGGGAAGTGAATAATTTATCCTATATGCAATCCCAAGCGAGGTCTAGATATAAGCTATCTACATATGAAGTTTCATTAAAATATCTCAATGTCTCCTCAAGCTATTGAGCAGAAACTGTTTGTCTATTTTTAGTAATGGTGACCTTGACCACACCCACCCTATATGCAATCCCAAGCAAGGTCTAGATATAATATATCTACATATGAAGTTTCATTAAAATATCTCAATGTCTCCTCAAGCTATTGAGCAGAAACTGTTTGTCTATTTTTAGTAATGGTGACCTTGACCACACCCACCCTATATGCAATCCCAAGCAAGGTCTAGATATAATATATCTACATATGAAGTTTCATTAAAATATCTCAATGTCTCCTCAAGCTATTGAGCAGAAACTGTTTGTCTATTTTTAGTAACGGTGACCTTGACCGCACCCACCCTATATGCAATCCCAAGCAAGGTCTAGATATAATATATCTATGTATGAAGTTTCATTAAAAGATCACAATGTGTTCTCAAGCTATTGAGCGGAAACAGATCTTTATTTTTAGTAATGGTGACTTCGACCTCGACCCCACCCACCCTATATGCAATCCCAAACGAAGTCTCGATATAAGGTATCTATGTATAAAGTTTCATTAATATATCTCAATGTGTTGTCAAGTTATTGAGCGGAAAACGTTTCTCTATTTTTAGTAATGGTGACCTTGACATTGACCCCACCCACCCCATACGCAATCCAAAGTGAGGTCCTAATATAAGGTATCTATGTATGAACTTTAATTGAAATATCTCAATTCGTTCTCAAGTTATTGAGGGGAAACCGTTTTTCTATTTTTAGTAACAGTGACCTTGACCCACCCACCCCATATGCAATCCTAAGCGAGGTCTCGCTATAAGGTATCTATGTATGAAGTTTCATTACAATCGCTTAATCCGTCCTCAAATTAGACAGCATAAACGAAAGTTTACGCCCCCAATACGCCTGCCTGAGCGCCCGTCCACCCGCACGCCCAATGACATACCCCAATCTAATAACCAAAATGTTTCTTTAAAAATCATTGAAGCAGAGCATCTTAGTACAGTGAACGCCTCTTGGTAATGAAGCTTCCCATTAAGTTTGAAGATTGGCTAGTAGTTGCTGAGAAACAGTCCAGACAAGAATCGCGCACTATACACTAATTTCAGCAACCTTCAAAGTCCCATAACTGCAAGTAAAATCACTGAAAGGGAACATCCTTGTACTGTGCACAATTAATTTTGATAATGAAGCATTTCATACAGTTTCATTGTATTCTGGCCAGTAGTTGCAGAGAAATAGCCCGGACAAGAATTGTTCACTATATTCTAATTTCAGAAACCTTCAAAGTCCCACAACTCTTAGAAAAATCATTGAAGCAGAACATCCTTCAGTGCAAATCTCCTTTTGGTAATAAAGCTTCCCATAAAGTTTAATTGAAATCTGGCCAGTAGTTGTGTAAAAATAGATTGGACAAAAATTGTGCACTAAATACTTATTTCAGAAGTCCCATAACTCTAAGAAAAATCATTGAAGCAGAACGTCCTGATTCAGTGCACACCTCCTCTGGGTAATGAAGCTTCCTATAAAGTTTCATTTAATTCTGGCCAGTATTTGTGTTTAAATAGACGGGACAAGTATTTTGCACTACATGCTTATTTCCGAAATCTTCGAAGTCCCATAACTCTGAGAAAAATCATTGAAGCGGAACGCCCTGGTTCAGTACACATCTCCTCTTGGTAATAAAGCTTTCTATAAAGTTTCATTGAACTCAGACCAGTAGTTGCGTAGAAATAGACCAGACAAGAATTGTGCACTAAATGCTTATTTCAGAAATCTTTAAATTCCCATAACTCTGAGAAAAATCATTGAAGTGGAACATCATGGTACAGGGCACACCCCTTTTGGTAATGAAGCTTCACATGAAGTTTAATTGACTTCTGGTCAGTAGTTGCTGAGAAATACTCCAGACAAGACAACGGGATGGACGGAAGGACGGACGGATGGACGGACAAAGCGGCAACTATATGCTCCTCCGAAAATTTTTCGGGGAGCATAACAAATGATAGTCATGCAACTATACCATCCAATACACATATTTTATGTAAGTATGACATGCTGAACCAATGTCACCAGTAATGATGTGCTATGTACAAGCAGATACACTATTTGAGAAAATAAGTCCACTTAAAAAGGTAAATAACCTTTCATCTAACTGTTTAATTTTACATGCCAAGAAATGCTTTTTACCACATGATCCTTACACTTTCAAAAAGCCACATGATTCCTTAAGACAGCATATCATGATTTCTCTAAATTTCTCTGGATCCTCAATGCCTCTTGGAATCCATATCTCCAAACTGCAGGTTGACACATGTGGCAAGCGTCCCTCTTCAGTGAAGAACTTTATTTCAATTTTTGGGGGAAATCCTAGGTGTGGTATAATGTCTGATCCGGTGACAAAGGCCAATAATTCTCCAAATGTAGCCGGTACCAATTTGTCTGAAAGAAGAAAATGATATGAACATACTTTGTTCATTTTTAATATGAAATCTGCAAAGGAAGCTGTAATATGATTAAATTTCAACATTCCTATGATGTCTCATGATGGCTAGGAACTATGCATGATGTTATAATGCAACAAGCCATTCGCCGTGATATGACTGAAATACTGTTAAAAACGGCGAAAAATCCCAGCAAACAGAGCAAACAAACAAACAGTATTTGCAGAGATATATGTACTTGCATGCAAACTTTAACCTGAATATTTCTAAGCTCAAAAATGGGCATAATTCTGCTAAATTGCAGGTCAGAGTTATGCGCCTTGGTCAGTGATCTTACATAATGACCCCGAAGACAAAAGTGGCTTTCAGGACAATGCTTCAAATAGTTAATTTATGTTTTCTGGTACTTATGATGTAATCAAATGCAATAACAATTGTCATTATTTTTCTTACAATCTTCATATGACGGTAGCTTACTCTACATTTACCGAAAAGGTAATCTCTAATCAATAGTGACGTTTATATGAGTATGTGAACTCATCTTTTATATCAACCTCTCTATAATAGATATATGAACGACACGTCTGTCCGTCTGACTTTGTCTGGTGTAAGCATTTTCTGACTAATGAGCTAATAATGCTACCTACAATGTCCTGGAGGAAAATCTCCCATGAGTATATAGATTGCTCCTCCCCAGTCCTATTGTTCGAACCCTCAGGGGACCTGTCGTACGCACACAATCCTTCAAACGTATTCTTGTCCAGCGCCACAGGAGCAGCGCATAACAGTGGTTTAAACTTAGCAGCATTCTCTTTCACCTTTTGCCAGAGTGTTCCAAGGGAGTCCGTTCCTCTTGTGAACTGCTGGATTTCAGCAGATGTCCTGAAAGACATAAAGTTTTTAATTAACTTCACTGACTATGCCCCTGGCATGTCAACTACCGGTATTTATTATTGAAAGACTCAGCAATTCCCTCAAATCTGTATTTGTGATACTTTTAACAAAATGTTGTCTCAAATCATTGATTGTTCCTGAACGTGAAATAGTTTTAAATGTTTTGATTAGTAATGTAACTGAGTATAAAAATGCACTAATGTCAAAACTAAATGAACGTCCCTAGTAACATTAAGGAGGACATAGGGTGGTTTTACCTGTCTAAAAGGAACTGCTTTTGTATAAGCACTGCATATTCCTCTTTATTTTGCAGGGTCAAACGGTAAATGTTAATAATACCGTTTTCAATTAGGCTGTCCCCATGAATGCTGAGAAATCTCTCCCTATCACATTTCAATTAGGCTGTCCCCATGAATGCTGAGAAATCTCTCCCTATCACATTTCAATTAGGCTGTCCCCATGAATGCTGAGAAATCTCTCCCTATCACATTTCAATTAGGCTGTCCCCATGAATGCTGAGAAATCTCTCCCTATCACATTTCAATTAGGCTGTCCCCATGAATGCTGAGAAATCTCTCCCTATCACATTTCAATTAGGCTGTCCCCATGAATGCTGAGAAATCTCTCCCTATCACATTCTGTGTTGATACCACGTAGCTAGATGAAACAATGACTGGTTTAACTTTTTAATACTGATTTTTGCAAGTAAAAAGGGTATTATATTGAGATGTATATATGTATCCAAAAGACATTACTGAAAATTAAATTGCATTATTGTATTGTATATTTATTCATTTGCATGCAAGTCATTCCTAAAAGCAATGATATATTTTCCTTATTGAGTCAAAATGGACTGTTTGCTGTTTGTTTTGACTTAGGTGCTTTTTAAGGATCTCTCTTCTCAGAATTTAATTACTAAACATGCATAGATTTAATCTTTATACAATTGACTATTGATAAACACTGTAATTTTGTAAGAGGGAAGCACCTTAGTGTTGAAATAACTGATAAAGATTTGACCCTTACTTCTTGAATAATACTTTGAGCATCCATAGGTAGAACTCTCCAGGCATCATCTTCAAAGGCTGAATTATTGGTGTCTGTCATGAAGTCATACAACTTCTCATTCAGACGAAGACTGCTTGGGCCGTCGTTGGCAATAGACATTGCCAGCAATTGTCCAGCTAAGAAGTAATGGTTATTATGGAGGCGCTCAACATTGTGGTTGAAATACCGCCAGCCTTCTGGACCATCAAACAAATCAGATGAATAGAGTTCCTGAATGGCAAGTCTGAAATAATAGATTAAGGCAAGTTTGAAATAATAGATCAACCTTCTATTACAGTTATCTGTTGTTTTTTTTAAAGATGCAGGAAAGATATAATGAGGTCTGTATTGTAGAATGAAAATGCCACTATTTGTTGAAATGCAATAAAATAATAAAAAAATGCAACAAGATATATCACCAAATTCAACATATAAACATTGTTTTGTTTTGGGCTTTAAATGTGTTGTATCAAAACATTTCTTCCATCTGATTTTGAAAGAACTTAGAAATGTGTCCATAAGACACGGATGCCCCTACCTATGCAGTGTTGTCTGTTATGGAAAGTGGTCTATATACATATAAATTATTTTGCAAAAAGTGAGTATTGTTGAAATAGATATCAGCGGATCAATAAATGTTTCAAAGATGCATTAACACAGCTTCCATGCAGGACGAAATTATGCCGCCCCGGACAGGGTGCATGGCTATTAATTCATATATTTGACTTTTGACCTTCAAGTGTGACCTTGACCTTAGACCTAGAAACCTGGTTCTTGTGTGCCAAACACTGTCACATCATGCTTGACACCTCTGACAAGTTATATGAAAACCCTTCTATAATGGACGAAATTATGCCCCAGACAAGAATGCAAACATGTATGTTCATATGTACATACATACATACGTACTTACACATGGACAGGACCAATACTATATGCCCCTCATCATGAATGGTGGGGGGGAGGGCATAAAAATAAAAATCCCTGGCAGTGGTGTGGCTCGAAATTGCAACCTTCTGATTACAAGACGAGTGTTCTTACCAGTGAGCTATGAATGCAGAAACAATTGAACAACAGACTTTCCCTATTTATAACACTGAGTTACACACATTGAAAATGTAAACAAACTTGTTTACAAATTTATACAAAATCTGTCACATGACAATGTTAGTTTTCACTATATTTCTGAAACACATTGGTGTTCATATTTTGGATTTATACATACTCAGGTCAATGTAAAACATTGCCAAATTATTGTTTGAAAATATACATATAAACAAAACTGACCTCATTACACCAGTCCTGATGAATAAGGAAAATTGTATGAATAAGGTATGAATAAGGAATTTTGTTTTGACTGAACGAGTGATATTCAAATCTCTTTTTACATAATTATACTGTATGCTTGCTGAAATATCTTTCACATTTTTCAAACTGCACAGGTGGAATGAAAAATACACAGATGCTTGCTGATTCTCCCTCATAATAAGACACATACAACAAGAGGGCCAATATGGAGCGGAACTATTTTCGAACTCGGCCGAGGAAGTTTCATGTTGATTTGGCAAAAATGTGACTTCTAGAGTGCTCACAAGCTTTTTCTACAGCCATGAAAGGAAAACTGCCCGCCCCCTGGCGGCCATGTTTTCCATCGGAGCGAAACCATTTTTTAACTCGGCCAAGATATCATTAGAACAAATGTTCTGAGCAAGTTTCATGCTGATTGGGAAAAAATGTGACTTCTAGAGTTTTAGGAAGATTTTTCCTCAATTTGATTTAGAGACCTAGTTTTTGACCCCAAATGACCCAGTATCAAAATTGTCCGAAATATCATTGGGACAAAAGTTCTGAGCAAGTTTCATGATGATTGGACGATAAATTGGAAGATAAATGTGGCCTCTAGAGTGTTCACAAGGTAAATGTTGACTATGAACGACTAACGACGGACAAAAGGCTGTCACAAAAGCTCACTATGAGCACGTTGTGCTCAGGTGAGCTATAAAGTGAGTACAATAGCTTCTTTGATGAGTTTTGTTAAAACAAGAGGGCCAAGATGGACCTCGGTCGCTCACCTGAGTATATAGCATCATAATGGCTTTTAACAAAAGATTGTTTAAGATTTTAATATAGCCATAAGGAAAACCGTCCCGCCCTCTGGCGGCCATTATTTTTAACGAATCAAAATGATTTGAATGAATTTGGTAGAGGGTCACCCAAGGAGCATTTATGTGAAAACTATTTTCAAATCCAGCCAGTGGTTTCTGACAAGAAGATTTTTTAAGTTTTCCAGTTTTTAAGCTTTTGGTTGCCATGGCAACCAGAGTTTTCAATATATTTTAATAAATTGAAGAATTTGGTAAAGGACCATCCCAGGAACATTCCTGCCAAGTTTGGTTAAAATCCGCCTAGTGGTTTCAGAGAAGAAGTTGTTTGAATTAAAATGTTGACGACGGACGCCGGACACAGACTGACCACAATAGCTCACCCTTGAGTACTTCGTGCTCAAGTGAGCTAAAAAAACTTTATCTTTTGCAGGAAAGAAATGCTAAATAAGAGAGATAACAGCAATCTGACAAATCACACATAAGAAATTGTACATAATTACTCTCCTGAAAATATCATTTATACATTTCCCTTCCTTGAAATTAATATATATTTATTTCATGCTATGCAGTGAATGAGTGGAGAATACCAGTGAAAGATTACTTCATAACAACCAAATAAGTTACATATCTTTAAATTATTTCAAAAATCAAAGCAGTGCTTTCTGACACGAAGATTTTCAAAGTTTCAATATAGACATACATGGAAAAATGGCCCTGCCCCCTGGCGGCCATGTTTTAAACAGTGCAGAACCATTTGAGCAATTCTGGTAGAGAACCATCCAAAGACTTCTGTGAAATTATTTGAAAATCTAGCCAGCGGTTTACGAGTTGAGTATTGAAACTAAAGAATACTACCATGAGATATGACCTGGTCTGGTCATTCCAGCAGCAGATGGATGCTGATCTGGTGTTGATGCTGATAGGGACCCGACGCTGAAGAAAAACAATTAGCAAAATGGCATCAGCATCTACACTCAGAATATCAGTCCAAGGGGGTCCAAGAAAAGAAAATTTCTGTTGAATGCTAAAATCGAAGTTTGTACTATAAAATAAAACAATTCTAGTGTAGGTTGTCAAGATCACTGCCAATTCCCACGGGATTTGCGCATGAAATAAAGAATATTTATCTAAGATATTGTGAATATTCTTTATCAATATTTGTAATATTAAAAAACTGTGTGTCTAAGTTTTTCTTCTATCTCTTCATATAAGTAGAACTACCCCACTCACCATGCCATAGACTGATATTATGACTTTACTATCTTCATGTTACATCATTGCAGTTATTTTTTTGTTTTCTATGCAAATTATATAGAACACTCTGCTTCTTAAATTGTTTTTTCCAAATACAATGCAAGCTAAGGGCCTTTTTGTACTATATATATGCTTTGTATATTTGTATGCTTTCCTTTTTCATTTTGCGTATGTCTTTCACGTACTTGTTATTACTATGTAGATCTTCAGCAAATGGAGGCAATCAAGATATATATAAAGATATATATATCTCTGAAAGTGATTTATACCTTGGAAGCACAACATTGTTATAAGCGACAGCTGAAGAGTCTCCTATTTCTGAGCTAATCAAAATAACAAAATACATGATTGTTATATCACCTGTAGCAATGACATCACATAAGCATATAATGTACACTGAATTGAACAGTGGAATCGCTGCAGGATTTTTAAAGCAAAAAGGCCATGATGATCTATCTCTCACTTTAGACCCCACATGAACCTGTTTCAACCCTGAACAAGATTTCATAGAAACAAACATTTTCACAAAGTTTCATTAAGATTTGACTAACTAGATGCCTGTCAGCAACATGTTGAGCCCGTTGTCAACAATGCAAATTTTTTTATTATAATTATTTAACAAGAGCACCGTCCACCTTGTAATTGAAGGTTTTTCAAAAATTAAAACTTGTGACAAGGTTTTGGGGTGGACACAGCAAAGATTCATACTTTGACGCAAACAAAACAATGTAACAAAGTTTCATCAAGACAAGAGCATACATATGGTTGCTAGATTGGTAACAAAACATTTCTTCTGTTTGACATAGTGGATCAATGTGACCCAAATTCCAAATTGACCTAATTTTGATACATACATTCCAAAAAACTTTCTTAAAAGGGACTTATAAACAGATTTTAATATTAATGTTTCATATTTTATATATAATATTTTTTATATAATGATTTGACCTAATGAGCTCCAGTGCATAGCAAACAAACAAACAAAAAACGTTGTATCCACCTGTGCAAACAGGGGACCTGCGAAAAAATATTCTGATGCCTAAACCACTCAGCCACTTCCGTTAGTGTACTAGTAATGAGAATTGTTGCTTATGTAAGTGATTCACATGTTTTCAACAAACACTACAATTTATTCAATCATTTGGCATTACAAATGCTTTACAATGTTATCCATTTCAACTAATAGCTACTTATTATAGAAATGATATTGCAAGTTAATGTCTATGTCAGTAGTGCTATCTCGTTCATTTATATGCCCTATTCTTTTATTTTTGAATCTGTAACAAAAGGTTTGGAAATTAAAAATTCGTTAATCTGTGAACAGGTCCTTTTAAGATAAAATTTAAACTGTGCACTCTTGATTTTGGCCTAGAGATGATGGTGACAAACATTCTAAGCATTAATTAACAAAAACAAATAGGTCACAAATGTGTTACATTTACACTATTCATTTCGTTAAATGCAAAATATTCATTTATATTTTCAAAGTAATTAATTAATTTAATTATACATAAGGCCAAAAAAAAAAGTTCCATTTCTGGTCTTCTGCCCCAAAAAATAAGGGTCGGTAGGTAGGGGTTTTCTTGTATTGTATTTTATTTTTTTATGATGGGAGAATGGTTTGTGTTGTACACGGTAACAGTCTTTTTTCAGTCTTGAAAATTATTTTTGGACCAAAAATATGTAGGGTCGGCAGCAAAACTAAAGGGTCAGTCGGGAGACCAGAAACGGGACTTTTTTGGGGGGGACCTAATATACTTCAATAATTATTAATTGGCACATACCAAAGACAAGTTACGCCATGGAAGTCGCAATTGGACAGTTGGAGTGTCTGCTGACACAAAGTGGTAGTTTTTTCTGAAGAACCGCTTGACTGGACTGTTGGAGGCTGGGTTGTCACTTCTGTGGATGGATGTGAAGGTTGGGTTGTAACACCTGATGAGACCTGAAAATAATGGTTATTATACATGATGCTGTATTTGACATGCCTTGGCTCCAGGTAAAAAAAAAAGACTAAATAACTTACCAATAAACTAAATATTGTATATTATTGATGTTTAAACAGCTTTAATTTGAGAACAAAGAGTACTGAAGTTTTTAGCAAAAAACCAGCATGACTGCTTCATATAGTGGAGGAAAGGACCTCACCATGCTGGTGATCATAAGATCTGGTAAACTTGGTAGACTTTCATTGCTGTCGGGCTGTTGATCGTCTGTACTAGTTGGCAAGAAATGTGTACTACCAATGTGCTCACAACCATTTTAACCATGTAAATATGATAATTACTACAACATTATCATATTTCAACCATCTTATATGAAAAACACCATCTTTCATATAGTGTTTGTACTCATTTAACTTTACATCATATCAGTTCTTGCAAAAATAACAGATCATTATTTTTTAGTTCTATCTGACTGTTGGTAACATATTTTGGTCACATTTATGCATTTTATATGAAAGATTTCCTGTTGTCGAATTTCAGACCTCGTTTATCATTTCAAATATTAAGTCATATTTTTACCTGGAGCTTTATCAATAAACCAAGTGTTAACCTCTAACAATATATATTAAGAAAAATACCAAGTGAGCAAACAAGCGGCATATTTGTTATTTTGATCAACACCATTAGCAAGATATACAGAACAATGAATAAATTGATGTAATTTACGCTGTTTGATAATTGATTGATCAATCAAATGTGTACTTATCATGACTTTAAAGTCGTAACACTCAAGCTTTCTGTAATCATCCTTTTTTTTAGTTTACTTTAATCAGTATCATAAATGACATGCTCCTTTGTCTTATATACAGGTGAAGCAAAACTAAACTATTCAGGAATGTGCTTATTAGCAATAAACGTATCATATATTATACATAGATGCAACAAAATATCATACATGTAAAACGTCATTGCTTTCCATAAATATGACTTTATTGTTAATGATTTATATTACTTACATTTTCTGTGTGAAGGTACAATCTGATGGGGAATGAAGCTTGTTTTGATAGATACTTGGAGAAAGTAAATTCCCCACCCATTGTCGGTACAGGTTCACCTGTAAAGTTCCCGACAAAATACGATACATCATTAATACTTAAGTCTTGCCACTTGCTATATCCATTCGGAAAGTAACAGTCGCATATCAAGTTCACAAGTTCAATGTAGGAGCAATCTTTCCTAACATCCAAAATCTGTTGTCCACCGCCCTTGCTAGCCAGTACAACTTTGAACGAACCTGTTACTGTGGCTTTATGTTTCCATCCGATATACAATCGCCTTGTTGGCTTTTCATTTCTATGTAGGTTGCGTTTCTCATTGCGGACTGTCCTTTTTTTCCTTTTAGGTTGTGAAAGTTCCACATACTTGTCGACTACTCAGGATTGTGGATTTCCTGAAATTACATATAAACCAATTACATATATTTTTTTTTTATTCATTCATTCACTACAAACATTTATTTGAATAGTCTGATCAGACCTTTTGAAAAGAGGCATAGTTATCCTAGTTTGCCAAAAGATTCATGCTTCCTTTAAGTAATAGTTGTAGCACCCTTTGACCGAAATATGTTAGCTATTTAACGAGCCCGCATGGCGAGATTAAATTTATTAACATATTGAGGTCAAAGGCTGCTACAAATGTTTGATATCATATTTACCAATCACATCGCACCGTTCTATGATGCGATTCCAATGGGCAGTTCCTTGACGTCACGTGATGTGTGACATGCTTGGCATGAGTCAAGCATGAGTGTAGTTTCAAAATTTAGCACTGTCAAACGTGGAGGTTTACAGTGCAATAAGTATCATGCGTATAAATTATCAAAACGCTGCGTAGAAAGACTGTTGGCGACAAAAGAAACTAAAAGCATGTGAATTATGAGTGCATTTTTGCTAAAAATGAAACATTGTTTGAATGAAGTTCATTTCCCCACCTTTATTAAACTTGATAATATGGCTTTTTATTCAATAGTATAAGACATCATAATAAAAATTAACATGTAAGTAACAAACAAAACTAATGTCAATGGAATTATATACATGCCAGTTAACAAGTCAACAGTTTACAATGTACAACGCGCCATGCCAAATAACCGATGGAGCGTGGTAGTTAGAAGCAGCATCGATTGTTAGTGATTCGTATCCTACTGAATCAAAAGTAGGTTATACGATGCATGCTTTCGATTTTCCATACTACAGTTTAAAATTAATACATTGCAGTAATTTGTTGTCAAACTATTTAGAAGAAGAATCGGTAACAAGGAGTAACACTTTGACAACGAATCAAAAATAACCGATGTAGCGAATTAGTCTAGTGATCTTATTCCAGGACACCCATGTGAATATTTTGGTTACATACAAGTAAATAGCGAAAATAGGGGTATCATTTGTTTGATGTTAAAATGTTAACAAATTGACTTTTTTTAGAAACTGTAATTGTAATAAATCACATGATATACACATAATGATACACATATCATATATATATTATCGTAAATAATTAAAACGTAAGAAAATGGGCGTGATATTTTGCTGTTTTGACAAAGGACTCTTTCAGGTTTCGATTTACTGACCTGTAGCCTGCAAAGAAAAGAAGTAGTTTTCCGCGATACCTGTTTTGGAAATTCCCCTCTTAAAAGACCATTGGCTTCCGCCAACACTCTAAAAACGATATTTCAATATACTGCACGCTAGTTATAGCATGGTAAGCTTGCATATTTGGCTCCGCCCACCAGTTTCTGTTCTTATATCACAGTATTATTGAATACCGCAAAACAAAGAAAACTCTAAAGTATGGTATAAACTGAATTGTACCTACAGGTATGCATTCTTGAATATATGGATTACCACAACTTTTCTATTATTATTCATTTTATGCCTACCTCTCAAAAAGTTGTGGCAAGCCTGTTTTATTTTCAGGCGAAGCCCAATTTTGTGAAGGCCGACTTTTTGAAAATCATCGTCAGTCATCAACTCTACTTGCTCAATACTGATCTGGAAAAAAAGTATCCAAGCTTCACAAAACTGCACTTTGCAAAGTCAAAAGTAATCCATGATAAAATTCAAATCAATAAACAAAATGATATATGCCTTATGTCCAGAAAATTTCATCTCAAAATATTATAATCACCTGACCATTTTTTTTCATAATAGTTCATGAGTTCATGAACTGAGTTCATTAATTCATGAACTGCAGGTCATGAACAGTCCCATGTACAGCAAATGGCTGGTTCATGACCTCCTGTTCATGAACCAAAGTTCATTAACTATACAGGAACTAATTCTTGAATAAAAGTTCATGAACTGGATTTGGAGACTGTTACTGAACTGTTCTGGAACCTTTTAAACAGTTGTGACAAACTACATGTACCAGTATGCTCTTGAACATTTTAAGAATGATCAGTTTAACATTTCTTACAACATGCCTTAATTAATTTAAGCCATTTGGATGATGATAATGATGAATATTTATGAATACTGATGAATAATGATGAACAATGATGATGATGATGATGATGATAGCAATTATAGCAGTCCATGTTGAAATACTGTATACCAATACAAAAACTATTTATTGAATTTATACATGTCAAAATATATTAAAATCTGAAATATTTGTGTACAGAAAATGTGTAACATTTTTTACAAATATCAAGAAACTATTAAATCTACGTACCCGTAATCTTCCATTTTCCCTCCCATGATATTTTTTAAATAGACCAATCAGAAACACTGTATTGAAACACTGTAAGTAAACTTCCTGAGGTTAATTCATGTATGTTTGTATGCATAATGATTCT
Source organism: Congeria kusceri (assembly GCA_027627225.1). Classification (NCBI taxonomy): domain Eukaryota; kingdom Metazoa; phylum Mollusca; class Bivalvia; order Myida; family Dreissenidae; genus Congeria; species Congeria kusceri. The sequence goes on from CM051038.1 coordinate 15,053,097, forward strand.
GAACTCATATATATAAATCAAACTTTGCTGATAAATCTGGTTCAGCATGCAATAAAAGACTATTGTTTCCTAATCTACTACATGTAGTTGCATAACTGTAAGTAAACATGAAGAATTTTGGTTTGAACATTTGAGTCAAGGATTGTACATTCATAAATTGTTCAAGAATTACAAGTTCATGAAGTGGTAAGCACTGGTCTAGTTCATGAACTGTCAGTCACAGGGGTGTGGAAATCCTATGCCCGGCTTGTCCGATGTGGGTAATTTTACTGTCTGACAAAAAAATGGATTTTTCCTGTCTACTTGTCAATGGACAAGTACATTTTTAGGGCGTAAAAATGATGTTTTAGTTGGACGATAATGATCATATTATTATATCCTAATACATTTGAATGACAAATTGTGTGTTATTTATAATTAAATGAAAAAAATATATCAGGAAGGCCTGAAATAAAAACTCTTATTTTGGTTTGGACAAGTGACTGTTGTTTGCGGACAAGTGAAGTTTTGCAATGAATTTGTCCAGGGAAAAGTTAACAATTTTGACATTTCCACACCCCCGAGTCATAATTTATGAACTTTCAGTTACAGTTCATGAACACTGAGTTAATGACCCACAAGTTCATGAACAACTCAATAACATTTTATTAGTTCTTGAACAGTTCATGAACACTAGTTCAGGAATGACAAGTTCATGAACAGTTCAAGAACATTTTACATGTTCTTGAACTGTTCATGAACTCATGCACTACTTTTCACAGGGGGGTTTAGTGGTTTATTCATATATACATTAGACAAACAGTCCATGAGTATACATGAAACAGTAAAATACATGTAATATAAATACAGTGATTGTCAGTTTATAATTAATTCTGGATTAAATTTGAAATCAATAAATTTAAAAAAAAACTGCTATGTTAATAAAAATAGCGATTTTGCAAGATCATTTTAAAGGTTTCTTTGAATAAATGCTTCCTGAATATACATAGATAACTTTCTATTGATAATTTCATTGTCAGATTGCATTAATTCTGCAAATTTTGGTACATTTGGTAGTTTCCATTAAATCATCTTAATATGCAATTTTCTTATATCATTATATAGTGAACATTCTAACAATAAATGGAACTCGTCCTCTAGTACATTGCAGCACTTAATGACATTTTCTTTTTTGAATAGGTATAGATTTAGGTTTATGCCACAGACCCGATTCAACTTCTAGTCTGTGTGAAGAAACTCTCAATTTACAAAGAGTAAATCTAAATTTATTAATATTGACACGTGTTAAAAAAGGTTTCATATGATTGACTACATAAACATCATCACTATGTTTCTATCTGATTGAGGAAAAATCAAGGTTTTATTTCCAAAAATATTTTGCCCAGGCACAGCAATAATACAGAACCATTCAAAACAAGGCTTTGACAGTATTGCAAGCAATACAGGAGTCCCATAGTGGTGAAAACCCCTACTAGTTAACATTGTGCAATCCTTTCATATTGCCCTTTATCTGAAGATGTATAAAGTTTCATAATCCCATCCAATTTGTCACTGCAATATTAAGTTGATTTTTTTCTATTATTAGTAACATTGACCAGACATTTGACCTCTGGTGAAACAAAACTCAGTACTAAGTGTAATTCAATTTTTAGTAACAGCTACCTGACCTTTGAAAAATGAAATGGCATGCATTATCCTCACATTGCCGTTCTTTTGTATACCAAGTTTATGTATATGGAAGTATTTTCAATACTTTCTGATTTATCGCAGGATCCAGTTTTTGCGAACAAACGGACAGACGGAGGGCAAACCTATAGTGGACTAATAAAAGATATGAATTCACATTTTGAGAAAAACAATGAACTCTTATTCACTCTTATTCACTACCTTTTGAGCTGTAAAAGCAGGAACATACTCCCCACAACCAGCTTGCTTCAGGATTTCACTGATGCTTGAATCTGAAAAATGTTTAATATAGGCCTAGAAGTTTTTCAACAGAACCATAAGATCTACCAGTACTACAGGTAACTAACAAAGCAGAACAGATAAAGCTCTTATCTAATCTGTTTATTTCAAACCAAATTCTCTAACACCATTTAATCAATAAATTAATTTACTGAGAGACAAACTGAATGTATATACAAAATACTAAAAGCACCAAACATATTGCATAAAGCTTGGTCAATTTTACAAATATAGTGAAAATAATGTGTGTTCAATCCAAGCTAAATATGACAAGTGACCTGTAGCTCTTTGACCGCATCATTCATGCATGACAGTAATATGGTAGGGGCATTTGTGTGTTACAGTTTTATTGATATGAGCATTTCCAACAAACAAGTAATGTTACATTATTTCCAGTACTCAATTAAATCACTCCGAACTCAAATTTCTTTGCAAAATGATAGAGTAATACTCAATTGCTCTGACTACAAATTAAAGTGAGTTATAAACCTGAAGATGAACAGATATAAACACACACAAAAATTATTTGTATTGCCCTCCAACAGATAAATAACACAGTGGGCAGTTTGGTGTTAATATATTTTTTTTTTTCAGTATTGAGAATCAAAACATTCTTTTAAAGTAATAACATCAATGTTGACCATACAAGTTCCTCACCAAAAAATAATCAATAATGGATATATAGAGAGGCCAAGTTTTTTTAAACAAAAGTTGTAAAGAGACGCTAGCCTTTCTGTTTCATTACATGTAAAAGCGTGAAACTGCTTACAACTATGAAACATAAATGATACCCTATGACAAAATGGACTTTTAAATTGTTTCCAAACATCAAATGAAATAACATTTTGGTTCTATATGTCAAGTACAGCAAGTCACTCCTGTCTCTGAACTTGGTTGATATAATATACCATACTTTTAGATATCTTCACACAGAAGTGTCACTCAGTTTAAACACTTGAAAGCACACATCTGAGATTCGAACATGTACTGAAACTCAAAATATCATTGTGAAGAGGCCTATAATATATACAATTGTCAAAATATCATGGTGAAGCAGTCTATATCCAATCACCTAAGGCACTGACATTTAGGTTATTAATCCCCTTATGCTAGGTTCCCACTATCGTGCGATCCGTCACGAACGCCACGATTGGCCACACGTAGCTGATCGTGGTATTTCTCTGAGATTTCAGGCTTGGATATCATGTGATGCGAGTCCATACGTTGTGATACGATGTTTTGCACTCTGTTGCGATCTGGTTACGATTCGTCAATTATAGGTGTCACGATCTATCACGGTCTAATCTCCAGTTTAGATATGATTACATAAGTTCTGTTGCGATTGTTTCCATCGAGTCCCCGATTGGGTCTCGATCTGACACGATCATCACGATCGGGCTCCCCGAAGTAGGATGTTCTATTACGTACAGATTAGGTCCGATATGCTTATCACGAATCAATGCGCCCTGTTATGATAGGATACGATTGTGGTTGCGATGTCTTTCACGATCATGATTGATTGAGATCACGATTTGAGCTATGACTGGACCCGAATGATATAGCCTGACTGACTATTTACTTCATTGTTTCTTGAGATCGCAACACATCTTAACAGAGCGTGGTGTTTTTTCTTGTCTACCATCGATCCTGATCACCACGATTTGGATGTACGATTAGATACGACTTGTCATGCTTTGTTACGATGCAATAAGATCTGATATGATGATTCTGATAGACAATTGATCGCAGTTTATCGTGTTAATCGCAGAGAATTTTTAAACCATTCAAAATCTTTCTACGATGAACACGATTGCCACGACTGACTTCAAGATCTGATAAGATCTGATAGGATCACCACGATTGGTCCAAGATTAAGGCCACGATTTCAATCGTGACGCGAATCGTGATAGTGGGAACCTAGCATTAGTCACTGACATAAGGTATGTGTAGTAAATGCATAGTGTGGACATGTTAAATCACTCAAAGATATTTACTAATGCCTATCGGCACATAATTGAGTTACTTTTGTTATCTTTCAAAGTTTGGAAACCAAATAAAGTGTATCTTTTACCGGTAATATAGCAGAATTCCATCATAGTGGTGGTTCCAACAAATGAAATTGAAATATAGCAGTAGTGCGTATCAACACCTATTGTAGTCTTCACATTAGTTTTTGGAAGGACTCGCCTTCATACAATTTCAACTTGCCTGAATCCACCTGAATTTGTCCGAAATGTGGAAATATCTAGACACTACCTTATTAGTTCAAATGATGGTGATGTTTATGTTTTCATCTGCAAAGAAAATAATGTGATTTTGATATTGCTGGGCATTGTATTTACAAAGATCTTTTGATTTCATAATTTTGCATCCTTCTTGTACTTGCCCATTCGGGCGGACAGGTCAACATTTTAACTTGCTCGAACATGTTTTTACTTGTTCAGGGCTTTGGGAAAATGGGGTTATTTCGAAGACTGCTATTGAGCGTTTAATCTCGTTGTGTAACAACTTCTGCATCAGAGCATTAATAATATAATAATACAGTTTTGCCTCAATTGCATATAGATGAAGCATGAGTTAATTTTTGTTATCATTTCTTTCACATGTAAAGGTAAATTAATTTAAAGTTAAACACACTATTATGTGAAGTTGGAATAAGACGTCAAATATAGAATAAACTGTTTTATTATAGCAATGTTTTATATGCAGTTTACCATTTGTAATTTCAGATTTTTGCAGAGTAATTAATGCAATAGACACTTGCATATATAACTGCATCAGTAAAATTTTACCACAAAACTGTATACTTGTATGCATTTACAAAATGTTCCCAAAAAAATTGAAATGTGTCCATGTGTGCATGAACACAGTTTATAAATACAGCAAAAATGATCAAAGACACAATCAGTTTTAATGAAAAAGTCATGGAAAATTGCTATTTACACCAAAAGGATTAACAGAATATAACAAATGTACATAAACAACATGAACTGCTCAGTTTTATGTGAAAAAATAACAAAAATCATGTCCATTCTATGTTTGATGTCTTATTCTAACTTCACATAATACAGTGTTAATTATTATTCTTAAAGAAAGCAAACTTTGACATGTTTAACGTAACAGTTTATTGTTTTACTTAAGATGCAATAATGGATTTACCTTGTTCAGAGTGTAGAAAACTAAATTCCTTTTATTTTTTGTTTAATCTGTCATGCAAACATACAAAACCAAATGGGCTTGATTGAGTGAAACACAAGAACTTGATTGAGTGAAACATATGGGCTTGATTGAGTGAGACACATGGGCTTGGTTGAGTGAAACACATGGGCTTGATTGAGTGAAACACATGGGCTTGATTGAGTGAAACACAAGAGCTTGGTTGAGTGAAACACATGGACTTGATTGAGTGAAACACATGGACTTGATTGAGTGAAACACGTGGGCTTGATTGAGTGAAACACGTGGACTTGATTGAGTGAAACACGTGGGCTTGATTGAGTGAAACACATGGACTTGAGTGAAACACATGGACTTGATTGAGTGAAACACAAGAGCTTTATTGAGTGAAACATATGGGCTTGATTGAGTGAAACACATGGGCTTGATTGAGTGAAACACATGGGCTTGGTTGAGTGAAACACATGGGCTTGATTGAGTGAAACACATGGACTTAATTGAGTGAAACACATGGGCTTGATTGAGTGAGACACATGGGCTTGGTTGAGTGAAACACATGGGCTTGATTGAGTGAAACACATGGGCTTCATTGAGTGAAACACATGGGCTTGATTGAGTGAAACACAAGAGCTTGGTTGAGTGAAACACATGGACTTGATTGAGTGAAACACATGGACTTGATTGAGTGAAACACGTGGGCTTGATTGAGTGAAACACATGGACTTGATTGAGTGAAACACGTGGGCTTGATTGAGTGAAACACATGGACTTTATTGAGTGAAACACATGGACTTGATTGAGTGAAACACATGGGCTTGATTGAGTGAAACACATTTGCTTGATTGAGTGAAACATGTGGGCTTGATTGAGTGAAACACATGGACTTGATTGAGTGAAACACGTGGGCTTGATTGAGTGAAACACATGGACTTGATTGAGTGAAACACATGGACTTGATTGAGTGAAACACGTGGGCTTGATTGAGTGAAACACATTTGCTTGATTGAGTGAACACGTGGGCTTGATTGAGTGAAACACATGGGCTTGATTGAGTGAAACACATGGGCTTGACTGAGTGAAACATGAGGGGTCTATATCAAACTATAACTGATTGAGATACAAAATAATTGTTACATCCATAAACAAGATATATAATAATATACCTATTATAAAGAAAATATCACATATCAACCAACTTATACTTGCAGATGCAAGCTATTTTAACAATATTGTATTACATACTTGCTTTTTATTGAATAATTCTACTTTACACTGAATGTTTAAGTATTACTACATGAACATTGTAATAAACTGGGTCTATAAACCCTGCCTTAGCCTAGTTTCTTCATTTCTATATGTAATGATATGCAAATCATACAGATAATGTAAAACAACACTGAACCAGTTACAGATCTGGATATATAATTATTATTGTTCAAAGATATTGCTTTTATTGTAAATAACACCTTTATGTGCACAGCCATTAGCACATTGATCTTTCAAACCTTTTAAATGTTTTATGGCAAGTTTCACCAAACTTCCACCCAGATCTCTAATTAAGAAAGACTCCAACACAGTTGCAGCATATGCCGCATATCAGGTTTAGAAAAAAATATAATGCACATAAAAACATGTGTTCCCACCATTAAACTCTTGTTCCAGTTAGGCTATTTCTTCCAATCCCTACTTCTCTTTATTAATATAAAGTAGGCACCATTTAGCAAGGAAATCATAATTATACCCTACCTCATATTTATTGTCAAGTATACATATTTATATATAAAGGAATATATTATTATACATTTCTTTAATGTAAATTATGTATACATTCTTAATGTCATGTTTTACACAGTATTCATTATTCAGTTTAATTAATACTGATATTTGCAGTTAAGGAGAACCAACCCATTTAAAATAATTTACTAGATTTATTCTGCAGGGTTATTTCTCAGAATATTGAGTTCTATTCACACTACGGGGTTATTTTATGAGTATTGTCAATTTTAAAACATAGATTTTTATAATTAGCACTGTACCCATACTGCCAAGTTTTCTCATTCTATATGTAACCTACCTTTTATATTGTGGAAAACTGTTTTTATATTCACGAAAAGATTTGTATGTTAAACAGTGTGCTTGGTAGTTGCAACATTACAACTCCCAGCTATATGACCCTCCGGTACACATTTGTTCAAAGTATTCAGGAAGAACTAACTTAAATGGTACAGGGAAAGTGTACAAGTAACATCATACTGTACAGTAGGGTTGGAACATTGAACAATATGGCAAAAAAACTGTACTGCAATAGATCTATATTGCAAAAAGAAAAACCCAATATTGCAATATATTGAAAGACATATATGAAGATTTTGCACACTGTCATGTAGAATAATTAATAAACTAAGACAAATATGAAGATTTTGCACACTTTCATGTAGCATAATTAATAAACAAACACACACATTTTTTTCATTACATGCATTGCATAAGATCTTCCTTACCCAGGACCATATTTGTGCATTGTATGATACAGTAAGAATAATGACTTTATGTAAATGTTTTCCCTTTTTGTAATTCATCATGAATTATTATAGTACACAAATGTTGCTGTCCTACGATACTGCACAGCCTGCCAGTGCCACTGGAAGTAGCGATGCCAAAGCAGCGAGAGTAGTGTCCCTTGGAGGAAGCTCATGAATATTAATTAGTAGCGAAAAGCGGCCCAATGCTGGGACCATTTTATTTCGGTCTTACATTCGTATAAAACATAAATTTCTGGAACCAATCTACTTTGCATATAGTAATACGATGATGAAATACCAGGGAAACCATACAAGAATCCACGTGAGTATTATTTTTAGATACGAAAATTCCGCAGAAAAAGTGTAAAATCCAATATTTCTTAAAAACAAGACGATTTCGCTGGATTTCAGGCTACATATTTAAAAATGAATTTGGTTTTTATTAAATGCTACCTTTCTTTAGAACGAATTTAACCGGAAAGTTATTGTTTATGGGTCTTTTCCGAACCCATGTTAAACTGAACGCAATTCCAAGATGGCGGCGGTGTGTACGAATAACAATACCGTGAATACGGAAGAAATATCAATATTTGAGATATATTTGCTGTCGACACACTAGTAGGGATATATTGCATGTATTAAGATGGATCCTATATGTTAAACAAGGGCATATGCGTTGTCAATTGTTTAATTATTTGAATTATACAACCAATTACGTCGAAACAATTCGTACCCAGTCGGTTCGTACATTTGTCAGTCTGGTATTTCAATTAATGTTTAAGTGGATATTTACGAGCAATCGCTATAAATTTTCCTATTGCTGAAATATACACCGTTTTACACATATCTTTAGAGTATGGTTAAGAACTAAATTGGGGCATAATAATTGTTGACTATATATCATTTTTGTATGTAAAAATCATTGCGGCAAAACAAGTCACATAAAGAACAGTTGATTTTTATAAAATTATCAATAAAATGTAATGCAAGAAACATGAACAATCATAACAACTAGTATTTAAAATTAGGCTGCACACATGGACATTATGTATTCAGCCTAATAATAAAAATTCATAGTTGGTATTACTGTTTATGTTGTTTTTGCATTACATTTATTGCACCTTTACGGATGATGTACAAAAATAGTCATAACAACACTTCTATGTGAGATAAATTAAATTTTATTTCAGTTTTGTAATCAGGAAACATGCACCTTTACAAAATTACATTTTGGCAAAGTGTGTTATCTTAATAATGAAAAAAGTGACAGTAGTCTTAATTTTTCATGTATTTTCCCAATTTGCGTCTTATTGTAGCCTTACGGGTGGTGTACAAAAATAGTCATAACAACACTTCTAAGTGAGATAATTATGATTTTATTTCAGTTTTGTAATCAGAAAACATGCACCATTTAAAAAATACATTTCCCCCCATAGCTGTTAGCTTTATAAACACAAATTCATAGTTGGGCTGACTTTTCATGTTTTTTTCTTGTATAACGTTTTATTGCACTTTGACGGGTGCTCTACAAAAATTGTCATAACTTCACTTCCAAGTAAGATATTGTCATGATCATTTCAGTTTTGTAATCAGAAAACATGTACCTTCTAGGAAATAGATTGGGATTCATGATCAAAACATCCCCAAAAAATCATGATGTAGCCATGCTACTGGAAGGCCTTTTAAAGTAAATGGTCCATCGCCTAAACTGACATTAAAACAACTATTCATAGTCATAGAAATCTACTTACAGTTAGGCCTATGGGACATATCCCTTTATAACACAAAACCACATCAATCAGTCAAAAATAAAAGTCACTGAGAAAGGATCTAACGTCTACACTTCCACGAACACCATTTTAAGATTAAGCAGTTAATAATGGTGGATTTATAACTAAGGGAAGTTACTAACGTGGGCTTAAAATGATCTCAAAAAAGAGAAGCAGTGTCAAAACTGACCAGAAATTCAAGTTTTACACATAAGTTTTAAAATCATAGGAAATTAACTCATCCATCGTTTATACCAAAGGCCAGCCAAGAGAATTTTCTATGATTTTAAACACGATTTTGTATACATCAATGTTTGGCGTTTGTTGAAACATGACAACATAAAACTATACACTAGAGCAAAGAACGCAGAGATGAACAAACTTTCCGTTAACAATACTCTTTTTATATCAATTAGTATTATTGTTTAATTTATCAATAAGAATTAATGTTTACCTTCATAATCAGATCCCGGTTCCGACATTTTGGAACTTGCCACATGGTGGGAAAAATCTTGTATGTTCATGGACAACGGAAGGCGATACTACGATAATGAAAACGCGACAGTACGATGATGATAACGCGACAGTACGATGATGATAATGCGACAGTACGATGGTGAAAACGCGACAGTACGATGATGATAATGCGACAGTACGATGATGATAACGCGACAGTACGATGATGATAACGCGACAGTACGATGATGATGATAACGCGACAGTACGATGATGATAACGCGACAGTACGATGATGATAACGCGACAGTACGATGATGATAACGCGACAGTACGATAATGAAAACGCGATAACACGACAGAACGATATTACGATGGTGAAAATGCGACAGTACGATGATGATAACACGAAATTATATCGCATTATCATCATCGTACTGTCGTAGTATCGCGTTTTCGTTATCGTAATGTCGCGTTATCATCATCGTGTTGTCGCGTTTTTGTTATCGTAGTATCGTGATTTCGCGTTTTCATCGTCGTACTATCGAGTATCGCGTTTAAGATCAACCCATTCATAGGCGATCGCCTAACGGGATTCCGTATACAACATGTAAATTACATGTCAAATATTTTAACAGCGTTGTATATAAATAAAAGCTTTCATTTTGTGCGAACTGTTTCACAATATCTTTTAATTTTTCATCAATATTCCAAACTTGTCTGTCCTCCATACTTTTTTTAGATCTTGTACCCACTCTTATATGACCACTGTACAGGATTTTTTTTAAATTAGCCGATGCAAGGTTAGGAATCATTCATTCGGGAACATTTTGTTGGATGTTAAGAAAGGTCAAAAGTTGGGTTAGACAGCTACGCCGAAACATGCATATTAAAAACCTAATTATTGCGTTATGATGGCGTTGCTTTTAGTGGAAAGCAATGGTTGTGCAGTGTTTACATACAAAGTAATTTATATAATTATATATTTAACAAGCAATGTAACTGAGAATCGTGGATTAGAACTGAGAATTGTGGATTTTAAACAGGTCAAAACTTAAGCACACCAAATACAGCATTCGCCAATGTCTTGGGCGCCTTTACAATCTAATCTAAAATGAGCAGAAAAATATCACAATTTAAGACTCTTCTTAGATATCTGTCCACGAAAAGCACAAGAATCAAAACTAAATCTACGTGAGCTTTTCTCCAAGGGAATTCCATGCATTTTTATTACTTCTGTGAAAATAACAGGTAATCTGCAAACGAAATTACACTTGTCGACATAGAAAGATTTTAATTCTTTTTTTATCAAATAAATGAACAACAAAACTGTAACAAAGACTCACGTGGTGATAATAACCAATACACATATATACAAAATGGTTGAATGTAGACTAAACCATGCAAGGTATTTTTGTTCTAACGAATTTCCCTAGGGAGTCATTGAACATCCTAAGTGATGGTCCATATCACATCATGTGCAAGCATTTATACTGTCGATTAATTGTTGTTGTTTTTCAGAAGCAATAACCCACTGAATTGCATAGATGCGTGTATGTATATTAGGCATCTAGGCATTCAAATACCATATAAGTCCAGACAGTTTTTAAGCGCCTCGTATAACTTTGAAAATGGACATATATTATTTGTGGACGATAAGATTTAATTACATAAAGATGTTTCACGACGAACGATTATTGGATTATTTTATTGAGACCTTGCAAGATTACCTCGTACGACAAACACGGTGTGTAACTTCTGCCCATTCCATACATAGAATTAAAGACAGTGCGAAACCTGTCAGACAAAAAAATGATGGTGTCTGACAAAATGTATCTCAAACATTATACATATTATTATTTAATGTTAGTTAGACTTTTGTTTGATATATAAAGGAATTATTACTGTAACAATCAGCTGTATGCATAATGCCAAATAAATAAATGATAATAATCAATTAGTTAACAGTGTTCATCATGTTTTCAACATGTGGTGTATGCTTTACAAATCATTGTGTCTGACAGCTGATTTAGAGGTTCACGGAGTCTGGGATTCAACACAAAATTCTTATGAAAGTTGATATACATGTTTAAAATTTTATTTGAAAACAATAACAGTAATTTATATTAAAGTAAGGAATCAGTTTAAAGAGATGTAATTAAGATATATGGCATTGGATAAATTTTACAACACCCTTACAGAAAAGTTTAACATGAAATGAACTGCTAAAGTTAATATTCAGCAAACATTTTGTTCACTGATAAGCCACACGTTGGTGGGCCGAATCCCAAACAAATGTTTATAAGTAAAAAGTTCCGAAAATAGTAAACTTCAAACACAATATACTTTTACAATCAAGGTTTTCAATAACAAGCGACAGCTAGGGACCTGTGGCTAATTATTAATGTATAATTTTCAAATGTTGTATGACGTGAATATTGTTTCAAACTGGATACCTAGGTCATAACAATTGTTTGTTTCAGGTTACCCGACCTACCTTAAAAATATTACTGTTATTGACTGCAAATATCATGCTTCTTCAAACATTTTAACTTTTTAAAACATAGAGAAATCCGTACCCAGTATCTTCTTGACTGGCACCATGTTGGAAATTCTATTCATGGTGTGTATTATTTAATGGGATCAAAGAGCAATGAAATTACCATAGGGTAAGAATGTTTGTGTCTCATCTATTAAACAACATTATTTACAAGCAACTACATAATTCAATATTGTGTCTTTGTATATTGTGTATTGTTGTGCCGGTGGCTTTTATTTACTTTACAATGTGTTGAGTTTATGTTTAACAATGAACTCGAACTCAAACTCTGCTACACAGGCAAATATAATTAACTGAAAAAGAAAAACGTATATACTGCATTGGCGTGCTGTTATTTAAACTATTGAAAGATTATACTAATAATGTGTTCATCTTGTGGTTGAAAACAAGCATGCATCTTAAAGATGCAGTACAACTTTTTATTTAGCGTAACGTTTACATAACTTATAAAAGTGTTTGTACTACATCAGTTTTTTTGTTGTTTTATGTATTTCTCTTTTTTTGCAAATCTCTATAATATGGCTTCGATTGTGAAATAAACGATCGTTATTATATATGTGTTCAGAGTTTGAACATATTTAGAATGTAGCAAAAATCTTAGCAAAGAAAGTAACAAAACAGACATTCAGTAAATATACATTTTGTAAAAACAAAAATATTTGATAACAATATTGTAACTAAACATTGTTCACATTTAAATTGTTCTAATTCTTTATATTAGGTCGTAACAATGGCTGATGAGAACTATGTCTAGATTTTTCTAGCTTGTTTTCTTTGTGTTGATCAGTTTTAAAGATACTCTTGCTTTGCTATATCCATGAAAACATTATTAAGATCCGACTGGTCATCGCAGTCACAAATAGCATGATCATTTAATGTTTATTTCTGGTTAAAGGTGAAATTACAACTTAAAAATTGAAACACACAGCAATCACGTAGTAACATCTTGGAGGTTGAATGCACAACCGTACACGTTTATGTACTTACTTTATTTAGTATTGACAATTAACATTGATAAGACTACCCACACGGCAACGGTTTCTATAAAACAGGCGAAGTTGGATGCGTTACATACAACTAAAAACTCTAAGTTTGACGCATACAAAATCCATTCTTGAGCTCCAAGACTTAATAATAATACAGCAACTGAAACATATACGCAAGCACAGTAAGATAGATATACGAAATCCAATTAAAAACCTATACGAGTCTGTCTGTTTGCAAAGTAGAGCGATTTTACAATAACCACATGTATTTATGTGTGTACATCTCTTACGTAACCGTGACAATTTGGCATGCACTTTACGAAAGTTTCTTACTTGGTTCAGTATATATGTATTATTTCGTTCAGATGTATTAAAACATACGTATGTTTGATTAGTTTGCACTTAAAACGAATATTATCTAGGCAAATTAAGATCAGTTATTGCCATAATCCATTTGTACTGAGCTATATTGCAACATACCATATTGAACCTTCTTTCTGCGTCCCAAGTATTTCAATACAAACGTATACACCATTAATTTTGTGCCTGTGTTGCAAACGACATAAGCAATAGATAGTATCATCCAGCGGAACCAGAATCATCGAAATAAATCACTTCCAAAGTATGTGTTATTTTTAATAAAGTGCATTGTATCTTCTACTTCTGTCTTTTTTAGGGCGAGAATGTTTCTCTGATTAAAAACAATAAAATATTCCATGAAAACAAATTTAAATAAAACTACAAGATTTAAAGCGTAATAAATAATTGAGGCTGATCCGGGACGACACTTTCCGTTTTTATGGTATTTTCAGTTTCAATGAAGTCTCTTCTAAACATAAATCCACTGTAGGCGGAAATTGTTGTCCTGGATTAGCCTTTACGTACTGCACAGGCAGACCCGGGACGACACTTTACGCACATGCATTAAGCCCGTTTTTCCCACGACACGCCTCATATGTTTTTCATTCTTCTTGATATCAACATATTGGTTCTTATTCCCTCATCGTATTGTCCCAGCGGCCAATGTGGACTTTGTAACCACTTCCTAAACCGCACAAAATACTTTGCATGGATTATCGATACTTAAATGTTTGTTGGATTATACGTTTTTGTTAGAGCTATTTAAGTTTTTGCCCGTGATGAAGATTAAGTTATGATAATTATGATGAATGATGATTGTGATGATGATTACGATGCTGATGCTGGTGATGGCGAAGAAGAAGATGATGAAGAATGATGACGATGATGAAGATGGTCAATGCTAATGTTGCTGATGATGCTACTGCTAAGGACATTTAATAATGGCGAACTTGAAGATTGTGACGACAACGACGATTTTGATGAATGATGATGATGCTGTTGCTGCTAGTGATAAATATGATTATAAAGATAACAACGAACAAATAGATGACAAGGCAAGGAAGATGACGACGGCGACGACAACGATGTTGATTTTATTATCAGATCTTTGTTTATCAGTGTGTCGGTCACAACGGGGTTGGTGAGGCTGTCGTGCGTGACGAGGACGTCCCAGATTACGTTGATGGTGTTGCTGCAGATGAAGGACGTGAAGAAGTTGATATGTAACCGGATACGTGCTGACGTCGGAAAAATCTTCAAGAATATGATGGGCATAGTATAATAAAGAATCATTTTTCAATAGATAATGCTATGAAATGGATTATGTTAACCTAATAATACCGAATACAACCTTGAAATACGAGCTTCTTTTAATGAATTACAAAATGTTACTTACCTGTAGGAGATGAATATTGCGAGCGAGGGTATAAGACAGATGAGACTACCCACACGACATCCCAGGCTGATATAAAGCGTGACCAATGATTCCTGCAGAGAAAAATCCCATAGGCATTTCCAACTAGACGTTTTTTGATTGCGGTTCTCTAATAAATGACAAATCGCATTGGTTTCAAATTTTGCACAGCAACAACATACACATCTTCCAATACAGGTATGATAAAAATCGAACGGTTCAGAGATCATTTATATTTCGTCGTGCTCTCAGGTGTCAAAACAAATGATTGGAAGAGAAAATCGTACTGTATGTAGAAATTCGATGCAGTTTTAATCAAAGTGTTTAAGAACGACACTCCAACCAAAAAAAAACCATTTAACATGAATTATTTTATTAATAATACCATCCCCCAATTACTAATATATTTTTCCAAAAATATCAATCATCTGCAATTTTATTCAATCATTGTACTTGGATATCACGTGACTAACATTTAGCCTCTTTTACACAAAGGAGCACGTGGTAAACTTCTAATCTGTTTGTGATATTATATGAATGTTAACTAATCAGTTAACAATAGCTAGGGATGAGTAATGTTAGTGGTAGAACCTGGAAAGGATATAATTTCTCTTTATTTAGAGAATTTTTGTTAATATTATGTTTTATTTTTGTTCAGTTTTGTATGAAAATGAAATTTCAGATAAAGGACATTAAATAAATCAAAGTCTAACACATAGTTCTGTGTTCTTGAAAAATTTGCAGAAATTCGGGCTTACAATACAAAAGTTATAGCTGATTAAGCGAAGGTCTAGTTAGAAGTGCCTATGGGTGTATATACGCCATGTAATATAAATTAATAAATTGTACACATTGCAGTATTTGGGATTTAAAACTGTATTTAAAAAATCTATTATTCGGTTATGATGGCGTTGCTTTTGTTGGATAATGGTTGTGCAGTACTTGTGCAGCACAACAAATATAGCATTCGCCAATGACTCGGGTGCCTTTACAGTCCAATTTAAAATGAGCAGAAAAATATCAGAATTTAAGACTATTTGAAGGGTGTGCTATCTAAGATATCTATCCACGAAAAGCACAGGAATCAGAACTACATCTACGTAATTCAAGTGCGATTTTCCCCAGGGCAATTTCCACGCGTTTTTATTACCCTGTGAAAATGGAAAGTAATCTGCAAACGGAATTACACTTGTCGACTTAGAAAGATTTTAATTTTGTTTTTCATCAAATAAATTAACAACAAAACTGTTACAACTGCATGGAAATACAATATACGCATTATACAAAAATGGTTGAATGTAGACTTAACCATGCCAGGTATATTTGTTCTAATGAATTTCCCTAGGGAGTGAATGAGCAACCTATGTGACGATTGGTTCGCATAACATCCTTTCTAATCATGTATACTTACGATTATTAGTATATGTTGTGTTTTAAAAGCAAAAAATCACTGACATGGATAGATACGTGGATGTTTTTGGAAAGTAAGCACGTGATCATCTGAATACCATATAAGTGCAGACAGTTTTAAGCGTCTCTTGTAGCTTAGACAATGTACATATATCATTTGAGAATGATCAGTTTTAATTATACAAATATGTTTCACAAAGAACGATAGTTGGATGATTTTACTGAGACCATGCATGATTACCTCATATGACAAACACGGTGTAGTCTGTCCATTCGTGCCCATTTTTCTTGTACCACGTCCCATCACTCAAGCATGTTTTCACGCATGTTTTCACCGCCTGTCCTGAAATGTACCAACGACTATGTGTACTTAAGATCTTTAAGAACTTACATAAAAACTAATTTAAACTGTATTCTTCATTAAACAACAAATACGTACGCGACTATATCTGTCACGTGAAAAGGTTAATTGCATTTTGTTTCAATTAATGAAAAGACTACCATGGTCGGCAATATTTTCGAGAAAGTGAACTAAATGACAACTCAAAGTCGCTAACTGTAAAACTTCTAGCAATTATTTGAGAAACATTTTTTTTTTTTCAACAAGTAGCGTGGATTGTTTGTTGTTTTCTATTGCGATATTGCCTTGTTTCAAAATACATATCATTGTTACAGTGCCAACTTTCTCAAAGTTCCAAACATTTCCATTAGAAAGAAATACTGCGTGTAGATAATTCGCCATCAATGTAAGGTTAAATAATGTACTTTTCAAGTTTTCGATTATAGAAACAAATGCGAGATCTGAAAACATATATATATCCGTATCAAATATTAGAAATCACATTCTGATATCTATCTTTTTCAATATTGAACTCAACACAGAGAAAATTAAAATAATTGTCCAACAAAAGCTTGGAACAGACGGCTTAATTTGTCACGAAATGCTTGCTGTGCGATCATAAAAGCCATCTCGTGCAACATATAAACCTGTGAACAAGGTCAAGAATTCTCTTATCCTTTTTATTAAGACATTTTATTAGCTATTAAACGAAACGAAATGGAGCTCAACAGTACTAGAAACATCATCAGTACTGGAAAACGGGCATATGGATGAAATATTCAATGAGGCATGTGATTTCCACATTATCTATTTTTGGAAAGTACATGTTATAAAACATAGAAATGAAATAAATGGTTGTTGTATTTTACCGGATATATATTTAAGCACTTAATGTTCTGTGTTGCAGATTAATTTATTTCTGGTATTTCCCAAATAGTATGCGCTATAAATGAGCCAAATGCAATACACTTTCTTCATTATTGTAAAATAATTTCTTGAAATAAATAGGACATTAACTTTACCATGAATTATTGTTTAATAATGGTTAACTATGAATGTACATAAGAAAATATTTTTAGTACATTTATAGTTGCAATGTGTAAAAGTAAACGTTATGCTCAACCAAGCTATCGCAACCATTCAAAGTGTACATATATCGATACATAACAACTTTCTTAGACACTAGTAAAGTAAACAAATTAAATATTTAATTCGTTCATTTGTGTTTCTCAATGAAAACACTGATGCATTTTAGACAACCGTGTTACATATTTCTTATAACGACATCTTCGATACTGCTACACTTGTATATTCTTCTAAACATGCACGGACTTAGAGATCATTTTAATCACATGTAATTTCTCCTTTAAAGGCAAACATAAATTATTTATGAAACATAAAACATATATTTATATTGTGCTCCAGTCCTGCCCAGCATATCTTTAATGTCAAATTATGATAAACGTTATATACTTTGTGTAATATATACAATAAATAGAACGTACGCTATATTTTCAGCGCGAAATGCCTCATCAAAATAAAAACAACAACAAGTATAATAACTGCATATAATAATATAAACACAATATACACATGTATTGTTACATGCCATTGTTAATGCGTGTCCCTTAATACTATTTCTGCAGAAAATTAATGTCGTTAAATAGTCTTATGACAATGAACATGTTAGTATGCATGATACGCCATCAATACTTGATACGCCTCGTCTACTTAAAGGCTCTGTGAATGAAATGTGTTATGAAGGACAGGCAATAGTGTCAGCAGTTGCTCTTCGAAATTTGACCCTAGACAAATCCATCTTGAAGATTGTCTTAACTATCCCGTTAAAGTACTTAGACATAAATCTTCTTCTTAAGGCTCTACATCTATATTCAACAAAAAAGAAAGTATCCTCTAATATATTTTCATGTTTTTCGATACCTGTATGTAATATTTAAATAAACAATAAAATCTATGAAACTGTAATCATCTTTCAATAAAATGCTATCATTTGTTTCTGAATCAATTCCAAATTTATGGTTAAACACAAAGCAAAAACTAAACAAGTGCAAAAATAAAAATCACAAAACAGGAACGTGTGCGTAGACAGTTAATTGTCGCCCTTGTGCCATTAAACCTTCGACTTATGTCAGTTAAAATCCGTCTCGCCCGCAGGATACCAAGAGCCTGGTTTCGCTAGTCTATATGTAAACAAGCCATGGTAATTTCACATGATTTGAATGATTTTATGAACCGACTATCCACACAGAATCGATTTCAATAACAACTTGCACAATATGTGTGCACATATTCACTACACAATTGGTAATCGAGTTTTGGTGGGCTATTTGGTATTAAATGATACGGTTTGACAGTAAAAATTCACATGATATTGAATGTGGAAGAACATGCTCTTTAAATCGATAGTCATAAATAAAAAATCTAATACAAATTCGTGTTTTTTAAGATACAGATTGTTTAAAAGTGGATACTTTCTTTTTTTGTTTTGACTATGTTCTTTGTGATTTTCATTTTTACACCTGTTACGTTTTTGTACTATGTTTGACTATGAATATGGAATTAATTCAAAAAAGATTATTGAAATATGATTAAAGTTACATTGACTTTATTTTTTGTTTAAATATTACATACAAGTATCGAAAAACAGTAAAATATATGAGTGGATACTTTCTTATTTTGTTGAGTATATATAGAAATCTTAAACTGCAGTGTTAGGCAATAATATATGAGGTTCGTAGAAAACAGTATTTTATTGAAGGACCGAGAAAAAAAAGAAAAGATTTTTGAATTTCCATTTCTAAATTGGTTTTAAATTAATTGCTATGGACTGAATGAATTGTATTTTACACAGCAGTCGATCATCTGAAGGAAAAAAGACCCGTTGGGATAAATACAATCTACTACCGATCTGCAAATAAATTAATCATGGCCAGAAAGAGAGAAAATTAAATTTGACGAAGGATATATAACACATTCAGCGATATTGTATTAACTTAATTTGTAGAACATATATTAAAACAAGAAAAAATGATATTGTTCATTTTGAGATTTTGTTTTATTAATTACAGTAATTACACTTGCTAATATTTCAATCATACATTCCAACATTTTTGAATTTAATATTTAATGTACATGCTGCACGTGGAATAAATAGTAAAAACACAACACTAAAATATGTTTAAAACAAATGGACGAGCCACAGCTATCAAATCAAATGTTTGGTATCACACTAGCATAACTTGTTAGCGCTCGGCGAATACTGAGCTACCTACTTAGTAGCATTACCATGGCATGTGAAGATGGTGTGATTAGAAACTTACATCCGTATTCAAGGATTTTATTGGCATCATTAGCAAGAACAGAGACGTCAACAGTCGGATATTGGACCACACACTGTATCGAAAACTGTCTATTAGAGTGTCACGTGATGGTTATTGCATTCATACAGAATATTGCCTTTCAAATAGCTTTTATTAAAATGTTGAGACAAGACACACTATGCAACAAAGATTTACTCACAGAATACCATACCTACATACTTGCATCACTAAAGTAACCTCAAATACTATTAAGTGTTTAAGACTTTTCATTTCGTAATTTTCCCCTTTTTATAGTACATGTAATTGTAAATTCCCGTACCATTGGAGAAAAAAATAGTATCAATAAACTTAGTTGATTACATTTCTTAGTTCCAGTAAATAAATGTTGTTTCAAAAGCAGGTTGAATAACAAATTTAATACGTAGAGTAGTAATGACCAACTACTACAACATACATTTAAATGACGTAAAACAATCCGTATTTATAATTAGCTAATTGCAAATGCATACAAAATTATATGGATCTTTTTCTTTTTTTAAAAATATTTTATATTTAGTAAATATTTGAAAATATACCAGAAGTAGTTGTTATTAAAATATAAATATATTATAAGATATAAAAAGGAAAATCACAATGTATATTTAACTTGAAAATGCGTCTTGACAGCTACTGGCAGTGCAAGTGTCCTTAACGATATTAAGATCACGTGACACGATTTGCTAATTAAACGGAAGTACAAAGAGACATTTACGTCCTGCATTTCATCAATGTGATCAACTTGCATTTAAGGAAATGGGGTGGACGACAGGACAAACTCAGTTTGATATATAAGTCCAAACATTAACGTTTCACATTTCAAAATAAGATAAATTCAGCTTAAACACATTACAAATGTTGATCTAAAACCTAAGATCTCTTGGGATTTATAAATTATCGTACAGAACCCTAGTACAGTCCAGAACATTTAGGGCACTTTACCTCGTATTTTTAAAGTAGTATTATCGCAGAAAAATGCGCATCTTTGAAGTTAACAGTAAGCTGCTATAACACGTAACGTCCATATATATAGGTCTATCTAATTGCAACTGCTTATATATAACATAACTGAGTTATTCAGTGCTACCAAATCATGAATCTTGGACAATCTTACATTGATTAATCTTGTTTCACATCCTTGAATAAAGAAACTACCGGTATGTTTACTGATCACTCATTTTCCGCTTATTGTATTATATACAATGTGCATACTTTCCTCATGTGTACATTTCTCATCAACATTTTAAGTGAATGCAAAGTAGACTTTACGCAGACTAAAATAGTTGATAAATTGAGCACTGCTTGTAGAAATTGACGTCTTAAAAGAATATTTGACTGGCGGGTTGATCCAGTCTTTTTACAAATAAGACCCCATGTCAAGAATGCTATAATGCACCGATGATATATTATTCTTAATACGTCGCATTATATGATAGTCGACTCCTCCGGCTGCTTTGACTTAAATATGCTATGACAAATATACACTGCAATACCCACAATACGCGATACCTAAAGTAATATGCATAATTTGTATGCATCGAGGAAGTCGTGCACTGTCACTTGAGCTGTTTAATTGGTTCACAGAACATGATTTACAATAACAGGAATGGTTTTAAGCGAACATTTGTCGGACTTTGTCGGATGACAGTGTACATATTCTGTAATCTGCCTATCATGTTTTAAGTGTTGTGTAAAGTGCATGCATGCCTGTTAGTGATAGAAGGTGATATAAATGTAGTGGTGTAGCCCTTTTGATGCCCAATGAATTGAAGCAACGAACATTAAAGTGCCTATGTGAATGTTTAGGTAAAGCTTTTGACACTTTAGTTTTATTTTAGTTTAACAAAATGCATATGTATATTTCTATGTTTCTATTACATATAATTTGCCAATCAATGTAACTACCCGAATTCTGGTGTTTCGCAAATGCAGGACACATCAACAACATTTTTTGTACATGTTTATCACCACATGTTGTCTTCATTCAAAATCATTCAAATCATGTTCTAAACTACGAACACACATATATCATACTCACTTGGCGGAACTGAGTATTTCAAGTAAGTAGGCCAGACCATGTACTATTGGTTCCCGGCGTCCCGCTATCCCAGCACGAGTAACCATCCCACGTGACACCACACGACGTGGTCACGTTTGTAGTTGTGACGTCACTTGTTTCCAACTTTTTTGTGCAACACATCCTCCCTTCGTGGCCACACATAGTCAAAACGTTGCACATCGACTCCTGATCATAATCAATTAAAACAGTTTTCTTGGTAAAAAGCTTTCAAACAAAATGCCTGTATTTTATTTTATGGAAATGATTAATATTATTTATATGTATTCTATTTATTTTTTCGTATGTTCATTAAATACTAGTAAAGCAATAATCGATATTATTGTACTTGTATATTGGCGAATGTCTTAATGTCTTTGGCCGAAATGTGTTTTATTTTTTTGAAATGCAATCATTTTACCATATCATTGTAGTTAAATTAAAACATGTAAAATTACCCGAAATAATCCGGAAATGTTGATGTGTATGTACGCCATTCTTCCTTTTGACTGCCGCTTTGTAAGAAATGTAAAAACATTATTTAGATCTATAAAATAATGCTTATGTTCAAATGCCCGTTTACTAAAATATTTACAAACAGGAGAATAATGCTATGTAAATTAACATTTAACACTTACTGTATGGTTTATCGTGACTACCTTAACCTTTGTTTGATAAATTTATAACTGCATTCGGAAAAGTCATACAGAAAGACTTAATTGTTATTTGGCATTTTAAAGCAGAATGCAACAAAAGTTTCTCCATTACCACTATACATTATGTATTCGGATTAAAGTGTATTCTTCCAGCATATTCCTCCTTTGTCAAGTATAAACCTGTCTCAATACATTTTGTTTAGTGTTGCAATGCGTGCGCACTGTAGTATTATGTCATAAAAAAGTGGTTACATTAACATTAACGATGCTCGTTAGAATGTATAATTCCCGTCTGAAACACAGAAAGCTCTTAATGAAGCTATACGGATGGCATTGGAAGGTTGCATTGAGGAACATTTTGTCTGGACAAAAAGGAAAATGTCATTCAGAGTGTAATTAGTAATGTATCACTGTTAAATAGATACATTAGGATGTATTGTTGGTTTTTATATACAAACAAAGTATCAAAATACATCGTTATTAGTTCAATGTTTCAAATGGTTTAATGACACGTGGGATTAAAATCATATTGCATTAAATTTTTTACAGGACCAACGTTTGTGTCATATACCTTCACTTTGTTTTTAACCGGTTTATACAGAAAGTGCAATTGTGTCAATTATTTTTAACAAAATAACCAATATGTTCCCCCATGGTAATGTTTGATGTTAGCGAAAAGCACCTAAAGGTGCCATTCATGTCCCTGATGGCTCACACGTTGACTTGGTCGAAGCAAAACTGTGGTAATATATGACGAGTTAAGGCGCCGTTTAAATCAGGAGATTAATCACTTTTGCCACATTGCGACCGAACATAAACCTTTTGAGAGTATAGTTGCTGACATCAGAAACCCATCAGTTAATCATCGTGTGAATATGACTTTTGCGATTTGGATAGTGTGATAGATTACAAAGAAACTTGTTTTATTACACTATCTCACGACACACTTTTCTATGATGACATATCGAGTAATTTGCGCTTTTTGC
The DNA here is from genome assembly GCA_027627225.1 of Congeria kusceri. Lineage (NCBI taxonomy): Eukaryota > Metazoa > Mollusca > Bivalvia > Myida > Dreissenidae > Congeria > Congeria kusceri. The sequence goes on from CM051038.1 coordinate 15,077,131, forward strand.
GTAAAGTGGTATTCTCTGTTAAAGCCAAGTCTTGCATCAATATAAATGTGTTTTTTTTATGAATTAGGTATATCGCTTCATCGTGTTTTGTTGACTTCCGAAATCGGTCAATAAAACAAACAAATAGAATTGTAATTGACCCCTAGCTACTGCTGTCAAATTAGGATGTTACTTGCTCTGTAATACGCAAATACAGATTCAATACTAATGTAATTACGAAACTGTAACCAAACGGTGGTAACTGTTCAGTTGTGTCCGGTGTTGCTGACAGGACATCAAAACAGTGCAATTTCGAATTATGTACTTATATGTAATACAGCCTTTATAAAAGTACAAACACCTAATAAATAAGAGTCGCTTTAACCAGACCTGACATATGATCTGAGATATTTAAATATGTTAACGAGAACATTGCTTGAGGTTTGTTCGCGTGTTCTTACGGAAAATCTTTTTACTAGTTACTGTCCAGATTTCAAACTGCATCTTCCATAAAATAGCAACTGACTAACCCGCTTTACAGTAACATTGATTGCTTGGTTTATGCATTCAACAGTCAGTTCAACAATCTTGGATGAATATCAATTTATTTTGGATTCTAATTCTAAATAGAGCATTCTCGCCAGATTCATTATTGAATCGATGCTCTACAAACCAAAATATGTTTTTGCTGATTTTTTGTGATGTTAATCCAAACTGTGCTAGGTCTCAAGAAAATTAAGAAAAAGCTGGTTGAATCCATAATCAGACATAGGAGAGACCTTTGCCTTCAAACATCTCTGTAATAATGAAAGTGATGACCCACATTTGTTTGGATCATGGAAACTCCATCATAATCTTAATCGAATCATAAATCATTACAGTGCTCATTTGTTTTGACGCAGGTCTTTACATGGGAAATAACATAAGCTTGAACATACGTTCTTTAGCATATGAAGGCTTATTATTTACGGCACACGTTCCTCTAATCATAACGGAAATTTCTTGTGGATAATTTAAGCAATTTTATGTATAAAATTAGAATAAACTTTTTTACACAATTATTAGGCAAGTTTGCATTCTGGATAATGCATATGACGACGTCCACTAAGATAATCATGCAAATGAAACAGAACTATACCAAATTACCTTTACGAGTTCTTAATTTCAATAAGAATATTTTATGAGACGCGTAACGAATAACGATGACCGAATTTACAGTCCGTATGATATACGCACTTGCCTTTGAAATGCAATTGATCCCGTAATAATATAATCTGGTAAAACGAGGAGTTGTAAAAATTACCAATTATCGTCAGACATAATTGCATACAGAGTTAGAGAGTTTTCAAATATATTATTCAGTGAAGAGTAAATTTGACAACATCAAAACCCCAAATGACTTGTATGCATGTATAACTTGTATTTGTAATTTGAGATATAGCTAGGGGAATACCTTATTTACAGTTTACTGCCAGTTTGCTTAAAAATGACATAGAATCAGAAGTGAAAAAACGTATTACGGCGTATACCGCTCATTCATGAATTCATGGTCGTAAAAGGTGCAATCTCCCCTGCTAAATGATACTTATTTTAGTAGCTACATATACTGACGAACAATTGTACTAGTGAATGAACTGCTACATATTTATGGTAAACCAGAGGTGACCTTTGGATGAAGTCTTAATAACACGTGTCAAACAGATGAAGTTGTTCGGCTGTGTATGTATCCGCTATTTTAAAACAAGAATCATTCAGCATTGGAGATTGCATCTTATATAACCATGAATGGCGACCATTAATACAGGTAGAAGCGAACGGAAGTATTAGTTAGACGATGTTTCATAAGTTAAGTCGGCCGCTTGGAGGTGTGGCTGTAACAGTTCGATTTGCTGATTTGGCCGGAAGTTGAAGAGCCTGTATAAAGGGTTCGTCGAAAGTCCTGGCTATTGCTAGGCTATCAGTATGAGAAAAAATAGATACTGGAAAACTATTCCGTAGAATGAGTTAACGATGTGTAACACAAAATCACATTTATAGCTTAATAGCTTACAGTTCATTGATGTGGGCGATTTGTTATGAAATGTTGCGTTAGGCAAAATCACCATATTTCTATGATATTTGAGCTATAAATTAATTATTTGAAGTAATAACAACAAATAAATATCATTAATTGAAGTACCTTACAAATATTAACAGCTGTCGCATAACAAGCAATTTTAAATTTAGGTGAAATCAATGTAAATTTTATTGCTTAAGGAAACACAGCTTGAACACGTATGAAAACATATACTTGTAAACGCTGTGGGTTAAAAACATATGTAATATATACAGAATACCAAAGCATCTGTTAGAAAACAATGTTTATTTTTCCAAAATAAAAATCTCATAATTACAGGAACAAGCTGAATTGCAACTAAATTTGAAGGGCAAAGAATACGCTTTCAAGTGGTTCATTCGCGGTTATGAAACTCTCAGGTTCACCTCATCTGGATTTAAGCAAATGTCCGATGGTGACATCCGACGTGGTCCAGTAATAGATATACAATATAATCTGTGCGCACAATGTTTTTATTTTGTAAATTAACAGTTCATTTTAGTGCTGCACTACCGAAAGTTGGGTAAATTGACAGTTCATTTTAGTGCTGCACTACCGAAAGTTGGGTAAATTGACAAATCATTTTTGTGCTGCACTACCGGAAGTTGGGTAAATTGACAGTTCATTTTAGTGCTGCACTACCGGAAGTTGGGTAAATTGACAGTTCATTTTAGTGCTGCACTACCGAAAGTTGGGTAAATTGACAGTTATTTTTGTGCTGCACTACCGGACGTTGGGTAAATTGATAGTCCATTATTGTGCTGCACTACCGGAAGTTGGGTAAATTGACAGTTTATTTTTGTGCTGCACTACCGGACGTTGACAGTTTATTATTGTGCTGCACTACCGGAAGTTGGGTAAATTGATAGTTCATTTTAGTGCTGCACTACCGGAAGTTGGGTAATGTCATTACCAGTAGAAAATGATCAAAAGAAAACTCGCTTGAAATGTTGTGTCACAACTGGAAATGTTCGTAACGACTCCAAGTATGGTTGCCGAACCGTGAGAGTCTTCCAACCGTGTTATCGATAAAAGAAGTAGTAAACATAGAAATACAAACAGCAGGGGTATTCGAACCAAAGCAAGCCTTAAAATCAAATTGGAAAGCTTTACAGTGGTTGCAACGTGCCCAAAGTAGACAGTTTATTGGATGTGTTCAAGTATCCTGCCACTGAATGTGAAAGAAAGAAATGCTTTATTACATTTGAATTATTTTTCCATTGAATTATGCTCTTTTATTCATGTAGATTTACTTACTACTGTCTGTTAAAGTGTTACTTTCTATTGCAATTCATAGTGTATGATAGCAACAAATCAAATAAAAAGGTGATAAATCTTGATAACAAATTAAAAGTAATGGTACTTGCAGGATAACAGTATTTTATGTAATTTCAGTTATTGGTCTTGCATACTCTTGCTTGCGACCGATGTGATTTATTTCTTCGAGTGTTTCTTCTTATTTCGGACCAAAGAAATTCACAATTTCACGCATGTGTTATGTCCAATCATACATAATATTCAATTTCAGAAATGCTTGCGCCTATGTACAGTTTTATGTGATGTTATTTAAATAAGTAGTTTTTGATTTTTAATCTTTGTCCACTTTTACAATGCTTCATTGGAAGTCAAAAGGAAATGGGCTACTGGCGATTAATATTATTTCTGGTTAATTCTTTATTTGGTTTTGAGTAGTTGAAAAAGTTATACAGTTATAAAACAACAGATCAGTGTTTATATTTTTTGTAAGTTTTGCAATATGTATTTCTCACGCTGTGTTACTGTGGGAGAATGATTCAAATATCGCACTCTTATGATATTTTGAACTCGCAAGAAGCAACCAGATGTCTTTTGGTAGTCGTTGACTTGACATGTTTTAGAGATTTTCATCATGTTTTCACATTTGTTTATATGATCTTGTCCATAGGAACATATTTTTACTTGCATTGCACGTTTATGTGTCTGGGAGAATCTCCAGAAAGAGATTATAACTCAAAATAGTATGTTTTATTTTTGTGCGAAATTGCCTTGTCTTTTACCAGATGAAGTGCATATTTTCTTTGAAGCGGTTTAATATGCTGCTGCATAACAAGTATTCAATAACATGCTGATATTTTGTATTGCTATGTGGTTCAAGAGTTGAGAATGCAAGTAAATGGTATAAGCAACTGAGCGACAATTACCATGTTAAATGTTCAAAATGTGAGGTACTACATAATACAGGAAACGCACACAAATATTAATGTAGTCTTAATATAGGGTATTAAACACGAGAGTCGTAGCAACAGCAACAACAACGGTAATTGTTTAGCCTTAATTGTGAGATGCGTTACCTTTTACAAAATAAATTATGCGATTATTTGGCATATGTCATGTATAGCAAATTCACCGTTTTTAGGATTATCAATGTAGCCACTACAATGGTATAACCACAAATGACGAGAAGTCTGCAAAGGTTAATAGTAATTTTAATGCCACCGCATCCGAGTATGAGAGGCGACGCATCAAGTTTAACCATTTATTCGTGAAAGGGGTTAGAAACTGAAAATACATGGAACAGGATTTCAGCTTTCAATGTACAAATGTATAATAACATTAAAACATGTAGAACACTTAACACTGTGAGTCAAACTTAGAGTGCATGATAGACAACATTCTGCATCAAAGCCTCTTGACTTCTTAAGTTATAAGTAAGCAAAACCAATGCAATGGGAAGTCAAAATGCCGCGTAACCTGGAGCGAATATAATAACGAGATCGAACAATACTGAGTACGAAACAGTTCTGATACGAAAACTGGACTTTCCAATAATCTGGTATAAAACTAACTTTACAAATTGTCTACATGAACATGATAAAGAATATTTTTACAGGTAACTTACACTGTGAGGGGCTATAAGACTAAACTTTCCATTGTTTAACCTCGGGTTGCGGAACGCAACCAGACACGACGGAACGTCATAAAAACCAAATATACTAGAGACGACGGAACGTTATAAAACACTAAAGAACTTCTAACGAACATTGACATGCGATAACTTACAAATTCGCACCATGTATTTCTGCATAATAAAGGACAAGCAATAAAGTATTATTTGACTGAATAGTAAATTAATATAAGATAACACTGGTTCCAGTACACTCCCCGTCTGGTGTCCTAATACCAAAAGTTATCAATGTATCAAAGCAACCTCAATATAAATCACACCTATTATATGTTATAGAAAAGGTTTGCGTACAACTTAAAAAATGAAATAATTTAAGTGAAGACCAGAAACAAAACCAGACACCCATATGACTGTAAAACAAAGAACCATTTAAGAAATTCAAAAATGTAATTCAAAATATGTATCTGAAACATTTACTATGAACTGATGAGCAAAAAATAAAAACATTGACCTTATCCCTTGTTTAAAAAGGCACCAGAACAATAACATTAACTTATATCCTGATATAATGACTATACACTTGACTGAAAAAGTACACTTGACTGAGAAAGTACACTTGACTGTATAAGAAACTCCACTATTCCACTAAAGGCACCAACTCAGTGATAGGTCTTACATAGGTAACACATTTTTTGTCTCTAACGATGCGCACTTCCACGGAACGAACGTTTGAATCACTATTACTGCAGAAGACACGCAGAACAACCCCCAGAGGCCAATGGTTTCGATGTTCCTCTACATCCCTGACAAGAACCACGTCTCCTGGTTTCAAATTTTCCTGCACACTTGGCCACTTCTGTCGTATTTGCAAGGTTTGGAGATATCCGTTACGCCACTGTTTCCAGAAGGCATTTGCCAATACCTGAACATACTTCCACTGAGCTTTATATATATCTCTCATATTCAGGTTCGAGTCTAATCCTTCCAAGGGTTCTTTCTTCTGGGTTAGCAGCATCCCTGGAGTCATCATTTCTGGATCCTCCGGGTCTGTAGAGAGTGGAGCAATAGGTCGTGAGTTGATAATCGCACTGACCTCACACATAAAGGTGCACAAAATGTCATGGGTCAACTGTTGCGCATGTGTCTTCAGCAGCATAGAGTCTAGTATTCTGCGTGCAAGCCCGATGATCCTCTCCCAGACTCCTCCCATGTGCGATGAGTGTGGAGGGTTGAAAGTCCATGTTATCTTTGAGTTTTGAAGATAACTCTTTAAAGGTCCATCTTCGACGGAAATGCCTTTGCCTTTAAGATCATCCAGTGCCCCAATGAAATTCGTACCACGGTCAGATCGTACCTCCTTGACTGGTCCCCTTATGGCCACAAACCTTCTGAATGCATTTATGAAGGCTGAACTACTTAGCTCTTCAATCAATTCAATATGTACACTCCTTGTACTCAGACAGGTAAAAAGTAGGGCCCACCTTTTACTTTCTGCAAGCCCTCCTCTAGTCTTGCGGGAAACAATGCTCCATGGACCAAACGTGTCTATTCCAACCACTGTGAAGGGGGCACTTTGAGTTACTCTATCTTTCGGCAAGTCAGACATGTATTGAGTTTGGAATTTACCTCGTTGTCTTCTGCAAATGACACACTTATGAATTGTACTGGAAATAAGTCTCTTTGCACCAATAATCCAGTAGCCATTGTTACGCAGTGTAGTTTCCGTAAGTAATCTGCCTTGGTGTTGAACTTTCTCGTGGAAATACCTCACAAGAAGAAGAGCTACGTGAGACTTCTTAGGGATAATGATAGGTTGTTTGCTGTTAGATGGAATATCTGCCTTTGTTAGTCTACCACTTACACGCAGTACACCCTTCACATCTAAAAAAGGACTCAACTTCGACAGACTGCTACTTTTTGATAAAGCTTTTTTGCTTGACAACATTTGAATTTCTTTCCCATAACTGCGACCTTGAACTGTACGCACAATAAAGTTTTCGGCTTCAATGTAGCTTGCTACGACATCAAGTCTCTCAACTTCCTTGGACTTCTTGCATGACCTTTTCAGAAGTGCGAAAGCTCTCACCAAAGCCTGCCAAGTAGAAAACTTGTCAAATTTGTTATAAATACTGACTTCAAAGCTCTCTGTTTTCTTTGTAACAACTTCAGGTCGAATTTCTGTGTCACTTTCAGGGTTGACCAATTCATAGTTTTCTGGCACTTGATCTTTCAAAAGAGGGGGGCCTTTAATCCAAAGACTGTCTCTAACATCTGGACAGACTGGTCTACATCTGGTTGCACAATCAGCAGGATTACATGTCGTCGGGATGTATTTCCATTGCTCTGGTGTAGATACATTCAAGATTCTCTCAACACGATTGCTAACATAAGTGTAGAATCTCCTTGTTTTGTTACAAATGTACCCTAGCACAACTTTGCTATCTGTGAAGAAAGTCATGGCAGCAATAGGAATATCTAACTGTTTAGATATAATAACAGCCAACTCGGTGGCTAACACTGCACCACACAGTTCCAACCTGGGAATACTATGTCCATGTGTAGGGGCTAATTTAGCTTTTCCCAACAGAAACCCAGAACTGGATTCACCTGTTTGACTGGTAAGTTTCAAAAAGGATACTGCTGCAATTGCTTCTTCAGAAGCATCCGAGAAAATGCAAATTGAAGTCTTCTCTGCTGCACTAAAAGGAATGCTAGCGTATGTCCGAGGAATGGATATTACCTCGGTATTTTGCAGAGATTTCTTCCATTCATGCCATTTGCCCTCATGGTCAGGTGGGAGCGGGTCATCCCAGTCCACACCTGAAGGGGTAGCTGCACGAAGTAGTGCCTTGCCAGTTATTGTTATTGGAGCAATGAACCCCAGTGGGTCATAGATACTGTTCACCATGGAAAGTATACCTCTTCTTGTGAGAGGTTTGTTCTCCAATTCGATATTGAAGATGAAGGCATCCTTCTTCAAATCCCACGCTAATCCTAGACTTCGCTGTGTTGGAAGAGGGTCATTACTAAGATCTAGCTCTTTCAAATTACCGCCTATATCCTCTGGAGAGAAGGCACGCAAAACTTCTGTATTGTTCGAGGTGATTTTATGCAGCCGAATATTTCCACCCTCACGTAATGCTGTTTGAGCTCGCTTCACTATGTCTATTGCTTGATCAGCTGTAGGCTTGGATGTTAAACAGTCATCTACATAACAGTCATTGTTCACTAGAGCTTGTACGTCTTTTTCAGCAGTTTGCACAGCTTTGCGTAGACCATAGGTAGCCACAGATGGGGAAGCACAGTTTCCAAAAACATGGACGCACATTCTATACTCAATGATTTCTTTGTCAGGATCGTTGTCTCGATACCACAGGAATCGAAGGAAATCGCGATGCTCAGGGATGACTCGAAAGCGATAGAACATCTGCTCTACATCAGCGGAAACAGCAACAGGGTCCTTACGAAACCGGAGAAGAATACCCAATAGGCTATTTACCATGTCGGGTCCTGACATAAGAACACTGTTTAAGGAAATGTTCTGATAAACTGCTGATGAATCAAATACACCTCGTATCTGTCCAGGTTTTTTGGCATTGTAGACACCAAACAGGGGAAGATACCAGCACTCTCGTTGAACACCACAGGGAGCAATTTCAGCAGCTCCGCTTTCAATAACCTTGCCCATAAAGGCGACAAAATGCTGTTTCTTGACAGGATTTTTCTTTAAACTGTTGTCTAACATTTTAGCTCTGCGCCACGCCTGTGCTCTGTTGTTGGGTAGCGGAGGTCTGTGATCCTTGAACGGAAGGGGTCCAGTCCAGAAGCCATCCCTATCACGTTTCATTTCTGAGTCCATAAGTTTCAGAAATCTTCTGTCTTCTGAAGATAGACCAGCAGTATCATCATCAACTGTGCGAACAAATAAGGTATCCTCGAGTGACTGGAAGTCTGGGCCCCGGATTTCCTTTGCATTTAGATTTAATTGGCATGGTTTGACGTGGGTACCTCTGCCGTTGGGCATGATGTATGTCTTGTAGACGGAGACATCTTCGCTTAAGTGTACGCGTCCCGAACACACTTCGCCCACTATAACCCAACCGAGTGCTAACTTTTGAGCGAAAGGAGTACCACGGGGTCCAGTGGCTTGGTCCATCACATGGTGGGCTTCTGGTACATCACGGCCAATGAGTAATGATATCTTGCTACCTCCTTGTAGTGGTGGGATGTTGTCGGCAAGGTGATGCAGATGACTGTAGGCTCTTGCTACATCTGGCGTGGGGACTTCAGACATTTCATTCGGAATGTCGTTACACTCGATTATTCGCTGAATCTCGATCTCTACAGAACCATCAATTGATTTTACACAAATGTCATTAGCACGTCTACCTAACTTCGCAGCACGGCCATTACACGATGATAACGTATATGGTCTAACCTGTCCATCAATATCCAATTGATCAAACAGTTCACTCGTTCCCAAGCTACAATTACTCTGATCGTCAATAATAGCGTATGCTTCGATAGCCTTCTGAGATTGTCCCTTCGGATAAATGTTGACAAGAACTGTCTTGCTGCAGGACCTTCCGACTAGTGTATCTCCACACAAAGCTGTACACTTTGATGCCACATCTTGGAGATCATGTGTCTCCCCGCCGTGAAGAGCAGACACATGCCCTTGCCCGCAAATGGTGCACCTGACCGAGGCTACACAGTCTCTAGCATAATGTTTCACAGAATCTAAACACTTGAAGCAAATGTTTTTCTCTCTTATGAATCGTTTTCTTTCTCCCAAGGATCTGTTAAGGAATGTTCGGCATTGTTGCAATGAGTGTTGTGAGTTGTGTATAGGGCAACGTTTCAATGAATCCGAGCTTCCGTCGCTTGTATTTTCCTGATCAGGGAATGAGGATGAGACTTCTTGGGTCTTTTTTGAGATAACTGACTGCGGTTTGACAACTTTAGGCTTTGGTCCATATTGAAATGCTGGGTCGTTTTTTGTTCTACTGATTTCACGCACAAAATTCACAAAGAAGCTAAATGGCGGGAACATAACCTGGTGATTCTGTTTGTATTGGGATGCTCTGTATGTCCACTTCTCTTGCAGGTTATAGGGTAGTTTACAAACTATAGGATTCACTCCTGATGATGAGTCGAAATATGCAAACATCATTTTGTACACTGGATCTGCCTTTAGATATTGGATTTCACATACGATGTCTAACAAATCATATAGCTTGGTGTAGTCATTGGATATTTGTGGGAAATTCTCCAATTTTTTCTTTACTGAATTTTCAACCAGTTCCGGCCTTCCATAGATCTCTTCGAGCCGAATCCAAATTTCATCTCTGGCTAAATTTGGTTCATACGCATTTGCTATTTTTATGCTTAAAGCCGATTTAGACGATTCCACACCAAGATACTTTATGAGTAAGTCTGCCTCTTCTATAGGCGATGCCTCAAGTTCGGACATTACTGATCTAAAGGTTCCCTTCCACGACTGGAATGTCTCGGGACTATCATTGAAATTGGAAAGTCTTGCTACTAATATGTCCTTTTTTAACAGGAATTTTGTAATTTCATTGATGGGGAAGTTATTATTGGTATTAGTACTACAGTCACCGGCTACATGATCACTTTTGAAGTATCGAACCACCTTTTCTTGTGTAGTTTCATCTTGGACTGGAAGCCGTTTATCAATCTCTGGTTCCACCTCACTATCCGAGTCATCAATGCCTACATTCTCCTGCTTGACCTTGAGCAATATTAATTCGCAATCGATTGCTGCCTTTTGTTTAAGCAGCTGTACTTCTTTCTCCGCCAATTCTAACCTTTTTCTGCACACTGCACTTTTCTTAGAACTTTTCTTTGAATCTTTTACAGACATATTTTCACTAAACACAACAATCAATTGGTCGATGTGGTTCATATATTGAGTAACTCCATTTTTGGTTTGTTTCCCAAGTTCATGTAAATCTGTTAATTGCTGTCTACTTTCTTCTGTACTGATTCGTGTCAAAAACTGTTCAAACTCACCAAAAATGGTTTCTTGTTTTGCCACTAATTCTAAAAACCGTTTTTTTCTTTCTGTCAGCACCTTTATATCAGACTCATCAAGTTTTTCTTCAACACAAGAGTTTATATTGTGTGTGACGGACTTGATCTTAGTTCTGAAGGCATCCACCTTCTCCTCATAGTTTGCCATGGCTTTTGGAGTTAGAGTTCTTATTCTTTTCATTTACTTGTAGCACTTGCGAAGACTTGCCATATCACAGGAGGTTGCACACTCTGCCTAGCCGCCAGTTTTCTAACTTTAATGCCACCGCATCCGAGTATGAGAGGCGACGCATCAAGTTTAACCATTTATTCGTGAAAGGGGTTAGAAACTGAAAATACATGGAACAGGATTTCAGCTTTCAATGTACAAATGTATAATAACATTAAAACATGTAGAACACTTAACACTGTGAGTCAAACTTAGAGTGCATGATAGACAACATTCTGCATCAAAGCATCTTGACTTCTTAAGTTATAAGTAAGCAAAACCAATGCAATGGGAAGTCAAAATGCCGCGTAACCTGGAGCGAATATAATAACGAGATCGAACAATACTGAGTACGAAACAGTTCTGATACGAAAACTGGACTTTCCAATAATCTGGTATAAAACTAACTTTACAAATTGTCTACATGAACATGATAAAGAATATTTTTACAGGTAACTTACACTGTGAGGGGCTATAAGACTAAACTTTCCATTGTTTAACCTCGGGTTGCGGAACGCAACCAGACACGACGGAACGTCATAAAAACCAAATATACTAGAGACGACGGAACGTTATAAAACACTAAAGAACTTCTAACAAACATTGACATGCGATAACTTACAAATTCGCACCATGTATTTCTGCATAATAAAGGACAAGCAATAAAGTATTATTTGACTGAATAGTAAATTAATATAAGATAACACTGGTTCCAGTACAGTAATGCATGATAACATTCTTTACATTTGTATTCTATTATGCGAGCCCGATCGCGCAAATAAGCAACCATTAGATTGTTATTTATTTAGCTATTCTGATGTAAACACTTTGTCAAAGCAAATAATATCGCACTAACAACTCGTCAATCGAGTTATAAAAACGGAGAACCAATCAAAATGCCATCAATTGGATCAGGTTTCGTCACAATATCACGCTTTCTTCGATGTTTAATCAAGCCAATGCCAATCACGAGATATAAGAAGCGATTGCTATCTAAAAAAAAAAACTATATCAAAGAATCTCAAAAATTCAATGTCAAGAAAGCAAATGGTTTCGAGCTTCTTGGAAAACAAAAAACATGTACATGTATATACTGAAGTAATACGCAATCTGATCTACGACATCGCAAACAGAAGGGGATTGTCAATACCCATTAGATGCTTTTTTCCACAAACTATGATTAATGATTTCACGTATATGTACTAGTGGCTTATTTACGAAACATAATACATTTCGAACTTAACTACATTGACCATGATCTTTATTGAAAGCGGTAGATTTCTATGCAACGGACTTTAAAAAGGCAAATCACAGATTGGGAAATTTTCATTGATTTTGCAGATTGCAACAGAAAGAACAATACAAAAAAATACTGCTCACGATACCGCATTCATATGTTCTTTTGTTTTTGGAATCTGCGAACAAGAAATATGTATGTGAATACTATAGCCGGTCCGTTAGAAGTCACATAATAGTATGAACATGCTTGAACATGTTGACAATATGTGTTTGTTTGGGCCATATATTAGGTATTTGTATAGCGATTCGTCTAATTCATGGTGCGACACACATCGGTTATGAACCAAAATTACTACACAGATAGATAAAATGGAATGTTTCTTCATGACTTCATTTAATATGTGACCTATATATAGACCTTTCATATATTTCATTTGCCTTGAACTGCATACCTAAAGTCGAACGTTCGTTAACATATTTTCCAATTATTGTTGTACTCAACATGGTTTCTAGATTGTCTCTCGGATTGAATTTACAAGACTTTTTATAAGCTTCATTTAGTACAGGATGGTATATAGGCTTCATTTAGTACAGGATGGTATATAATGCAGCTAATTAATTTGTTACTGTTGACTTTTATATGCAGTTATAAAACAAGATTGCTCAACGTTTTCGTTAGTATTTTTTTTCTTAAAATAACTAATGAGCATATTGTAATAACATATTATGGTACGATTTATTCATGTTTAATAGTGCATACATATACGATCTGACACGAGTTGTCATTTCATACCATATTTTATTAAACGGGTTCAGGAATTTTGTTAGTAAGCGAGAATCTTGCGAGCTTACTAATACATTTCCTGGACGAGTTTAATAAAATATGGTATAAATGAAAACAAGTGTCAGATCTTTTTTATCACATGCTTTTAAAAGAAATAAAACCCTTCTTATTTTACCAAAATAACTTAGCAAATCCTCAAAGCTGTGTACTGACGTGACGTCATTTCAATGTTGACAACGTCATTTCACCAAAATAACGTCATGCGATTGGTCAGTTAAAGAATATGTAGCCAATGAAATTGCTTTAAACGTTATCTTACACATGTGTAAATGTAATGGCGGTATTACACGGAAAACAAGGTATAGCATGTGATAAATAAATCATTTAAATAGACATATTAACATAATAATAATAGCTTTTGTTTGCATGAATCATATATGCGTTTTGTGGGAACTAACCGGACTAATGGGCAAGTAATTCTTATCGCTATAGGTCGTTTTGATGTAATGTATTGACTGCACAATGTTCAAATGGACTACTTCTTTCAGGTCTCTCAAAAAAATCTTGATATCAGCCTAATAAACTACTGAAAATAATCAGGTATAATGAACATCACACTTCATACAATCGAAATTGTAATATTATGTGATGCACATAGGTGATTAAGGTAGAACGTCGACATTAATTTTTATTTCAAAAAATTTAAATTGTAAGAAGAAATTTATACTCTAATAGTAATGATATGAGAACACGTATTCCTTCATATTCCCAGTTTGAAGGCACAAGAAAGAACAACAACCCCGTACATAATATGAGAAAAACACAATGCAACTGTTGCATGTTAAGATCATAATCTTGTGCTCTTTTGCATGAGGTATATATTTTAAAAAGCAACTGAAATTTAATAATACGCTTTGAAGAATATAAATGGTTTCCGACATGGAATACGAAGATCAATGCGTTCGCAATGGTGACCGTGGTATTATGCACCTATCATTGTTTTCCCCCAGGGGGGAGCGGCGGGCATATAGGGGACTTTAGACTGAAAGCGATTCCCAACAGGCGGGAATTAAACATTCCGAATGATTCCGGGTCCCTTGGTAATATACTTTGGTCGGATTTTAGATCCTGGTAATACAGGCCCCGGGCCATTCGATAGAACATAGCATCTCCCACTGAGGGGATTTAGACAAATATGCTTTACTCTAGGGTTGGGAATTAGACCCCCCCAAAATAAAAATTGTCTAGTTTCCCTGGGTCAGCCCGCCTCCCCCCCCCCCCCCCGGGGGGAAAATATTGATATGTGCATTATTTGAAATAAGAAAAAAAGCTGGATAGGCTGTTAATAACGTATGATACTTAATATTACTGTTTTTATAAATGATCTTATGCTGAAAGTCAACTAAGATAATTTAGCATGTTGATATACTTACATGGTTTACATGCACATATTATATACTAATAAAGGTGGCTAACTCTTGGCCAAAAAGCCAGATTAAAAGAAGTTGGAAACATTGCGCAACTAAGTGTACAATTCTACGTTACGGCTTTTTTTTACTTCTTATAACATATTCATATTATAACGAAATGACTATTTTATTGTTATGAATTGAAAATCAACCTTGACATGCGTACATGCTAGTTTTCATGCTACAACATGACAATATTGCAAATATTATTACTGAATTTTAAACCTTTGTTTTAAATGTTTGTCATGTATTGTCTATTATTATTTTGTAAATCTCAACTATGTACACTAAAACCTCATCAACAGTAAACACAGTGTCATTTAGTAATCTAAAATTAAATATCGGCGCCAATCTTTAACAATTAAAGTCTGATTATTTGTTTCAGACGTTTGCTGCATATTCCACATCGTGATTGTATTTTGTGACCGTGTTTTAGTTGATTTATATGCATAAAGCACCGAGTATCAAATTTGTTAAGGATTCATTGACTGATTGGTTTAGGCAAATTATACTCGCTTTCCAGATATGCTTTTAAACTAGAATATTGTCTTTATACGTCGTTGTCGTTGCCTACATGTACACGTTTGTATGTACACGACATTTACATATATCAAAATGTTATGAAAATAGTGTTTAGTCTGCTTGTTTTAACTTAATGACAGTGTCTCAGCAGCCTTTAGTTTAAATAGACAAATAATAACACTTAGACAAAATTAAAATAAGTGCATTCTGTACTTGTACATTCCCATCACTTGATCATAATATCTAATACCTAATTATTAATTCATTTAATGTATAAGCACAAAGAACGCAGACAACACTAAGAAAAATAAATCCCAGACATCTTCAAAGTTAAATGTTCCGTCAGGCTAAAATAATTTGGTTTAACGATTCTTTATACAGTGCTCTGCTATAAAATTACATAATTTGGTTGAATTACAAAGCAAACATGTCATTGTATTAATGCATCATAATGCTATAATGTCAGACAAAATGATCGCTAGGGTACTGTAATAAAACGCGCTATAGCATACAAAGCAAACTAAAGGCCGGTTAAGCATCCAATATTCGTGTATACCATTTGTGTACAAGCTATAAAAGCCATTTTTATAATATTTGTTCAATTGGCTTGAGTAGAATACCGTTTTGTAATACAATGTTTGAAGAAAAATATCGGTAATGAGGATTGTTTGCATCTGACGTTCAATGTAAATATTTAACATTTACGTTAACATTATCGTGTTGTTATTTCCGTAAAAGCTCAACTATTGTCATTGGAATAACGTAAATGACTTAATTGAATCTTAAGAGTTTGCTTCATTGAAGATTGCATTAACGTTTTGATATAAATGTACCGAGCAACATGTCCGACAACATAGGCTGTTGCACCTCGTGGAGAAATCAAGCTGAAGTCTATCCATGAATACTTAATGAGACAACATTATCGTGGCTTCACAGACTTTGTTGGAAAGTACATGTATTATCTGTTCTAATGATCTCACTCTGAATAGATAATGAAAGATGTTAAATAGTTTGATATGAGAGCTTTGTGATAAAATGTTGTGTAACACAAAATGACATTTAAAGCTAACACTTACAGTTCCAAGTTGCAAGTGCTTTGTCATGTTATGTTGTGTAAGACAGACACCTTAAGTTTATGGTTGCATTTCGTTGATGTTTGCGCTTTAAATTAACTACAGGAAGTAATATAAAAATAAATATCATTAATTTAAATACCTTACAAAGATTCACAACTGACGCAGAACATGTAAATTTAAATTCAGGTAACATCATTGTAGCTAATTTGCTTAAGGAAAAACACCAACAACGTTACTGCAGCTTAAATACATGTACGTACGAAAACATATACTTGTAAACGCTGTGTATTAAATACTTATGTAATTTATGCAAAATACCTTTGTTAGAAAACACTGTTTAATTTTCTAAAATTAAACATGCACAATTTAGAAGAACAAGCTGACCTTTAGCAAAATTTAAAGGGAAAATAATACACTTGAAAGTGATCACAATTTATTTGCTGTAAGATAACTCTCCGGTTCACTTCATGTGGAGTTAAGAAAATGCCTGATGGTGACATCCGAGGTGGTCCGGTAATGGATAAACAATATAAACTGGGAGCACAAAGTTTCTTTTTTGCATTACTGTGACGCACTATCGGAATTTGTTGAATTGCATTACCAGTATGCATCACGAAAGAACACTCCCTCGAAGTTTATGTTATTTTTGTTTCAACCAGACACTTTATAAACAACTCTAGATGAAGTGGTACGGAGAGTTTGGATGAATGAAAACTTGGTACATATTGAATTAAAGACAATAGCAGGAGTATTCAGACCAAAACAAGACTTGGAATTTTTTACAGTGAGTACAAAGTGCCGAAAGAAGACAATTTATTTGATTTGTTATAGTATCCTTCCACTGCATGAGACAGAAATAATGCTTTATTACTTTGATTTTTTTTACCATGGAAAGATGTTATATGATCCATTTTGATGTACTGACTACTGTTTGTTAATGTGTTACATTTTAGTGCAGTTCATTATGAATGGTAGCAATAAATAAAGAAGGGGATAAATCTTTAGCGCAAATGTAATTTAAATGTACGTGCATGATAAACGTAAGAACATATTGTATGCTTCTTCAGTAATTCGTCTTGTTGCCACCTGATTGAGACCGGCGTGATTTATTTCTACAATTGTTTCTTTTTTATTTGGACCAAAGAAATTCATCATCGCATATGCATGTCTTATAAAAAGTAATATTCAATATCAGAAATGCTTGTGCCTATGGTTAGTTTTATGTGATGATATTTAAGGTGCCTTTATAATTTTTTATCTTTGTTCTATTTCACAATTCTTCATTTTTTGTCAAAAATATATGGGTTACTAGCGATTATTATTACTCCTGGTTTACTCTTTATTTGTTGTTGAGAAGTTAAACGTTCTGCAGATAAAAAACAACATACAATTATTTAATCAAATATTTCTAAGCTTCGCAATATCTAGTTCTCACGCTGTGTTACGGTGGTGGAATTATTCAAAATATAATGATGAAATAGGATTGGACAGGACATTCATAGTTACTTGTATAATCGCACTCGTATGATATTTTCAACTTGCCAGACGCAATCATATGTCTTTCGTAGGTCATTTACTTGGCATGTTTTTGGAGATTTTCATTATGTTTGCACATATCATCTTATCCGTAGGGACATATTTTTACTTCAATTACACGTTTATGTGTCTGGAAAAATCTCCCTTTTGTTTGTGAGCTTGCATTGTCTTTCACAAGATGACGGGCATATTTTTTATGTACCGGTTTAATATGCTGCTACATAACAACTATTCAATAATAGACGGATATTTTGTATTTCATCCTATGTCGTTAAAGCGTTGCAAATGCCAGTGAATACTAGTAATACACTATACGATCTACACTGCAAATTACCAATACCCTCTATTTATTTTATAATATATGCTATTTTAAGTTGGAACCTTCACCAGAAATAAGGTGATCAATATAAATTTTCGATTACTGGTATATTGTTTATGATAGGGATAAAACTGTTTTTTAAATGTATTACCTTTTGATTTTACTGACTGTATAAGTCAGTTATGACCACTTTATAAAGACTGCAATACCATTGCATTTGTTAAGAATGTATGTTCAAATGCGTAAACTACACTAAACGCATTCGGTTTTGTGACAGTCAACAAAAGACGTTTATTTAAATTTGGTTTCATTGAAACATTTAGGCTTAGTGTGTATAATTGAACAAAAATTAAACGCATTTAACACCAGAAAACATAACACGCATTCCATCGCGTTATTCCAAACTAAATTATTGCAATAAATGGCGATCCATTGTAAGCTTCAATTGGAGCATACATAAACGTGATTTATCTTTCAGTCATTTATAACAATCTAGGTATCATTAGTGGTATCACCACACGGTGTATATATGTATTCGCTTGATACGTGAATTCCTACGTCTAACGGAAGGCACCTTTTATGGACAATACATGACCTTGGGTCATCACGATAACTGTTGTTTGCTAAACGTCCATTTATTAAAGCGACCAGAGTTTGTGGCATAGAAGTGCGCCTTTTCTGTAAGAAATCAATCACGGAAATTTAAACATATTGAAACACAAACACATACGTATACGTACGTTTCTTCTCAAATAAGTTATTAGTCAGAACATAACTACGAATACATTTGAAACAGCAATTGGATACAACAACACAATACTTATTGTGAAATTAATTTGAATAGTGGAATATGATTTTGGCAAATATTGTGAAAACACTATAATGGCAAATTGTTTCACATTAACATATCGACTTAAAATGTACTACGCTTAATAGACCAAAGGCATGCATCTTGATGCATTTTTTTAATTAAAACTTTTAAATCTGTTTGACGGTGTTGCTTTAACAAAAACCTACCGTCACAAAGTTCTATACGCCGTAACTGCAAAGGTTCAATCTTGCCTTTTGCGATATCCAAATATTTATAAAACAGTTGTATAATGTATTTACAAGAATAAAAATGAGCAAATGTCCGTTCCTGCTGGATTGCAGAGTGATGACTAAAAGGATTATCTGAGAGGCATGTGCGGTTGATAGTACGGCCATGTCGCGAGAGGCAAAATAAGGCGATATCACATTTTCTTTATTTGCATTCCTGGCTTCACTACTGTGCTCGCGTGGCGACACCGCTTATTGTGCAATTAACAACTCACCTAAGACGCAGTTAGTCATATGGGATGAATTTATAGTAAAAATTATTGTGAAATATAGGTGCTATTGAAAATATATTGGAAATGATGGATTAAAAAAAAAATTATATGAAGATAAGAAATATACAGATTGTCACTAATGTTTGTTTTGTGTAAGAGAAATCTGAAAAGGGAAAGGCTTAACAATAAGTTTTTTGTAAACATTGTTGTAAATAGAAGTGCTATGGAAAATATCTGGTAAATAATGGATTGTATACATTATATAGAGAACAGGAATATACGAATTGTCACAAGTGTATGAATTGAAAGAGATATCTGAAAAGGGTAAGGTTTAACAATACGTGTACAATCAAATTGAAAACGTGTGACAGTTGTTGTGCGGTAGGTGTAGGTTGACAGATACTATAGCCTTTCACCACCGGTTGGAGGACTTTATTGGAAATGACCACATTTAAATAATGATTCTCAGTTGGAACCGACTTGGAACATGGATTCTTTGGCAACGTTTCATTTCAGAAGCAGTGAACTTAAATAAATAAAAAATGCATACACGCATGCACTAACGAACGTCTTAAATTAACAATAGGTGATGGTTTGAAGAATGATGCCTGCATTGTTGTCCTGTGATAAAAGAGACGATTTTATAATTAATTTTGTGGATCATCTTCAATTTCTAAAACGTCGTTTGACCAACATTTGTGGCTGTAGACACATTTAAAAATTGTTTGAGTCCGATGATGAAATAGATGATAAAATAGATCGTATTGAGAATCAAAGCTGCGTCGTTCGATCATTCACTTCTTTTACTGGCGCATGCAATCAGCAGAGTAACAGGAACCTTTGAAGTACTTAAACGGATTATCCTGGACATCATTGCATTCCTATTTGCATATATATCGAGGTATGTACTGTGGTATATGCGAACTCTCAAAAATAAATAAGGACAGTTACGTTTTAAGCTATTACTCTTCGATTAGAAAAGATAAGATACGATTTATTTCAAGTCGGCAAGACAGACAGCAATACCACATAAGATCGTACTAGCTTTTTTTACCGACTATTATTCGCGTTGTCAGCTAAACAAAAATGTATTTACCTTAACTTGCTTCATTCCTAAATTAAGAAATGAAAAAGTAAAATGTTAGTAACAACAATCATGAATCTATATTGATTACCAAACATGTGTAAATTTGACATGGAAAACATTTCTAAAAGTAAAAGTGTCCAGTTTCTTTTTTAGTTAGTATGAAATTAAGTTGCATCTGTCTCTCTCGTTTTTTATACTATCATGGAAATATTAAGTAAAATAAATAACAATATAAACAAAAAATATCTTTAAAAAAAATATTCGGCGTATGTTGTAAATGTTTGTAAAGAATGTAAATTGAATATCCAACATGAATATTTAAAACTGATGCATATGTTGATTTGGTTTATAAACGAACAGTCTCATTTCTTCATAGATCGTTATTCTACACGCATTTAATATTATGTTTCGATAGTATTAAAATAAAATATAAATAAGTAAATTTTCATCATCAAATAGCTAACTCATATTTTCATGTGGCTAGCTCCTAAAAAGTATATAATTATTTCATGTCAAAGCAATGAACTGGTGAACTGCCCCATGTTTTAAATCAGTTCTACTTGAATAACCCCAAATAAGTCAGACTCATCTGCTCATCAACGTCAGTATGTTTATCTTTACAAAATAAAACTAAGCATTTTACAATTACAACGAAATATATATATTTGAAGCGTTGTTCATGATTACATTATTTTAGTATATAATGCATTTATTCAATGTCTATATAAAAACAATGTCTATTTGTAAATAGCCTCTACACGAGAATTTGGTAGAAACATCAGTATTTCACAAGAAAAAACAACTATGCAGAGCATCATAAGTCGCCGGTAAACTATGAAAAGTCCATTTGTTTAAGATATCTTAATTATGTAACGTCCGTACAATTAACTGATCTTACCGTCTCATATTTTTCATCAGTGATTTTTAAATCTAAATAATGTATACAGTATTTGTCAGGGAAATCAAAATTTAATAGAAGTTACATTGTTGCCAAGAAAATAATGACGAGAATGAATATGAGCGTTTATCTTATTTATTATGGATTAAGCATGTATAGTATATGTGCCAAATAAACACACGTCAGGGAACATTCATCGCAATTAAATATGATGATTTCATTTTGTGATAACAAAAACGTAAAGTTATATTTAATAGTGGCGAATTAGATTGATATTCCTTTGAGAAATACGTCTCCAGCGTTTTTGTGTATAACTATTGTAGTTTTGATGCATTCATAAAACGCACGTAAAGTAAAAATACCAAATTTAAATGAAATTAAATTATTTATGTCCGAAGCTTCCCCCAGTGTCTATTTATAGGAAGATGCAAAATCTATTTCTACATTGAACAGCCTCTACAGGAAAAGATAAGAGAAAATACAATTCTGAATAATTCTTAATAAATAGATCTACCAACAGTTATTCAAATAAACATGCATGGTAAGTTTATAAATATAATAAGTAATTCTCCATTAATTATTAATTTTATTGTCTATCGTTCTCTGGATGATTGTGAGAACAAATCAGTGTTGTTGACGTGTATACTATTAATAGGCGCAGGTTAGTCAGCGAGTATATTATATGGAATGTTGCCTATCGAATATGCGATATTAACGGGGGATTTTCCCAAGGGCATGTTACACTGGCATGTAAATTGAAAATGAAAATTGAGCCAATGCAACTTCTAAGTAGGGAGCTCAGAACTGGAAATTGGTCAAAAACGTAAACAAAGTAAAGAGGTATGTCTGGATTTTTCCCATTGGCTAATTTTTTTCATTTACCTCCGAAAAGAAACGGAGCCAATTTTTTACAGGCCATGGTGGGAATTTTTTTTAAACTAGCCGATGCAATATTAGGATTTATTAATTTGGGACTACTGGCGGGAAATTTTCACAACATTTGATTGGTTTTGAGAAAGGTCAAACGTTGGGTTAAACAGCTACGCCAATAAAGTTCATTAGCATTTGACATACGTTTAAATAATTCTCATTTTAGTTATCGTTTTAACTGGTGATTGTATAATCTCCAAGGAACATCATTTGTATTGTTGCAAATGACAAATAATAATAAACACATATGCATTACTTTCAGTTTTGCGTCTTAAGAAACAAAACACATCTGTTCTCGTTTATTTTTCACGTTTTCAGATCGTGTTACATTGAAAACAAATCATTCTAGCAATACTTTTTGTGCGGATCAGAGACAAATGTAATTGAAAGCAATAAAACAGGGCCACAACCAATCCTTACAGAAAACATTTATTACAACCAAATGTTGGACGATCAAGGATACTTGAAGAATGCGAATTTTTGCCCAATGAATGGTGTAATGCATGCCATGTAGATTTATGGACTACGAGTGCTTCATTTTATTGCAAGGTATAATGAATTATAGCAATAAAATTGGATGATTTCAACAGTTATCTTGCATGGATTAAATTCGGGTTCATACTATGTCAAGCAAAAGTATGCGATAATGCCACATGCGTTAATATTTATTATTTGAAAATGATATCGGCGTAGCAGCTTTTTTTTTTTAGTTGTATATTGCAACCATCCTTGTTTTAAAGGGACCTGTAAACAGGTTGATGGATTTACGTTTTCCATATTTTTTAATTTAAACGTATTTATTTCAAACAAGAGTGCATTTACATATATTTGAAACATACAACATTTGTATACATACAAGTTTGATTTGGATAAGAACGAAAGACTTCGTCTTATAAAGTTCTTCTCCATAAAGGTTGTATTAAGTTGCATGTTTTCAAACGAACATAATTAGTTTACTAATAAATCTAATAAAACGGAGATTAGTACGATAAGAAGTGAAAAAGTAATAAATAAAGAAAAAAATGACAAATATTAGATTAGGAAGAAATGTTTAACATAGATACATGTACAAGTAGACATCAATATGATACATTAGTAAATTATATATAACTTATACATGTGGGAAATGACTTAGTAAGAAAAGGAAGTTAGAGAGAAGTTCTGAAGCAAAGCTATGTTTCAAAACGTTTGCTATTGATAATATACTTGTGTACTGCATCAGCAATTTTAGTATTAGTTTGATAATCCAGAGTGCTATCTCCATTTAAGATCGTTTGGACAGAGGGGACGGAATACATAGATATAGTGTTCAGAAGTTCTGCACGGATATTAACATAAAACTGACATTCAAGGAAATAATGGAATGGTGATTCCCTTAGTCCGCATCGGCATAGAGGCGATGAAACTACATTACGCATGAAGAGGTGTTCATTTAGCGCACTACAATTTGTTCTGATGCGTGTATGTAGAATTTGAGAGCGTCTTTCTCCATAAGAAAATATTGGATTTTGAATTGGTCGATCAGTATTGATTTGTCTTTTGAATGAATGAATCGATTCAGCATTTCTTAAATCTTCTGGAAGACGATTCCAATCGGATACTGAAGATGGTAGAAATGAATGTGAATAAGTTGAAGTTCGAGCATAAATGCACTGGAAATGTGACGCATTTCTAAGCGGGTATTGGCTAGATGCCCCAACTGTGTCAGGTAGAAGTGACTGTAAATAGTGAGGTGCTTCTCTTAAGTTCATTTTGTACATTAATATTAACTTGTGTTTACGTCGTCTTTGACTGAGAGTTTCCCAACCTATCTCATTATAAAGATCTTCTAGTGATACTAATCGAGTACATCCAGATGATATACGAGCCGCCTCTGTTTGAATTTTTTATAATTAATCTTTTTCATATTGTGTGCAATTGTCAAAAATAACATTTGAATATTCAAGTATTGGTCGTATGAATGCAAAGTAAATAGTTTCAAGAGATTTCCTATCAAGCATTGACTTTAGACGACGCATTATATTAATACGCTTCCATGCTTTTTCTTTTATAAAAGCTATGTGTTCATGCCAAGTACAGTCATTTGCCAAATAAACACCTAAATGTTTGTGGACAGTTACAATAGGTATATCAACGCCTCCCATTGAAAGTGGAGGGTGGTACGGTTTATTTATTTTACGGGATATAAGCATCAATTCTGATTTGGAGGGATTGAAGTGTACTAGCCATTGATCAGCCCATCGTGAAATTTTATCTATGTCTGATTGCAAAACAGCTGCAGTTTCATTCGGCGAGTTTACAACCATAAAAAGACTTGTATCATCAGCAAATAGGTTAATTTGGGCTTGTATGTCAGCTACTATGTCATTGATGTAAACAAGAAAGAGAAGGGGACCTAATATAGACCCCTGTGGAACACCAGCGATAATTTCGACAGGAGTTAATTTTGCTCCTGGTAGAATTACTTTTTGTTTACGGTTAGCAAGATAATTTGATAAAAATGCCAATAATTCTCCCCGAATACCAGCTTCTTGAAGTTTGAACAAAAGACCCTCATGCCATACTTTATCAAAAGCTTTACTTATATCAAAAAATACAACTCTGACTTCTAGACCATTATCCAAAGCTTTGCAAAATGTATCATAAATATAGGTTAACTGATTAACTGTCGAATCACCAGGCATAAAGCCAGATTGAGTTCGTGTAAAGAATGAGTTAAGACGGAGAAAATTAAAAACATGTTTGTGAATTATTCGTTCAAAAACCTTTTCAATAGTATTTAACAAGGATATAGGACGATAATTCGAAACAAGAGCTGGATCACCCTTTTTGAAGACGGGACACACATTTGCAATTTTCCAACAAGAAGGCATTTTACAAGCAGAAAGACAGGAATTAAACAGTTCACAGAGGGGAGAGCTAAGTTGATACATTGCTTCCCTGAGGATACGATTATCGATTCCATCAGGTCCGGATGCTTTTCCTACCTTGAGACATTTAATTGCGTCGATGACTTCTTCCCGAGTAATATCAATTGACTGTAAGCTGGTGTTGTAAGCATTGTGATGCATTGGAAGATCATGATTTGTTTCATCGATTGATGACTGATTTGCATAATATTTATTAATGATTTCGGCTTTACATATGTCATTTGCCTCAAACGTGTTCGATTGTTCATCGTATAGGGGTGGAATCGATTGATGTGTGTTTGTAGAAATGAAAGTGCGCAATGTTTTCCACCAATCCTTAGCACAGAGCTCAGACGACTTCAATTTATTCGCAATGTTCTTAGAATATTCAAATTTTGAATTACGTAAGAGTAAAACAACTTCATTTCTGACGCGTCGAAAATTTGTCCAGTGCAATTCGGTGTTAACTTTTTTAGCTTTTTTTCGATATAATCGTTTTCGGTGTCGAATTTTTTTCTTAATTTGATTATTCATCCATGGTAAATCACGTGGACGTATACATATTTTTTTATTTGGGATACACGACTTCGCAGTTTGTAAAATAACATTGGTAATATTTTCAGCATATATATCAATATCGTCACATTTAAAGAGATGCCATTGTGTATCAGTAAAAAGAAGTCGTAGTTTATCATAATCCCCAATATCATAACGCCAAATATACCGATAGTAAGTTTTTGCTAAGGGTGTTTTAAATTTCAAAATTCCAAAAATAGGGCAATGATACCGAATATTTTGGTCAAGCAAAGGTTCACCAATTCCAGAGAATATTACATTGTTCTGGTTACTTGCAAAAATTAAATCAATTATTGAAGATGTTTGCTCTGTGTGATGTGTGGGCTCGTGTATAAGTTGTGTAAGATTAAATTGTTGACAAAGATTTTCTATTTTTATTGCTGATGTTGGTGCGAGGAGATTCAGGTTAAAGTCTCCTGTAATAATAACATCATTTATACATGTGTCGCATGCTAGCCCAAACGAGTCTTCAATTGCTTTCATATACGCTGAATCTGCACTTGGTGGTCTATAAAATACTCCAAAAAGAATAGATTTACTTTTGTTAAGATTAACCTCAATCCATATACATTCAATATGATTATATTCAAGATCGCTTCTTCTTTTAAAAGCAATATTTTCATTTACGTATATTATAACACCACCATGTGGATTAAGGGGACGGTCTTTACGGATTGGCTGATGAAATCCATTGAACATGAGATCATTGGATAATATGGAATCATTTAACCAGGTTTCAGTAAACGCAATTATGTCAAACTCTTGAAGACCTGTGCTAAGGATGTCCAATTTATACACCAAGCTTTGGACATTGTAATGTACAAAAGATAAATGATTAGACGCTGGAATATTACAACTGGGTGACGAACTATCTGTATCAGTGAGTAACGATGATTCGGAAAAAGAGGGTCCTGGGTTTGGATGGATATCACCTGATTGTAACAAGATGCAAGCTAACCAAAAGAGTGTTCCAACAAACATGAAGCAATATAGGAGCTTTTTTAAAAGTTGAATATCATCATAAATGTGCGCTCCTAAAAGAATATGCTTTCGCGGATGTTCCACTGTGTTCAGTACATTCATCGATTTATATACGCTAGTGCGCAAAGAAATCAAGCTAAAAATATCTAGCCATATTTGGAATACATATAACAAGTGAAGCAGTAGCGAAAATCTTACTGGCGCCCTGTAGGTACTCATGACAGCGTTTCCAAACATGTGTTTACTATTTTGCATTATAAATTGTTCCAATAAAGACGAGGTGAGACTGAAACGCTGACATGATACGTTTGATAGTACAACACGTAAAGACATATGGTGCTACGCATGATTTTACTGTTTGATAACAATGTTTGCAACAGAACTGACGAAGAGGAAATGATTGATCATAGAATAGAATGGAGATAAGGACAGGGAAAAGGCATAGGATAAAGCAAAATGCTTTGTTTGTAAAAGTCATATTTTCACCTAAAAGTAGTGCTGGGAATATTTTAGTCTAAACACAATTTCATTTACCTAGAATACGTAAATTGTCCATAGACGGTAGTCTGTTTGGACAGTAATCTATATTTCACTGGAACAACTAAATTTAAAGATTATTTAAGGAGAGTAATAATTGAATCCATATTTTTTGTCATGCATTCCAAAAATAAAAGAGAACTGTATATCAAGGAGCGAAATAGCACTACTGACATAGATATAAATTGGCAATTATGTTTCGTTGATCAGTAATCATCTGTTGAAATGGATACAATAATAAACCGTATGTAACGCGAAAGCATTGAATATTTTGGTGTACCTCTGTTGTTTTCGTTCAAATTGTCGGAAACACGCGAATCACTTACATCAAGCAAAATGTACACTGGCATGTATATAAATCAAATTGGCCGAGTGGTTTGGGCGTAAGACTTTAGATTTGGGGGGTCGAAGGTTTGATCACCTGTAGCCGCACTTTTTGACGCTTGTCTTGTTATAATATTTGCGTTCTTCAGTTCAGATGCTTTAAGTTTTTTTTCCAGTTAGAAATTTAATGGCATATTTTAAAAAATACAAAAATCTGTCAACAAGTCCTTTTAAGGTAACGACTTCTTTATTACACTGCAACGTTAGCTGCGTGCTGTATTCATTTAATAAACCTGAAAAATGTGACGGAAAGCTTAATATGGAGGTCTATAGTTAATAAAAAAAAAAGATAAAATAGAAGGATAGGAATGGAGTTATCATGCTAAATACCTAATACCTTTATTTGAATAAACTAGACACACATTAAAGAAAGATTAATTTTAGATTATCATATCTCGAGGCACCGAAACGTTAATTTATTGAATCTGACAATGCGAATACATGTGCTATATCACAAAGGCTGAATATGAACTGTTGCTATTTGTAAAATAATATTAAACCTTTGAGCTGAGTTGTTAACATATTTTTCAATTATGAAAGCATGCATATATAAGTATATTAATCGTTTTTTGCACTATATTATTACTAGTAAAACGGAACATTCAGTTGGGTTGTTTGATAGGAATGTTTATCTTTGCGTAAACTACATTTAATTTTTAAACTTTCATCGGACTAATTTTCAAGAAAGACTGTTAATATTTCTTGAAAATTTACACAGTTTTCATGAAAGCGTGTTTTGTCCACAACACTCATGGTCACCATATTAAATGTAAAGTTTTACGTTAGTGACTTGAACTGCATACGATAGCAATTAAAGATTGTAATATTTTCGCGTAAGGCTGAATGGTTTCTTTGGCGGTTTTCATGAACGCACAATAACTATTTTGCCGGAATATTCTGAATTGTCATTAAAAATTTAATCTTTCGCGATGAGTTACAATATTTCGCAAAACAAAATCAAATTATCCTAGGCTGTAGTGGACACTACTTCGATATCTTTTCTTGATAACGAGAGACTATTTCACGAAAACTTCCTAAAGGTTTTCTTGGCGATTTGTTAAACTATCAACTTGAAGATAATTATTTGGTTATCGAATGCAGAAGTATGCCAACATAGGTTACTAGTGAAACATTAGACTACATTTTAATGTATGCACGCATTGACTGCAATATGGAAATGCGCAAAGCGTACTAAGTGTTACGATAATTGATCAATTTCATGCAAATTTACCGCGAGATGAGTTATCAGTGCCTTATATACGTAGCTAATTGCCTGCTTAATGATAAACGTACATATTTCATGTCGACTACTCGTGTTTACCTACTCCCTGCCAAAAATAATTACCGTGTATTTTATGACGATAAAAGAAGCTGTTTTTTTTTCTAAGATATAGTCGGTCATTGCGAAGGCATATGAATTATAGTTGATATTGTACGAGTATTAGATATAGGAAAGCTTAATGGTTTTGCTCAAAAGGAACATTTGAAGGGCAGGAATACTAATTTAAATGACTTTAACAAGGTGGTAATTTCATTCAGTTATCAATTAATTCTTTTTGTACTTGTAAATATTTATTAAATAAAAAATCATTTTTTGTTTTTTCCTTTTGCAATTATGTAATTTTTTTGTCTGTCATAAAATTTACTATTGTGTCTACCTTCAGGAAAATGTTAAATATTTAGATTTCTTAGTTTCACATTATTTAACTTTAAAGCCAAAAGGTTGAAAGCAGAAATGCATGTTTGTTCTCCAGTTCACTGCATTCATTTTACCTCGAATTGTTTATCCACAGATGCTATTACTTCATAATCCACTGGGCCATTAACTACAACAGTTGTGGGATTTTAGATATGACAAATGGGTCTAGATCATAATGTTTTGCCGTCTCTGTCTCTAGTGTCACGACATAGAATATTCTATATTCTAACGCGACACGCGCAGAGTTTTCTACAGACACAGAAAAAAGTTCACCATTGTTAAACTACCAATAAAAACCCCATTGAAATTGCTAAAAATGTAGTCAGGTAATGTTAGTATCGAAATAATTTTCGTATTATCGTTATTTATCGGCTAATAAACAACGATTTGTCGTTCTGATGCGGTATATTAAACCACTTTGGGGTTACGCTGTCGTGGTTTAATCAATACGCATCAGAACTCCAAGTCGTCGTTTATCAGCCGAGAAACAACTCTAAATCGAAAATTATTTCTTTATCTTACGACGCTTATTATTTATATGCATGCAAATGAAAGTGTAAAGCCAACAGTGCTCTATATATAAGAGTAGTATTGAATCATATACCAATTAAAAAATCCTGACAGAAATGGTGGTTGATTAAGAAACACATATTTAGTTTGAAAATTGTTGAATCAATATTTATACATCAACCATTAAAATGTATGTAGGGTTTGTTTGTTTGTTTTTCAGTCATACCACGGCGTCAATTAACCTTCTCACACTTTTCCTGGGCAAGCTTAACCGGTCTAAGCGGTTTACCAGTATTAAGTGCTCATACTTATGCCAGTAAATGGCAACTGCCCTACTTGAATCAGAGGTAGGGGGAGAATGGCCATGGAAATATTTTCATGACCAATCCCCACACAAGTTATGTGGCCGGGCTGGGGAGTGAACTCACAAAACCCGGATTGAATGTCCAGAGCTCTACCAACTGAGCTTGCCGTGCCAGGAATTTTTTTTTACCAGTACTCTTTATGTAATTTTTTGTATCTCGATCACTGGACAACAACAAAAAACTATGTTATTATATAAGCTTATTTATAATTTTAAATTTTGATTGTAATCACATGAACTGATTTTTAAATTCTCTACGCGGTCACATTACGAGTCGAATGTAGTATTTTCTAAGTATATGGTTTTCATTCTTTTACAAGAGACATATTTAGAAGTAAGCAATCAAGATGGTTAATGATGGAAACATAAAAAATAATATAAATGCGCAAGGCTGATTAGGTATAGATTCATGGAATATATTATACAGAAATAGACATTCAATAAACCGATTATGAATGTAAACTACATGTAAATCTATCGTCAATCCAAATAAATTAAAAGTGCATGTATTTCTAAAGGCAAAAAACGGACGTCATGTCCTATTTGCCATTTTACGAATACAAACTTGTGTTTTCCTGCAACAAAAAGATTATAACAATACATCTCAATAATGGGTTTAGTACATTAGCTTTGCCACTTCAAAATCATTGTGCGAATTAAGCAGTTTTATAAATACAAATGACACTCTATAGAACATTTCAAGTAGCAGTGAAACTGTTTTTCTAATAACAAACAAACCATCGTATATTTACACTATTCTCGACCGCCCTAACGTGGTCCTTTGTTTGTTATATTTGACATCATGTGTGTCACGCTTAGGTGACAGTTCTGTAATTTCCCTTGTACAGAAGCTGTTATTGTGTCATTCAATGCCACGCCAAAGTTCCACTTATACACTTACGTGTTGATTATTCATGTCCTAATGACCTATATAGCAGAGCCAATTTTTCATTTGTTGAATTTTATTAAAGCCTGCTTGCACCCATAAATTTGCACTTTAATATCGTTTAGTCATGAAAAAGACATTTATAGAAAATGCATTAAATAAACATATATCTGCACTATTGTTGATACTAAAAAATTAGTTTCGTATGAATTATACCAATACTTTAGGACATTGGGGTAGAATAAATATTTTTTATACATCAGGTTGCAAATATAGTTTATGGTTTCAATATTTTAAAAAAACAAACAACGTAACAACTTTATTGGTTTTAAAGCAAGTAAAACTTTGTTTTGTATCATATCATTATAAGGTGGCATTTTTTTGACATCACGTGTTGACCATAGAGAACTAATGCACACCATTTCGGGATGACACTAATTATTAAAATGACACTAGCTTTTAAAGTTTAAGAGAAATGAGCGAAGAATATGTCGAAGACAGATTTCAATCTTTACATTATTAAAGCAGATAAGAATACTTAAGAAGCACGTAATAATAATATACATGCGCAATTATTTGTCTCTTCTTCCAAGAAAGATGCAACATCTTCAATCATTTAGATTCAAGTATGTATTGTAATGCATTGCAACCAAGTTCTTTTACTGAACATGTATTTACCATTAGTATTCCTTCTTGTCGAACGACTAAATTTTAAATGCGCAATATACGAGATGCATACACATTTTATAGCATATGATTTCAAAAATACAGAACGGAACTAACAATTCAAAACTACTATTACATCGGTTTATTTTTCTAATTATGTTATCAGGAGCACTACATGTTAAAATAGCAGAAATGGTATAATGTCTATAAAAGGTAATATCACTAACAATATATTATATAATTCCGTCCCTGGCAAGTTGCAGTGAACTGTAAATAAGGTTCTTAGATCATTATTACTTGGATTGTTAAACCCAGTAAATAAGGTTGATAATGTTCTATATTGTTCCAATATTAAAAACAACGTACGCACGTTTTTGGTGTTAAAGCAAGTAACGCTTGGTTTTGTTGAAGAAATGTTCAGTATCAAATCATACAAGTATTATGGTGACCATTTTTTTGTTCGACATCACAATGTTGCACCTATGGAACTATTGCAACCTTTAGAAAGGAAAATACTTATTAAAATGACCATAGTGTTTCGAACTATTGCAACATTTTGAAAGGAAAATACTTATTAAAATGACCATAGTGTTCGGAACTATTGAAACCTTTAGAAACGAAAATACTTATTTAAATACCATAGTATTTGAATGCAAATGCAATTAATTAATGTCCATACGTGAAATGACGTGTGAAATATAGTTCGAAGTCACAGTTCTATATCGTAATATGGAAGGAAATTAGAAATACTTAATTAACATGTGTTAATTATAAAATAAAAGGCATTATAAAATATAAATGCAACTCGTACATTGAGCATTTAAAATTTATATTAATCCGTCCCTGGCAAGTGGCAGTGAGCGGTAAATAAGGTATAGCCCCTAGCTATATCTCAAGTAACAAATACAAGTTATACATGCCTACTAGTTATTTCGGGTTGTTGTCAAATTTACTCTTCATTTAATAATAGCATGCGTATACTCTCTGACTCTGTTTGCTATTCTGTCTGACGGTAATTGGTAATTTTTACAACTCCTCGTATAACCAGATGATATGATTACGGGATACATTGCATTTCCAAGGCAAGTACATTTATTATACGGACTGTCAATTCGGTCATCGGTATTCGTTATGAGTCTCATAAAATTCGTATTGAAATTAAGACCACTTAAAGATAATTAGTATATTCCGTTTCATTTGCATGAATATCTGGTCGGACGTTTATGTTAATGTTTTAACAATTTTATTTAAATTAGAAAATTGCTAAAACGTATCCACACCAAATCTCAGTTATGATTAGACGATGGTATTTACCAATAATAGACATGCGTCAAAACTTATGTGCACTGTTATGATTTATAATTGTCGAGTTGTCATGATACAAACAAATGTGGGTCATAACGTGTATTATTATAGAGAACATGCTTTAAAGCCAAGGTGCTTTCCTTTGTCTGATATTGATTTAAACCTAGCTTTTATTAATTTCTTGAGACCTAAAGCAGTTTGGATAAATATCAGCAAAAATGATAGTTATGATAATGAAAACATCTATTGGTATGTAGAGCACCGTTTCAATATTGAATCTCATGCGAAGGCGCTATTTAAAATTAGAAATAAGTTTGTTGCAAATGTTAAATGCATAAACCAAGCAAAAAATGTTACTGTAAATGAAGCGAATGAGTAAATTGCTATTTTATAAAAGATGCAGTATGAAAACTGGACAATAACGAATAAAAAGATTTTCCGAAATAACACGCCAACAAACTTCAAGCAATGTACTCGTTAACATATTTAAAAAATCTCAAACCATGTGTGACGTCTGGTCAAAGGGACTCTTATTTATTAGAATTTTGTACTTTTATAAAGGCTGTATTACATACATTATTCAAATTAGCCCTGTTTTGATGTCATGCCAGCACCATCGGACACAAGTGAATATAGTTGCCACCGTTTGGTGACAGCTCCGTAATTACATTAGCATTTGAATCTGTATTTGCGTATTACAGAGCAAGGAACATTCTAATCTGACAGCAGTAGCTAGGGTCAATTACTATTCTATTTGTTTGTCTTATTGACCGATTTCAGAAAGCAACAAAACACGAAGAAGCGATACACCTAATTCATAAATAACATTAATATTGATGCAAGACTTGGCGCTTTAACAGACAATACCACATAGCACAACAAGCGGAAATTACTCTATATGTCATCAATAGAAACTTTTGTCGTTAGATAGTGTGGTAAAAGTTTCTTTGTAATTTATGACAATTCAAATCGCCAAAGTCATATTGACACGATGATTAAGATATGTTGTTTTTTTTTATCTCAGGGATTGTTTGTCTTCGGTCGCAAGGTGGCAACAGTGATTGATCTCCTGATTAAAACGGCGCCTTGACTCGTAATATATTACCACAGTTTTGCTCCGCTCAAGTCAACGAGTTAGCCATCAGAGAGATGAATGGCACATTTAGTTGTTTTCACGAACATCAAACATTACCATGGGGGAACATGTTGGTTATTTTGTTAACGATAATTGACACAATTGCACCTTCTGTACAAACCGGTTTAAACAAAGTGAAGGTATATGACAGATGCGTTGGACCTGTTAGAAAGGTTATTCAAACGAAATTTAACCCCAATTGTCATTAAACCATTTGAAACATTGAACTAATAACTATGTATTCTTCACAATATGTTTATATATCAAAACCAACAACTCATCCTATTATATCTATTTAACAGTGCTACAGTTGCTAATTACACTCTGAATGACATTTATGTTTTTGTCCAGACGAAATGTTCCTCAAGGCAACCTTCAAATGGATTCCGTATAGTTTCATTAAGAGCCTTTTGTTTTTCTGACGGGAATTATACATCCTAACAAACGGCGTTAATGTTCAAGTAACAACTTTTAATGACATAGTACTACAGAGCACCCATTACAAACACCTAATCCTAATGTGTTAAGACTGGTTTATACTTGCAATAGGAGGCATATGCTGGAAGAATAGACCATAATCTTGATATTAAATGTATAGTTGTCGTTATTATTTTGCATTCTGATTTTAAAATGTCATAATTAGAACTGCAAAAACAGCCATCTGGTTGGATTGTTTGTTTAAGTATTGATAAACTATATAAAGATAACAATTTGCTCATTGCTCTACGACTTGTCTGAATGCAGAGGCAAATGTATTAAACACTGGGTCAACAAAGGTTAACGTAGTTATCATAAACAGTAAGTGTTAAATGTAAATTTACACAGCATTAGTCTCCAGTTTGTAAATATTTGAATAAACGATTATTTTATCATAGCCATTCTTATGTTGATCTAAATAGTATTTTACATTTCTTACAGAGCTGCAAAAGGAGGAAGAATGGCGTACATACATTCTATCATAATTTCCGGAATATTTGGGGTACTTTTAAACGTTCTAATTTAAAAACAATGATATTAGTAAAATGAATGCATTTTACATTAATTAAAATGAATTTCGGCCAAAGACGTTCGTATAATATACAAGTTATGCACATATAATCTAGAATACTATCGATACATAAGACAAAATAAACATAATACTTATAAATAACATCAATCATTTTCATAAAACAAAATACGTGCATTTTGTTTGAAAGCTTTTTACCAAGTGAACTGTTTTAATTGATTATTTTCAGCTGTGCACAGGAGTCGATGGTTATGTTTCTATTGAGGTTCCAAATAAGACCTTAAACACATGCAACTGGCGTTGGGGCTCATTTACCCCAGAAGAATTTTATCTGAATTCCTGCTCCTGGTGCTATTTCTTTCTGTTCCCTGGAAACATCCTTTATCCTTTCCGAGACAAATACCTTATTTTGAAAGTTAATCACAGCGGTTGGGGTCCAGGGACTACATTTTTGGCGGACGCGAGCAATTCAACGTCTCGTGCGTTGGTCTGTACAACACTGACTGAGGACCAGTGCAATGTTTGGACTATGTGTTGCAAAGCAGGAAGGAAGTGTTGCACAAAGCAGTTAGAAACACGTGACGTCACAACCGCAAACGTGACGACATCATGTGGGGTCACGTGGGATGGTTACTCGTGCTGGGACGGCGGGACGCCTGGAACCAATAGCTACATGGCCTGCCCTACGTACTTGAAATACTCAGTTCCCACAAGTAAGTATATATATTGTTTGCAGTTTACAACATCAAAAACAACAAAATGTCACATGAAAAGCTGTTCCTAAACATTCACATAGAAACTACATGGGGCATGAAAACGAATATATCCACGCTATCTATACAAATATAACCTTCTTGCACAAATAATCATTTATATACTTTATAAAAAATTGTATGCGAATTATAGGCAATTAGTACAAGTAGAATATGTATCACAGTCATCATGTCTGCACAATGTTCTCTTGGAACCATTTGTGTAATCGTAAATCATGTTCTGTGAACAAATTAAACATTCCGTGACGCTCAAGTGACAGTGCAAGACTTCCTCGATGCATACAAATTATGCATATTACTTAAGGCATCGCGTATTTTAGGTCTTGATATTTGTCATAGCATATTTACGTCAAAGTAGCCGGACGAGTGGACTATCATATAATTCGACGTATTAAGAACAATATATCATCGGTGCATTATAGCATTCTTGACAGTTTAGTTTAGCTTAGTTTTTTAGTTTTTTTTTTTCTTGACATGGGGTCTTATTTGTAAAAAGACTGGATCAAACCGCTAGACAAATATTCTTTTAAGACGTCAATTTCTACAAACAGTGCTACAAATGATCAACTATTTTAGTCAACGTCAAGTCAAGTCTACTTTGTATTCACTTAAAATGTTCATGAGAAATGAACACATGAGGAAAGTATGCACATTGTATATAAGCGGGAAACGAGGTGATCGGTAAACATACCGGTAGTTTCTTTATTCAAGGATGTGAAACAAGATTAATCAATGTAAGATTGTCCAAGATTCATGATTTGGTAGCACTGAATGACATGTTATATATATATATATATATATATATATAAACAGTTGCAATTAGATAGACCTATTTAGATGAAAGTTACATATTTAAACAGCTTACTCTTAACTTAAGAGATGCTCATTTTTTCTTCGATAATAATACTTTAATACGAGGTACTTCGCCCTTAAATGTACTGGACTATACTAAGGTTCTGTAAGATAATTAACAAATCCAGAGGGATCTTAGTTTTTAGATCAACATTTGCAATGTGTGTACGCTTAATTTATCATATTTTGAAATGTAAAACGTTAATGTTTGGACTAATATATCAAACTGAGTTGGTACTATCGTGCACCTAATAAATGCCATTTTCTAGCATGCAAGTCGAGCACGTTGATGAAATGCCGGAAGTAAATGTCACTTTGAAATAACGTTTAATTAGCAAATCTTGTCACGTGATCTAAATATCGTTAGGGAGACTTGCACTTCCAGTAGCTGTCACGACGCATTTTAAGTGTACATTCTAATTACAAGGAATTCACGAACACGGTTACCCTACATTTTGTGTTATATCTTGATTGCCATAAACTGCACCAAGTTAAATAGACATTCTTTATTTTCCGTTTTATATCCTTAAATATCTTTATATTTTAATAACAACAAGTTCTAGTACATCTATTTTGAAATATTCTTATTTTCCGTTTTATATCCTGTGATATATAATAATATAAGTATAACATATTTAGAAAAAAAAAGATCCACGTAAATTAGGCATTTATAGTTATATACGCATTGTTATACGTCATGTAAATTATATGTTGTAGTAGTTACACAATTCTACTCTGCGTATTAATTTTTGTACACAATCAGCTTTTAAATAATAGCATATTTAATGGAACAACAAAATGTCATCAATTTTTTCTTTATGAATGCAATAACCGCCACGTGATACTCTAATAGACAGTATTTTGTGTTCCAATAATTGGCTGTCGACGTCGCTCTTCTTGCTTATGATGCCAATACAATCTTTGAATACGTCTGCAAGTTTGTATTCCCACCAACTTCACATGCCATTTTGATACCAAATGATGTGCAAGGATGTATATTCTTATTAGAGTTGTTGGCTATCGTTTGTCCGTTTGTTTTAAACGTATTTTACTTATGCTTTTTTACTATTTGGAGTGAAACATGAACTTTTTAACATTGTTAACGTAGATTAAATATATCAAAATTTGTTTCAGTATGTTTGAAGTTTTAGCTACTGTAATTACTGGTTACTAGTATTTATAGAAAATGACCAATGCCATTTGTTTGCATATATTTTCTACAGTTAAAATTAATGCATCATCGCTAAATGTGTAAATATATGTCCTTCTTTAAATAGTATTTTCGCTCGTTTTTGCCATGATTAATTTATTCGGAGATCGGTTGTATAGTATTATTTATCCCATCTTGTCTCTTTCTTAAAGACAATCAACTTCAGCGTAAAACACAATTCATTCAGCCCATAGCAATTTATTAAGAATTTAAAACCAATTTAGAAACGGAACACTTTGAAAAATAGTTTCATTTATTTCTCGGTTTTTTAATGCAATAAAGATTTCAACGAACTTCACCTATTATTACCAATACAGTTTAACATTTCGGTCATCCTTTTAAAGGACGGTTAATGTTCGAGTAAGAGAGTTGTCCCAGAATAGCGTATAATTGAGATATAGCTAATGTAATCATACAAGAATATTTAAAACCATGTTTGCTCTACATGCAGCAATGTGTCTTATCTGTCAAAATATTATGCATGCACCTTCAAAAATAATGAAGTTATATAATATTTAGGACATAACATGCAGAAATGCATCACTTCTTTAAGTCAACAATTATTAAGTCTCAATATAATGTCTATTGTACTGGGTACATTTGTTGTTCTACTAGATCCCTTGTGTGAGTATATAAACAAACACATAATTATTAGTGTCTTAAAGCGTGGTTGGATAATTTTTGGTGTGTCTTCATATTTCGGTCCCCATAAGTTACCGTTTGATGGACCTGCTTGTTCAACCTAACAAGTCTGTCTTTTGTAAAATATATTTATTTTTAATGTGTTTCTGGTGATTTTATTCCCTTTACAGCTTGTCTAGATATAATTCTGTACTCAACTCAGTATTGTGTTACCTATCTTTGTTCCGGTGCTTCATTTGACGTAAAATATTTCTTTATAATGCTAAATAACACAGAAATTCCGTCCTTGAAACTGTTGCAGTCACATCATTACACTTAAACCTCGCATATTGACTCACCAAAGCGTTTTATTTTACGATAATTTATTTTTAGAAATAAGTTTCTGTATAAACGACACAAATTGCTTTTAAAGTATACTGTCATCATACTGAATACAAAATTACAGTGTGAGCCTCAAAGTTTTACAACATTTGAAATTCACAAATTTTGCATAGAAGTATATTATTAAATTGACTTATATTCAGTCTGCATATGTAAAAGATACTGTTATTACATGTTCTCATGCACAAACAAATAACATCATGATATTATTATATAAAGGGATAGTTTGTGCAAGCCCCAAGATTGATTGGTTGAGCGGTATGTTAATAATTATACATAGAATTTAGTTTAAACATATTTATTTCAAACAAGAATACATATTGCAGTAACATACATACAACATTTTATGACAAGTACATGTTTGAACAGGATTAGAACGAAAGACAGAGTCTTATATAGTTCTGCTCCTGAGCGGAAAAGTACAGTTGCATGATGTAACACGGACATATTGGTTTACAGAAAGCCATGTGAGGCAGATTTTGCTGTGATAACAACAAGGAACATTTGAGTAAAGCAAATTCATAAACAAATGGAATAAGAATGATATAACTTGTATATATATACAAGACAAAAAAACAAAAAGAGACAAAAAATAATCCATGTGAAGATATGGAACAAGAGGGTTTAGCAGTTGTAGTACCTACGGGAAATAAAAAACATAAAGTATGGAAGGGAGTGGAGGGTGAGGTTTTGAAGCAGAGCTATCTATCAAATCGTTTGCTTTTAGTGATAAATTTGTGAACAGCGTCAAGAATTTTGGAATTGGTTTGATAATCTAGAGAATCATCTCCTTGAAGAATTGTTTCAATAGAAGGAGTAGTATACATAAATACAGTATTCATTAGTTCATCACGAATATTTGCGTAATGTCTACACTCGAAAAAATAATGTAACGACGATTCTCTTTCGCCACAGTCGCATAATGGCGAAGCAACTATATTACGCATGAATAGATGCTCATTTAGAGCACTACACTTTGTTCTGATGCGGGTGAGTAACATTTGAGGGCGTCGTTTTCCATAAGAGAATAAGGGATTTTGTATAGGTCGGTCAATATTAATCAGCCTTTTAAAAGAAAGAATCGATTCTGCATTTTTGGCATCATCGGAAAGGTTATTCCATTCGGAGACAGTTGATGGAAGAAATGAATTTGAATAGATTGTTGTACGCACTGGGATACACTGCAAGTTAGTTGAATTTCTAAGGGAATATTGGGTTGTTGCACCCACTGTGTCGGGAACGAGTGATTGTAAGTAGTTAGGTGTATTTCTTGATTTCATTTTATGCATTAGTATTAATTTGTGTTTGCGACGTCATGAGCTTATACTTTCCCAACCTACTTCGTTGTAAAGATCTTCTAGAGAGACCAATCTTGTACAGCCAGATGATATGCGTGCGGCCTCTGTTTGGATTTTTTCTAATTCGTCTTTTTCATATTGTGTGCAATTATCGAAAACAACATCCGAATATTCCAAGATTGGTCTTATAAACGAAAAGTATATTATTTCAAGGGATTTTCTATCGAGCAAGTATTTTAAACGACGCATTATATGAATACGTTTCCATGCCTTTTCTTTTATAAAAGTTATGTGCATATGCCAAGTACAATCATTAGACAAATATACACCTAAGTGTTTATGTACGTTTACAATAGGTATTTCAATACCCTGCATGGAAAGTGTGGGATGAGAAGGTTTATTTACCTTACGTGATATTAGTATAGATTCAGATTTTGAGGGATTAAAATGTACTAACCATTTATCCGCCCAGCTGGAAATTTTATCTATGTCAGATTGCAATAGAGCAGCAGTTTCAGTTGGAGTGTTAACAACCATGTATAGACTAGTATCATCGGCAAACAAGTTAATTCGGGCTTGTATATCGGTGACTATGTCATTAATATACACGAGGAAAAGAAGAGGACCTAAAATAGAGCCCTGTGGGACCCCAGCTGAAATTTCAATAGTATCGGACTGTGCTCCTGGTAGAATAACGTTCTGTTTTCGATTAGAGAGGTAGTTAGATATGAATGCCAATAAGTTACCTCGTATGCCTGCTTGTTGAAGTTTAAATAGTAGACCTTTGTGCCATACTTTGTCAAAGGCTTTGCTTATATCAAAGAAGACTGCTCTTACTTCCAAACCATTATCTAAGGCTTTGCAAAAGGTATTATATATATACGTTAACTGGTTAACTGTCGAGTCGCCAGGCAAAAAACCTGATTGTGTAGGTGTGAAAAATGAGTTTGACCGAAGAAAGTTAAATATGTGTTTATGTATGATTCTTTCAAAGACTTTTCGGAAGTGTTTAATAGAGATATCGGACGGTAATTTGATGCTAAAGCTGGATCGCCCTTTTTAAAGATCGGGCAAACATTTGCAATTTTCCAACAAGACGGCATTTTACAAGCAGTTAAACACGAATTAAACAGTTCACAAAGGGGATAACTAAGTTGGTACATTGCTTCCCGGAGGATTCGGTTATCAATTCCATCAGGACCCGATGCTTTTCCTACTTTAAGGCATTTAATCGAATCAATGACCTCTTCCTGTGATATACAAATTGTCTGAAGGAAATTATTAGTACTGGCATTGTGTACAGATGGAAGATTACGATATGTTTCATTAATTAAAGATTGACTAGCAAAGTGCTTATTTAAAATATTAGCCTTGCTTGGGCCGTTTACCTCGAAAGTGTTCGAGTGTTCATCGAAGAGGGGTGGAATTGGATTTTGAGAGTTTGGAGAAATAAAAGACCGTAGAATTTTCCACCATTCTTTGGCACAGAGATCAGAAGACTTCAGTTTGTTTGCAATGTTTTCAAAATATACGGTTTTTGAATTGCGTAAGAGTAAAATTACTTCATTTCGGACACATCGAAAATTTGACCAGTGTGTATCAGTATTTAACTTTTTGGTTTTACGATATAATCGTTTTCGCTGTCGAATTTTTTTCTTAATGTTATTGTTTATCCACGGTAAATCATACGAGCGTATACATACAGTTTTGTTTGGGATGCATGTTTTTGCAGTTTGCAATATAGTGTTGGTAATGTTTTCAGCATAAGTATCAATGTCCTCACTTTTGCATAGATCCCATTGAATATCTGACAATAAGCGTCGTAACATATTATAATCACCGATGTCATAGCTCCAAATGTGTCGAGAGTATATTTTAGTTTTTGGTTTAATAAATTTTAGTATTACGAAAACGGGACAATGATAGCGAATATTTTGTTCTAACAAGGGTTCGCCAACTCCAGATAGCAATACATTATTCTTGTTACTTACAAATATTAGGTCAATTATTGATGATGTTTGCTCTGAGTAATGTGAGGGTTCATTTATAAGTTGTGTGAGATTGTATTGTATGCAAATGTCATCTATTTTTCGTGCAGAAGAAGGAGACAGAAGAATCAAATTAAAGTCCCCTGTAATAACAATATCATCTATACGAGTGTCATTTGAAAGCCCAATCGAGTCTTCAATGGCTTCCATATACAATCTATCAGCACTAGGGGGTCTATAAAATACACCAAAAAGAATCGATTAATTTTTGTTAGGAAATATTTCGATCCATATACATTCAATATGGTTTAATTCAAGATCGAGTCTACGTTTAAAAGCAATATTTTCATTAATGTATATTGCTACACCACCATGTGAATCCAGGGGGCGATCTTTTCTGATTGGCTGGTGAAAACCATTTAAGAGGAGATCACTTGATAGGATAGAGTCATTCAGCCATGTTTCGGTAAACGCAATTATGTCAAATTCTCGTAGACCAGTGACAAGGATGTCTACTTTATGCAATAAGCTTTGAATATTGTAATGCACAAAGGATATGTGTTGTGTCGCTGAGTTACTGCAATTGGAAGCAGAACTATCTGTATCAGTGAATTCAGATAATGTTGGCCCAGGGTTCGGATGTATGTCACCTGATTGTAAAATTAAGTATACGAGCCAAAATGCTGTTGTTGCAACAGCAAGGCAGTTAAGGAGCTTTTTCAGAAATATAATATCATCGTATATACGATTTGCTACCCGAAAACATTTACTTGAATGTTCAACTGTATACGATGCGTTCATTGATCTATATATACATATGTATAGTGATATTAGACTGAAACCATTCATCCATACTTGACAGGCAAACAGTAAATGCATGAGTAAAGGGAAAAAAAGAGGAGCCCTATATATTGTCATGACAGCGTTTCCAGACATATGTTTAGTATTTGACATAATGAAGAGTTCCGATGTAGACAAGATGAGACTGGAACGCTGACATGATTCGTTTGAAATACCTACGCATAGAACTAAATTTTGCGACAAGTGTAAATATTTGATAGCGGTGTTTGCTACAGAACAGACAGAGAAGAAAAGGTAAATAATGAAAAACAGTGGACAACTGCTTGAAAAGAAAACAAAGTATAAAAACTAATGCTATGTTTTTAGACAGCATAATGAAGCTGAGTGTATGTGTTTGGGTGTACTATAAAAACATGAGAGGATAATTTACCCGAGAGTGCTAGAGTGATACCGAACGACAGTAACAGTGTCAAAAAGGTATAATAACATGATAGGTTATTTTGCCAGAAAAATGCTAGAGCAATACCGACCGACAGTAACAGTATCAAAAAATTATTAACATGATAGGATATTTTTCTGGAAAGTGCAAGTTATACCGAACGACAATAACAGCATCAAAAACATGTTACTGAGGAGTTCCG
Source organism: Congeria kusceri (assembly GCA_027627225.1). Taxonomy (NCBI): domain Eukaryota; kingdom Metazoa; phylum Mollusca; class Bivalvia; order Myida; family Dreissenidae; genus Congeria; species Congeria kusceri. The sequence goes on from CM051038.1 coordinate 15,121,068, forward strand.
GGGAAAAAATATCCCGGAGGAAAAGAGGGTGCATACAATTTTTTTATATATTAAGCTGATACTAATAGTACAACGTATAGACAAATAGCCCAATATTTTGTATCAGAACGAAAGGTTTCCATCTACATGTAATATACTAGGAATACTAGAATGGAATTTACTTATTCTATCTTACTAATGAACAGTACAAGAGGAGTATTTGGTTTAGGCAGGTGTTTCACCAAGATTATATATAGCATATAACATTACGATACAATATAACGTAATGTAGTAGATACTTATACATCAATTATGTTAGGTCACGATAATAACACTAAATATACACAAAAAGATGGTAGTATGTATCGCAATAACAAATACGAGGTTTCCATTTACACGTAGCCACATGTAGTACATAAAACTTATACAAGGATTATGATAGGTCACGATAATATGCTAAAATAACCGATAACACAAAATGTAGGCATTTTCACAATAGTTAGATATCTATGAAACTAAGAACTACAACAATGTATCGTGGTTGGAGAACTGTTTTCATGTACATAATAGTCAATACAATTGTACTTCGACTAATGTTAAAGTACAAAATACCATGTTGAATAGTGTAAACAGTAGCGTAAATCCCGTGACATTCGTGCTGTTAAATTAGAACAGTATGGTTCAGACATAAACTGCACAAAAAAGAATAGACCAGTTACATCAAATTTATATTCGTCTAACTCAAATTCGCAGCTGATACGTTTGATTTTCGACTCGCCGTTTTCCAACACCCGTATGAGAACTGTACCATCAGCAGACCAGACGCTTTCAATTTTCTTTGATTTTGCCAGTCCACGCGCGACAAATAACAACTGTGCACGTCTCTGGGTAAGGTCCTCGTTGATGAAAACCCGAGCGAGCTCTCTGTTAGTCTTGAGGTTTCGTCGAAGGGAATACAACTTTTGCCTGGCTCGGTAGCTGATAAATTTTGCAATGATAGGGCGCGGTCGTCGCCCTCCCGGTTTTCCGGTTCTGTGTGAGCGGTCGATTTCGCCTATAGATATGTCAGCTCCCATAGACTCACACAGTTTCATAACAAGACTATCAGTACTTTCATTTGAGTCCTCACTTTCCGGGATACCGAAGATACGCAAGTTGTTACGTCGACTATACTGTTCACTGGCATCCATCGTATTTTCTATGTCTACCATGCGATCTTTAAGGATGCGATTTTCATTTCTAAGTGATAGGTTTTCATGTTCAAGGCATTCTATCCGTTTTGATAAACCATCCACTACCCCGGTAATGATTGTCTCGATCATGCTTTTCATTTGGATGGAAAGTGAGTTATTGATGGCCTCTTGGACGGTCTGTTTGATGGCCCTCATGGTGTTGTTGTCAAATGCAACATTACCAGATTTTTCAGTTTCGGCCATACTTTCAAAGGTATAATTGAACTCACAATTGGAATCGCTTTCGACTCGGTTTTTCTTCTGCTCACCTTGGTCCTCTGGAGTTGCCAACAAGGAAATAGTCCTCTTGGTTTTGGCACCAGTATTGGGGGTGGATGTAGTAAGGCTCAAAATATGAGGTGCTCTATCTAATTCGAACAGTACAGGATGGGAAAAAAGTATGCGTAACAGCTGTGTATGCTACCCGATATTTCTCATTGTTTGTTGCTAAAAATAGATCAAACTTCTATATATAGTTTATAGTTATGAATAGTTCGTAACAAAGACAGATTTACTCACACTGAGCGCAGCTGGTTTACATCCTTATGTCCACTGTTTTCATTGATTTAAGATCATTAGACCATTCTAGGTAACACACTGATTCATTTCACACCCAACACATATCGATAAAAAGTCAGAACATTTACGAAAATTAGCAAATACAACAGCCGATATAAACACAACCAATATGTCCGCCATCAATTTGACTAACAGCAACTGCTGTAACTATCGCCTGTCTATCCAAGTAGGTGGGGCGTATCAGGTATTGATGACTTATCGTTTTTACTAACATGTTCCTTGTGTTAAGACTTTTAACCACATTTAATTTCTAGATACATATGAGTAATAGACACGTATTTACATTGGCATATAACAATACAGGTGTACGTTGTTTTTATATTATAATATACAGTTATTATACATGGGATTGTTTTTTATATTGATGAAGCGTGTCCCGCTAAAAATGTAGCTGTACGTTCTATTTATTGTATAGATGTTCACACTGTATATTACTTTTATCATAATTTCACATTGAACATATGCTGGGCAGGAATCGTGCGCAATATAAATATATGTTTTATGTTTTATCAATAATGTATGTAGATTATGCCTTTAAAGAAGACATAACATTTGACTAAAATGATCTCTAAGTCCTTGCATGTTTAGAAGGATATACATGCGCACTAGTATCACAGGTGTCTTTATATGACGCGGTTGTCTTATAAGACATCAGTATTTCAGTGAGAAACATTAATGAACGAAACAAATATTTAATTTGTTTACTTTACTGTTGTCTAACAAAAGTTGTTTGATATCGATATATGTAGACTAAGGGTAGTTAGGACAGCTTGGTTGAGCATAAAGTTTACTTTTACACATTGCAACTATAAATGTACTAAATATGTTTTCTTCTGTACCTTTATACTTAAAGATTATTAAACAATAAATAACGCTTAAATAAATGTGATAATTATTTCAACAATTATTTTGCAGTGATGAAGTAATTGTATTGCATTTGGGTCATTTATAGTACATTATATCAGGGAAATACTAGAAATAAATTAATCTCCAACACAGATAATTAAGTACTAAAATATATATCCGGTAAAATACAACAACCATTTATTTCATTTTTATGTTTTCATAACACGTACTTTAAAAAAAACAGATATGTAGTAATGGAAGAAAAGATTGCATTACATGCTAGAGAAACGCTTTTTGTTTGTTTAGAATGCTGGTTACTATTTCCCCACATGAAAGAGGAACGCATTAAATTGTGCCAACACATTCCTGATTAAATATTTAATCCATATCCCAGTATCCCCTCTTTCGTTTAGTAGCTCAGAAATGTCTTAATAAAACGAATAAGAGAATTCTGTACCTTCTTCAGAGGTGGACAAATTAAGCCGTCTTTTCCAGGCTTTTGTTGGACAATGTTTTTAATTTTCTCTTTGTTGCGTTTAATATTGAAAAAGATTAGAAGACACTTTTCAATGTTTGATTCGGAGATAAATTTGTTTTTAGATATGGTTTTTGTTTGTATAAACAAGTATCTGAAAAACGTATCACTATTATCTTCAGTGGATGACAATTTGACTACACGCAATATTTCTAATGGAAAAGTTTGGAACTAATTAAAAGTTGGCACGGTAATAATAATATATATTTAGAACAATAAATATCTTTAAAAAAGATATTCGGCGTCTGTTGTAATTTTGCAAATAAAAATGTAAATTGAACTTCCAACATAACTATTTTAAACAATGTAACTATGATTGAAATGGCACTCAATACTCAAATACGAAACAATAGATTACGCCACCTAACATAAAATTATATATATATTGCGTTACTTATGTGTTTTTAACATCAACAGTATTATAATACATGCTGTTCGGTTAATTAAGGAGTATGTAATAAAATTAAAACAATACATTCAGCAGCACAGAACATGGTACATAGACGGAAAAACATTGAATAATCGGTACATACGCGGCAAGAATCTGTATTAGTACATTTTTGTTCGAAAGTATGGACGCGCCTAAATATATTAAAATATTTATGGCTTGATACAAACTCCTTGAGTTTTAAAGAATATAGCGACATGGTTATTTTTCAAGTATCGCATATTCAACTGTACACTGGCATATTATATCTGGGAGAAAGTTTGACCCTACACTGGCCTACAGCCGAGCGAGCGTCGGGTCATTTCGCCTTATCAATATGTATACACTATCCCTCTGGTGGGAAACTTGTCTTATATACACTTGCTATGTATAGAGTCACTGTGCCTCTTGTGTACGAATTTTAAAGGAAAATTTCAAATGTAACAACACTTTTTACATCATTGCAAAACAACAAAAATATTGCTCGTTAACATGTGCCTTACATGTCACATCATTTAAATAGCGTTGCTTATATACAACAGTTTTCAATTTGTGCGAACTGTGTTATTCCATTATTAAATTTGCCATCAGTGTTCCAAATTTGTTACGAATCTGTCTTCTACATTTGTGGGATGTTATACGTACTCATCTATGACTAATTTAGTGGGTATTTCGGTAAATTAGCCGATGCAATGTTAGGATTTATTCATTCGGGACTACTGGCGGGAAATTTTCACAACATTTGATTGGATATTAAGGAAGGCCAAGAGCTGGGTTTAACAGCTACTCCGAAAAAAGGCAATATCGCAATAGCAAACATCAAACGATCCACGGGACTTTTTGACAAAAAATGCTTCTTAAATAATTGCTAGAAGTTTTACTTTTAGGGGCTTTGAGTTGTCATTTCGCGTATTCGCGTTTGCGTTTGTTGCTTTATGGAGAGTGCAGTTTATATTTAAAATTTATCTGTAAGTTCATAAAGGTCTTAAGAACACATAGTTTTTGGTACATTTCAGGACAGGCGGTGAAAACATGCTTGAGTAATGGGACGTGGTACAAGAAAAATGGGCACGAATGGACAGACTACACACCGTGTTTGTCGTACGAGGTACTCGTGCCGGGTCTAAATAAAATAACCCAATTATCGTTTTTTTGTGAAACATCTTTGTGTAATTAAAGCTTATCATCCACAAATAATATATGTACTTTTTCAAAGCTATAAGAGACGCTTAACAAACTGTCTGTACATACATGGTTTCAGATGATCACGTGCATACTGCATACTCACCAAATACATACACGCATCTATCCATGGCATTTGGTTTTTCTTCGGAAAAACAACAATTAATGGTTAGTATACATGCTTACACAGGATGTGATATGAACCAATCGTCACACGGGTTGTTCAATGACTCCCTAGAGAAATTCATGAAAACAAATATACCTGGCATGGTTTAGTCTACATTCAACCAGTTTTGTATAATGTGTATATTGTATGTGTATGTGTTATTAACACCGCGTGAGTCGTTGTAACAGTTTCTTGCTAATTTATTTGATGAAAAACTGAATTAAATTCTTTCTAATTCGACAAGTGTGATTCCGTATGCAGATTACTTGCCATTTTCTCAGAAGTAATACAAATGGGTGGAAATTGCCATGTAGAAAATTTCACTTTGATCACGTAGATTTAGTTTTGATTCTTGTGCTTTTCGTGGACATTTTATATTGGACTGTTAAGTCAACCAAGTCATTGGCATATTTGCTGTGCTTAAGTTTTTTTTATTGTTCAAAATCCACACAATTCTAAGTTTTATTTATTAAAAAAAACAACACTTTGTATGTACGTACTGCAAAACCATTACCTTCCAACAAAAGCAACGTCATCATAGCCGATTAATGAGTTATTGAAGTACATTTTAAATCTGAAATGGAGCAATGTGTACTATTTCTGAATTTATATTACGTGGCGTGTATATTTCTCTCCAGGAATCGAAGATCACGCTTTATATAAGTCTGGGTTGTCGTGTGGGTAGTCTCATCTGTCTTATACCATCGCTCGCAGTATTCATCTCATACAAGTAAGTAACATTTTGTAATTCATTTAAATTTCGTATTTCTAGATTGTATTCGGTATTATAAGGTTAACATCATAACCAATCCTATATCAGTATCTCTTGAAGCTTGCGGTTTGTAAATATGCCATGTCTTCTGTACACACAATAAAGGTAATAAATGTTTTCAAGGTCTCTTCTAAATTACTTTCTGTTAGTTTTAAAGGGACCAGTTCACAGATAGGCAAATTTACATTTTTGTCATAGATCCCAACAATAAAAATGCATTATATATAAACAAGCAAAATACCATTACCGACAAATAAATATGTGTAAATAGAAGGTTAGTGTCGTTTTTGAAAAATAATCAATTAAAATGTATATAAATCGTTTGTAACGCTTTTCATCGTTATTTTGGGAAACACGTATATCACTTACCTAGCGTTAAAATAAAAAATATTGTTAGTATGAATGGCCGAGTTGTTAGCGCGACAGACTTCTGATCCCTGCGGCCATAGGTTCGAGCCCCCAGCGAAGGCAAATCTTTATTTTTTTCTTTATATAATATTTGTTTTTGGTTATTTAAGTGCTTTAGTTTTTACAGTTAAGACATTAAATGAACTTTTTTTTTCAAAAGTACGAAAATCTGTAAACAAGTATTGCGCCATATCTTGTGCTACATTTAGCAAAGAAGATGCAAATAATAGACCACTGCTTTACTAACATACTGAGAGTTGTATTCCCCCTGACGTCTGGTCGACATTTCAACCAGAGAAAATCTTTGCTGTTGAAAAACAAAATATCTATCCACAACATAGACCACAGTTCATTGTATACATCAACATTCCATGAATTCAGTGGACTGATTCTTAAAAGCAATTATTATCAGATATCCATCATATTCTTGCAGATTTCTCCGACGTCAGCACCGTATCCGGTTACATATCAACTTCTTCACGTCCTTCATCTGCAGCAACACCATCAACGTGCTTTGGGACGTCATCGTCACGCACGACAGCCTCACCAACCCGATAGTGACCGATACACTGATCAACAAAGATCTGGTAATACATTTAACATAACCGTCGTCATCGTCGTCATCTTTTCTTGCGTCATTATCAACTTCTTCGTTGTAATCTTATCATTATAACCATAATCATTACCAGTAGTAGAAGAAGCATAATCACCATCAACATTATCATTATTCACCAGCATTATAAACATCAGCATCATCACAATTATCAACGTCGTCATCGTCGTCGTCGTCAGCGTCGTTGTCATAATCACCATTATAATCATCTTCGTCATCATACATGTTCACACTAGCAGCATCACCAACATCATCATTCACCATCTTCACCCATAGTGATTCGCCATTCATCATCGCCATCCTCTTCTTCTTCACCATCTTCACCATAGTGATTCGCCATTCATCATCGCCATCCTCTTCTTCTTCACCATCATCACCATAGTGATTCGCCATTCATCATCGCCATCCTCTTCTTCTTCACCATCTTCACCATAGTGATTCGCCATTCATCATCGCCATCCTCTTCTTCTTCACCATCTTCACCACAGTGATTCGCCATTCATCATCGCCATCCTCTTCTTCTTCACCATATTCACCATAGTGATTCGCCATTCATCATCGCCATCCTCTTCTTCTTCACCATCTTCACCACAGTGATTCGCCATTCATCATCGCCATCCTCTTCTTCTTCACCGTCTTCACCATAGTGATTCGCCATTCATCATCGCCATCCTCTTCTTCTTCACCATCATCACCATAGTGATTCGCCATTCATCATCGCCATCCTCTTCTTCTTCGCCATCTTCACCATAGTGATTCGCCATTCATCATCGCCATCCTCTTCTTCTTCACCATCTTCACCATAGTGATTCGCCATTCATCATCGCCATCCTCTTCTTCTTCACCATCATCACCATAGTGATTCGCCATTCATCATCGCCATCCTCTTCTTCTTCACCATCATCACCATCATCATCGTAATAAGGCGTAAAAAATAATGTTTGTTTCAGGTTTCATGCCCAACAAAATGAGGATAGGTAGGTAGGGACTTTTTTTTTATTTGGTAAATGGTCAACTTGAAAATTCTAAAACTGAATGAATATTCAAAACATGTCTCTAATATCATAACAAATTGTTTTGAAGTGGATGCTATCAAAAGAAAACAATTATTTATCCAAAAACATTTAATTATTGGAAAAAAAGTAAAATAAACAAAAAATATCTGACACACTCAATAAAATGTTTTAGAGTCGGGGCGTTTTTTTAGGGTAGGTCGGGTAACCTGAAACAAACTTATTTTGTTTACGTCTAATCTTTATCATCATTATAATCATAAACTCAATTTTCATCACCGACATAAACGTCAATAGCATAAAAAAAATTGTATGATGAAACAAATATTAAAGTCTCGATAATCCATGCAAAGTATGTGGGGCCGTTTAGGTATTGATAACAAAGTCCACGTTGGCCGTCGGGACAATACAATGAGTGAATAAGAACCGACATATTCATATAAATAACCGAGAAACAACATATTTATTACGCTTTAAATCTTGAAGTTTTAATTCAGTTTGTTTTCATGTAATATGTTATTGTTTTTATTCAGAGAAACATGCTCGTCCTTTAACAAGAAGATAGAAGTGGAAGATACCATGCACTTTATTGAAAATGACACTTGAGCGATTTCTTTCGATGTTTCTGGTTCTGCTGGATGATACCATATATTGTTTATCTCGTATACAACATACACACAAATGATATACGTCTGTATTCAAATACGTGGGACGTAGAAAGAAGTTTGTTTATTTTCAACATGGTAAATTACAATACAGTTCAGTACACAATGATTATTTCAATAACTGATCATAATTGCCTATATAATACTCGTTTAAGTGTAAAGTAATCAAACTTACGGAAAATTTAATATATCAGACTGAAGTAAAAAATATACGGAACCAAAAAATAAACGTTCGTCAAGTATGTGTCAAATTATCACGTGTACGTCAGAGATGTTCACACATAAATACTTGTGGCACAGTGGTTATTATAAAAGTTCCACTTCGCAAAATCGGCTTGTTAATCTGATTAGACTCATAAGACAAACTTCTACAACAAACCGAAGATTTCAGTCAATACTATTCAAACATTAAACCATTTTATCACATGCTATACCTTGTTTCCCGTGTAATACAACCATTACGAATATTTCTATCTTACACATGTGTAAGATAACATTTTGAGCGTTTTCATTAGCTACGTATTCTTTGACTGACCAATCGCATGACGTTATTTTGGTTAACTGGCGTCGTCAACATGAAATGACGTCACTTCAGTACACAACTTTGAGAATTTACCAACTTATTTTGGTAAAATTAGAAGGGTTTTATTTCGTTTAAAAGCATGTGTTAAAAAAGATCTAACACTCGTTGTGATTTCATACCATATTTTATTAAACTCGTCCAGAAAAATCGTTAGTAAGCTCGCCAAAGGCTCGCTTACTAACAAAATTCCTGAACTCGTTTTATAAATTATGTTATGAAATGACAACTCGTGTCAGATCCTATATATCTACATTCAAACTTAGTAAAAGTTTCTTTGTTGATTCAGTATACATATCCTAACATTAGAACCTATTAGTTTAATAGGATGCATATTAAGCTAGTAAATATGCATTTCATGAGTACAACTATCCCATTTGAAGGTGATTTGCAAGGTGGTTGCATTTTTCAAGATGTTCCATACACCTCACATATAACGTACTAAAATACTCCCTTGACATTGTTATAGATGCATTTTCTTGATATTAGACATAAGCCTCTATGCCTTATACTTACAAGTGGCCGGCTATCCTTGTCATGTTATTTGTCTCTCGATATTGCACCATATCATGTTATTTACCTCGCACTGTTCTACATGTTGCGTCCGCACCATACGTCTTGTATTATGCGTTATAATATGTACATTTCCAGAAAAAGGAGGAAATAAAGATGTATATATTTCTTTAGTATACTTTTCCATTGTAGGTTATTTGCAAGGTGCTTGCGTTTTTCAAGATGTACTTCCAGTGTACTAACTACACGTGGATGTTCTGTGAAGGCCTGTATCTCTATCGTCTGATAGCCAACGCCTTCTCACCGCCCAAGAAACTTCTACTCCTATATCTGGCTGGCTGGGGTATCAAACGTTTTATATCGCCTAACGTTGTTACGATTGACTTGCTGTGTCTTTAATACGGTCATGCATTAAATTATTTAATATAAAAGAAATGGACAATGCTAATGGACTATGAAAATATGTAGAGATTAGTTTATGTGTTACTCATGTTATATTTACGATTGTTTGTGTTTTTAATAACGATGTAAATGTACTTTGCTATGAAAACAATTAATTAATATAGAGAAACTTTGTACACAGTAACATATTTGATAAAATAAATTAAATTAAATTAAAAGATATTTTATCTAAAAACTATAAGTATGTATTTGCTTATTTTGAATTAACAGGAATGATCTCTTATAGAATGTTTCTGGTAATTCCAGGGGTACCGGCTACCTACTGTATAGCATACGCAATCGTCCGTCTTGTCCTGGCGAATGGAAGGTGCGTATATAGTTTGATTATATAGTTAAGCAATTGTTCGTGTAGATTACAACTAGAAATGGATAAAACGTAAAATAAAATTTTTAACGCAAGATGCAAGTTTAGTTTTTTGAACGTATACAGACTGTGAGACATTCAGACATGCGGACGGACGGATGGACTTACGAACGATCGGCGGACGGATGGACAGATATACTCGTCTATGGTTTTAATTGGATTTCGTATTTCTGTCTCACTATGCGTGTATGTATATGTTTCAGTTGCTGGATTACAAGTCTTGGAGCTCAAGAATGGATTTTGTATGCGCCAAACTTAGCGTGTTTAGCTGTAAGTAACGCATCCATCGCTATCTGTTTTACATAAACTATTGTCGTTTGGGTAGCCTCATCTATGTAAACTGTAAATATAAAATAAAGTAAGTTAAGTAGACAATACGGTTGTGCATACAACCTCGAAGATGTTACTACCTGTTTACCATGTGTTTACAATTTTGAAGTTGTTATTTCGCCTTCCCCACCCACCCCCGCGCCTCCCCAGAAAAAAAGAGAAATTATAACGCTATTTGTGACTGCAATGACCAGTCGAATCCTGAGAATGTTTTCATCAATACAACAAAACAAGTGTATCTTTAAAAATGATTGACGCGAAGTTAAACATGCTGAAATATCTTTATAATCAATACATTGGACATAATTCTCATCAGCCATTGTTACGACCTAATGTAAAGCATTGGGAAAATTTAAATTTAAACAATGATTAGTTAAAATATTGTTATCAAATATTGTTTTTTTCTTACTACATGTATATTTACTGAATGTCTTTTTGTTACTTTCTTTGCTCAGACAGTTGCTACATTCTAAATATGTTCAAACTCTGAACACATCAATAATACCGATCATGTATTCACAATCGAGGTCATGTTATAGAGATTCGCCAAACAAGAAATACATATTAAAAAAAGCTGATGTAATACAAACAATTTATAATTCATGTAAACGTTATGCTCACGAAAAGTGTTTACTGCATCTTATGATATGTTTGTTTTTAACGAAAAGATGAACATATATTAGTAAATATCCTGTCAATTATTACAATATCAGTCAATATCATGTTTGTCTTTTTCAGTTAAATATATTTTTCCTGTGCAGCATTTTAAGAATATTACTTACCCAGCTGCAGACGCATCCAAATGAGCCGAGTAATTTCAGGTAGGCTCATCAATAAATTTATGAGAGAATCATAATTAAGTAATAATATTTTAGCAATAATAATGTTATCACTTTTACTTTTATGTATTTTAATAACATGTATTTATTAACTGATTGTAGCAATTTAACTTTAACAACAGGGCAACAATTATTGCAATCCATATAGGTACTATATTTAGAACATGAGATCGTACGTAAACCAATTTCAGGCGTGCTCTCAAAGCAACGTTCGTCCTCATACCGTTGTTTGGCGTTCAACTGGCGTTCATTATATACCGAATTCCACCCGAGGTCTCGTGGAGCGTGCATTATGAGCGAGTCACGGAAGTTGTTTCAAATTCGCAGGTATAACATGTTACTTATTTTCCATTTCTCGACGGTTGCCATTTCTTCGAATAATAAACAAAATGTCCGTTGCCTTATCGTTTATGTTGTTACATGTATATGAAACCATATTGTTTAGCAAATCATATATTTATTTATTCTCGAAATAAATCACTACCCGGGAAATAATCTTTAAAAAACAACACCGCCTTATTTACAACCCAATGAAAGATTAATAGCAACATGATACAGTGCAGATCGTGTGGCATAAAACGCACACAGAAAATACGTTGCTTTAGAGTTAATACTGTTAGACGGCAATCGAATTTGGTACATACATATTGAGTTCATTGTTGTTCAGCAATTATATATTATCTTTTATTTTTGCAGGGTTTAGTTGTTGCGCTCGTGTTTTGCTTCTTCAATGGAGAGGTAAGCATTCAAAATAAGGTTGCACTTTTTTTCAAATTAACGCATACGTATAAATTTGTCGCCGATTATGCATAAATGGTACGTCAATGCTACTAGGTGGCATACGATGTCGTAATGAGCAACTAAAACAACTGTCAATATGTACAACAGGGTATCATCATTAAAAGTATCTTATGTTTATGCTACGCCAAAAGGATATCATATTAATCACAGTTTAAAAGTTGGTAGTATTGTCTAAACTGCTCAATGTTTGACAATACATATTATTTTTATTTATAAATTCAACGCAAACACTGTCATGCTCATGTATAATATGTCAAACAAATCAAGTCGGCCGTTCTACACTGTAGGTGGCGACACAGTTAAAACGCACTTGGAGGAGGGTATGGCAAGACCGGATTGCGAACGGTTCCAGAAAATTGAACACGACCATCAGCCTGAATTTCAATCATTCGGTCACACAGCGCTCCGTTGTACAATCAAGGCGAAACAGTCTGGAGCCTTGCCTTCCGCCAACAGCCACGAGATCCACGAGTAATTCGGTGTCCACTGCGCAGTCTCAGTTGTAGATCATCAATGAACATGATTGAGATGACGTTTCTTTCAATCTTAATTATTAGATATTGCTTTAAAATGTGTTGAGTTTGAGTTCATTGTTAAACTCAAACTCAAAACATAGTATTTAATAAAATTAATATATGCCACAGGCCCAACAATACACAAAATAAACAATATTGAATTATATAGTTGCTTCAAACATATTTACGTGGTAAGAATTTATGTTGTTTAATAGATGAGGCACAGACATTACTTCATGGATAATTTCAACGAGCGTTGATCCTGTTAAAGAATAAAAATCATTAATATAATTTCCACCATGGTACCAACGAAGAAAATAATGTGTACGGATTTCTCTCTCTCCGTTTTAAACAATGGAAAAAGCATGGTACTCGCAGTCAATAACAGTAATATTATTTTTATTACGACAAATAGTGCATCTGTTAATGAAAGCAACATGTGCAAGCATCCTAGCTCCACATTTAATGTATGATTGGACGATATGATATAAAATAAGTTAGATTAAAAGAAATATCGTCGAAAGCATCAGACGATATATATTTTAACCAAACTTTTTTTCATTTCATATCTTTAGACCATATTTCTTGTAATCTTACTTGTTTGATCTCGTTAACCATGATTTGTCTATGAATCGTTTTTATCATATTTCACATTTTTAACTTTACATGCTTTGAATATGTTTTGCTTCTATTTCAATTCTCAACGTTAAACATTCTTTTGTCTATGAATCGTTTGTATCATATATCATATCATTAACCTGACATATTTTATACGTGTCGGTTTTATCATATTTCACATGTCTACTAGTCTTGTTATCGTATTTATTATCATTTAACAGTATTTGTCTAATATGAGTTAACAATTGCTGTAGATCAGCAGATTTTAATGATTTATTATTTAAACTGTACTTTAATATATTCAAATATGATTTAATCCAATTGTAAGTTGCCAAAAAGATTTTTGGCACTCAAAAATGGTTGGATCACTTAGTCAAATCGATGAAATGACGTCAGTTAAAATAGTTTAAATTGAAGTACTTTCATTTTAGTTTCATTACATGTGAATGTTGTCCTTGTAGTATTGGCAGTGAAAACCAAAGCAATGATTATAAAATCATAAACTGTTCATGCTTATACAAATTATATTCCAAGGCAGATATTTGTTTAATTTGACAAACGTTGCTACTAGCATAAAATATGTTTCAACATATAGGTTTCAGATATTCGTCTTTGCATACTTTGGACCCTTGTTAAATAAAATTGCATTCTCTCATAAAGCAGCGATTTATTGGCACAACAAATACATACAAATATTTCATCAATTTTACATTTGATGTGTCGAGTTATCGATTCAAGGTTTACATTTACGCATATTCTAGCCACATGTGATGTTTCGTTGACTGTTGGATGTTTGTATATTTTTAATATTCGTAACTTTCGTAGTAGTGTGGTATATGTATTGTAGTTTCATATCAAACAAGAAAATATCATGCCACAGTGTGCGATACAGTGAAAAGACTACACATATAAAATGTATTTGTTTTGTGAGACAATCGTGTTGAAATACTACACAATGTAAAAAGAACAATAAACTTGGTTCTTATAAACAACACTATTTCTGCGAGTACTGCTTGGACTGCAGTGATATAAGGTTCGAATGCAAACAAAATGAACTGTTTTCTCCACTAGTTTTCTCGTATACTATTAAAGTTACTGTTTATATTTGAAAATACAGGTTTTCAAATTTCATATATTAAATATTTATTTATGTATAAAACACCATACTGGATATTAACGCAGAATGGAACAAACCATCTCCAGAATAAGTAATAAAATATATTGCTGGATGTCTATGAATATCCATAATCATATAAGACATAATAGTGTACGCAATAAAACTATATTTTGTACAGAAATCTTTAGTGATTTGCATATTTATTACATACAATTGCTGGCAACTTATCGAACGACTCATAAAGAGGCCATACTTATATGCATACATATGAATTTATACCGGGAGCACGTGGTTTCCAGTAATTCAGTGATATATCGGATATCGGATAAAATGCTCTAGCCTAAAAGTTCTTTAATTATATGAACCTGATTTAATTTATACTAGTATAAAATGTCTTAGTAGCTCTTGAAATGTATACATGTCTTTTAAATGTGAAACAAGTGAAGTGATCGAGCCCATGTATGTTAATCATTAATAAATAATAGCTGCATTGAAATTCAAGTTTACGTGCATTTCAGACAGTACTTCCAAAAATAACATTGTGTCCCCTCATATGCACAAATACTATATGAGGCCAGTTTAAAATATTTGTAAAAGATATAAAAATATTGAAGTAACAGTTGTTGTTTCTTTCAATGTATCATTAATGCACACAATATTTCCATCACTATATTGTTAGTAACTAATTTTCCAGTAAACTATATTTATGTTATTTCAAAGACAAACATAGGGTTTCTGTAATGATTGTTGACGCCGACTGGTACATGTGAAAAACAAACCCAACCTTATTGTTGTATTAGTATTTTTAAATTAGATAACAGTATGTACATAAATACTCGTCTTATCGAGAGCACTGCAATACCGGTTTACTTGATTTACTCATTGACTTTTATTCAGAAAGATGTATTGTCTTAGACAAACACTTGTTGTTATTCCAGGGGTCATATTCACAAAGCTCCTGAGGAAAAATCTTACCGTAAGTCATATTTAAGGACAAATTTCAAATAAAAATGTATTTCTGAAAATCAATAATTTATCTTTAAAAATGGTAAAAGAAGAAGCAACTGTTGATTCTTTATCATATAAAAAACTTTTTAGACAAAAACAACGTTTAATGAACCTACTACAGACTTAAGGAATTTTACGATTTTAAGAAATTTTCTTACGTTTTCACTAAGGAGCTTTGTGGATATGGGTCCAGGCTAATTACTCAGTAGACCCATGAGTGTAATGTTATTTCAGTGATCTAGAAAAAAATATAGGAGGCAATAAAGGTCTTCTTTTCTTTCCAAAACACTATTTTTGTGAGCTTTTGAAGTACTGCTATACATGAACAGATAAAGTGTTATGCAAATGAACGTCCACTAATTAATGTCTAATTCCCGTATTTGATAAAACAATAAACTGTACCTTTCACATTAAAAATATGTAAAAATAACATGTTAAGTACATTAAACGGATGAACGGTTTATTTTGCTTGTAAACCGTTACATGTTGTCATAAAACATAAGGAAACCTGAACATATTAAGTCATGGACATTTTTATAAATTAGTGTAAAGTTGTCTTTGTTCGAAGGGCTTGCGCCAATTGCAATTGAATCAAACAAAGCACTGTTTATAATAAATTCAGTTGATTCAATTTAAATAGAACTGTGATTCAATTACATGTGTTATAATTACGACATTTTTGGCAGCATTAGCTGTAATATTTTGATCATTTGATTATTGAGTTTTAAACAACGACTACAAAATTATGGAAATTGACAACGTTGAATCAGGCAAGACAATGAATGTGTGCACTGTACAATGATTTCGTCAGAACGTCAATTTATACAAAACTATATATACCAATCAATCCTATTATAATACCTAAATCGTATTGTCAAATGAATTATAAGTCATTTATTAATGGCTTTGGAAGCCACTGCAACAAAAAGGTGATACAATTAAGAAGGTACCAATTTTGCTCCTGAGAATGACAAAAAATGCAAGAGATTATGTTTTTTCCAGTTCTAACGTTCCAATGGACACTAACAAGACATATCGTCGGTGTGGAGCCATAACCCCCGAATATATCAGCTATCCAATAAGCAGAACTATTGTGTTTATCTTCATTGAACGTGTTTCAACTACTCTCGTCAACAAGACCGTAATGCTTCGATATTAACGCTGTAATTTGCAGTGTCGACATATCATTGAAATGCTTCTTTAAGGATATAGATTCGTGCACATATGTCACTCTAGTTCAGCTATTGGTTTTACTTATTATCTGTATTTCTAATAGGCAGCACCGACATTGGTTTACAGGGCATTGCAATTTTAAGCATTTATCAACCAGCACAATCATCACTTGAATGAATCATGGTCCCCCGGTACATATAGAGACCAACATGCCTAAAGAACGAAATGTTATCATATATCGGGAGAGGTCTTCAATAAGGACTTTGTAATTATATATTATGTCATTATGTCCTAATAATATATTTAAACCAAAGATCGCGATGTGTGCACTTCTGTCAAACACGTTGTTATAGCTCTTGAACAGTGAGGCTTGCAACATGCCTGAACTATATGTGCCAAATAATGAAGATAAGTTAAGAATTGCTTATTCTAACATCAAAGAACACCATTGATTTTCTGTACATGCATATTGCATTTTCAAGCATGTTTTAAAACACGATGGCCAATAATCACGTCCACACTGGGACCTATATTTGTCGATAAGCAGCATATTTCTCTCGTATTAACAAACCAAATATCAAAATTAAAGTCAACAAAACATACTTATTTAACAAAGAAATTAAACTGTATAGTTTACACAAAGATTGTGTGAGTTTTGAATCATCAACTACAACCACAGTGTGTAAACCAACTGTACCCCATCCGGATGTTGCGATTTCAATGGCGGATTAAATAAGTAGACACAGGTTGGTACACAATCTGAAAAAAAACTAAGCATAAATTCGAAAACGTAAAGACAAGTTGTACATATTCATTATCACAATTTATTTTGCTCTCGTTCGAATATATTTTCTTCTGGCACTTTTGTTCGTGTTACCTAAAATCATTGAAAATCAATTGAATAGTTTGAAAAAAATGTACATTCGGGCTACTGTTAATATCATTTCCATTGTGATCGTACAAGTAAAAGTTCACTAATTGTATAAAATATAACACTGAAATATAAATTACAAGTATTAAAATTCAAATTGTTATTGTACTGAGTTTGAGGCCAAAAATGATAACATTTAAAAGCTCAGCAAGGGAAGACCGGAGCCATATGTCACTAATATCGTAGCAACTGAGGTAAATATCCCTGAAAAGTACCTTGAAACGGTCAACACATTAAAACTAGAATTTAACAGTTATTGCCTCCAGATTGAGTAAATGCATAAAACTAAATTAAATGCATGATATAATAACATGTTCACATAATAATGAAAACTAAATGCAAATGATGTAAATATAATCAAATAGCGTTTTTTCTTGCAACCATAATTCTACTGTTAAGTGTTTAAAATGCTATTATTGGCCTCACATTGTTACCCTAATTACATATCAATTTTAAAATAAATGAAGTACGATAAGGTTGTGTTTTTTTCATTAATTTTACCAATAGCTATACTTTATCTCGGGAAGCAAACAGCTACATCAGCAATTCGTAAGAAATGATTAAATTTAAAAACTATGTCTTCTTGGGCACTTAAAATGCGTCGATGCATTAACGATTAAGCTTATTGAAGTTCCAATCAGCAATTAAGACCTTATTTATGTAACATGAGCATAAACATAGTGTAGCGTGTCATTTAGGTACGTCTTGCTTATTAAAATGGAATTATTTATGAAGTGAACAGATCTTTATTTAATAAACATATATGGATAAAAAAACACGTCTATCTGTTAAAGGTTGTATTGATTCAATATTTGGAAATAGAGTCCACACGTTGTTAAACGTAGAACTTTCATTTACATGGGCAATTTGATATTTTTACTTTGACTTTCTAGCCTTTAAGAATATAAGTTTAAAAGTCAATAGTATTTTTCTTCCCCATATTGACTATCCATGTCGTCACAGCCTGCAGTATGTCATTAGCTAATTTTAGTCGTTTGTGAATGACTTACCTTTTACAAGCAATACACATTGATGAAAATGATGAAAAACTGAACTAAGAAGTTTTCTTGACATTAAAATATAAAATAAATATGTAAGTTTAGCGAATACAGTTAAATCTATTATGACTGAGAAAGCACGGTTAAAATTGTATGATAATACGAAAACAACTTGTTTAAAATATCAAACAACATTTTAAAGGCAAGGTGGCCATTTTAACAAACAAGTACGAGGGTTGTCACAAACGTTCGTGTACTGATTAAATTGCTTTAACGTCTTTAATCAGAAACATTATACAAGTGATATGTATGTAAAACTCAGACTTTACAACTATATTAACTATGTTGATAAGAACTACAAAATAACACCAGTTAATACAGCACTAACACTTCCGCTCCAAAATACACGCCAAAATATAACGTCATTAACAAGCATCAACGACGCCACGTTATGTTTTATCTTACGTTTATATTTTATATAAAATTAATGGCAGATGTTTCTACTACATCTATATAAGTTATAAGTTATATCTATATATTATTTTATTTTTTCTGAACCACGTCGTATATAATTACCAATATAAACTTATAATTCCTAAAAAACTACACTAAAAGTGATACACAATCCTTCCTCGAAATATTTTAAGCAACATTCAATAACATTTTTGAAAGGGACATAAATTCAGTCCCTATAAACATTTGTTCTTTCCCTGTTAATAGCATTACTAATACAATTATACAAGTACAAATATAGCCAGAGTATTTGGATGATCGATAGACACAAAATTGGAGCAACTTGTCGCAAATTACACCGTAGCTGATGCATATATCCATGGGAATTAACAAATTACAGGCAAAGGTCGATAAACTATACACTGATCAGCATTCTCTCCAACGTGAACTATTTTCTAAAGCTTCTGCGTTTGACACAGGAATTTGCATTGGTCCCTCGGGCACGTTACAGGATTCTAAATGCTATTGTCGACATTGAAAATTATGGGTATGCAGTTATCTTCCGCAATAAAGTATTCAGCTCAGAAAGTCTAGCTATCTATGGCAGTAGGGAAATATCTAGCATCGGAACATGTACAATACGTTGCTTAGAATGAGATGCCCAAAAGCCTGAATAACTGGTTGACATTCGGAAATAATGAGATAATTCAATGGTTGTTATCCTTTTGCTTAAGCCTCCAAGTTTAAGTTTGGAACAATATTTATGTCATTAAGTAATTGAAAATTATACATCAATAAATTTGTCACAGGTCATCATGATTTGAGAGTGATTCGTCTTAGGAAATTGTCTGTTATCTGACTGTAATTACTGGGATGAGTGGTTTGTAACCTTTATGGTAGAATGTGATATTAATATAATTTGAGAGTGATTCGTCTTAGGAAAGTGTCTGTTACCTGACCGTAATTACTGGGATGAGTGGTTTGTAACCTTTACTGTAGAATGTGATATAAAAATTGTAGGAAATGCGAGAAGTTTTACCATACTGTATTTGCATAAAAATGAACGAAACACGAAAAAAGAGTCGCGTCTTTATGAAGTTTGTGATCTCATTGGCTCCAACCTTTGCCTCAAAGCTAAATAACTTGACTCATTCTGTCATTTCCTACATTTCCGTTCGGTACAATTTATAATATTCGTAAGAGAGGAAGTCAACGTGTCCAATTTTCATGGTTCAATTCTCGCTTAAACATTTAGGGGGTCTTCCGTCCGTCAATTTATCTTCATAAACAGCTTCATTACCAAGAGGTGTGCATAGTACCGGGACGTTTCGCTTGAATACTTTTCCTTGGGATTTATGGGCCTTTGACATTTGTTTAAATTATTGCACAATTTCTTTCCAGACTATTTCTCAGCAACCACAGATCTGAATTACAAACGTTACGGAAAGCGTCGTTTCAATGAGTATGTGTATATAGTGTCAGAATCTTCTGCTTCATTAATTTTATCTTTGATTTAATAGCATTTTATGGCAGTTGCCTTTCTTTTACAGGGTATTTCTCAAGAAACAATGGCAGGAATTCAATTAATTTTTAAGAGAAACTTTAGTATAATGAGGAGCAGATAAGCATTTTGTCGAGATGTTCAACTCACTTGTTTTAACTGAAGTAATGGGCATTTTATTGTTGCTACATGTGGTATATATTGTGCTATTCTTGTACGAGCTGCTTTATAGCAACCACTGGCAGAAATTCATCGAAAATTGATTGAAGGTGTCAGTACTAATAGGATGTGCATATTGTCTACATGTTCTATTTTGAAGAATTTTCGCATAGTTGTGGGTCTTTTATGATAATTTATTACTATTTAGTGTATCATTTGTTTCAGGTCTAAAAATGTCTCTGGAACTCCTTATGATACTTATAGTAGAAAGTTAATAATTTAATGACCATATAACAGCGATGTTCACCGATTTATTTTGTCAGTTATGGGCCATGGATTTCTTTTTTTCAATTTTGCCTCACCTGCATATTCATATAGTTGTACTTTGGCTCCATATAAAGACGGATGAATTCACATATGTTTAATTTGGTATATATATTGACGCATTCGTTACATATACTGCCAATATGAACTGATATATTGCAACTTCGGTTCCATATAAAAAAAAGGTTGGTTCCATGCATAGATATTTTGATTGAGACGACATGTTTACATTTAATGACAAAATGAACCTATATATTGCTATTTCGGCTTCATGTAAGGATGGTTAGTTTCATATTTAAATATTTTTATTTCATATTATTATGAAATGAATCAATATATTGATAGTTGGCTTGATATAAATGCTGTTTTTGTTCATACATTTCAAAAACTAATTGACATATAAGCGAGATGGTTTTATACAAATGCAGTTAGTTTAATATATTGAAATGTGAATCTATATATGACAAAACTGGTTCCAATTAATGATGTTTCCAATACACACATAATAAGATTGAATCTATATCAAGGCACATTGGTTCAATAAATCGAATATTCCGTTCAATATTGTGACTGTGACTTTAATATTATGATTTTCAGTTCAATATAAATATTTTTCATAGTATATGTTGTCGATATGGATTCTTATTTTACCAAACGGTTGCATTAATTGAAAAAGAGCGGTATAAAGCAGCCAAGGCTTTCCATCTTTATGGGTTATAAAACGTGTCCAGTGTTTGCCTTACATTTTTTCACCGCAACAATATATATTGTAGACAATACAGGTCATTTGCAATGATAAATGTTGTTTCCTTATAATTATACATATCTTGAGGTCGCCATTCTAGATGAATAAGTTCATCACATTTATAATTAATACAACACATCAAATTACGTGTCTTTGTTAAGAAACAATTCTAGAAATGCCAGACTTCTTTTATCAGGACCTCTCGTGGTAGTATTATATTAAAGTGGTTTGGCAGCAGATGTTTTTTTGTTATTACTATTTGCAATTAAACATCATCTCAAATCACCCCTTTATCTTTGTCCATTTAATAATCAAAATACACCATTGTTCAAATAATGATTATGTAGTGCAACCACGTTTTATGTTGTCGTGTAAACTCGAAATATGATTTTATTCCTGTTATTGCGATAATTACCTCATCGTATTGCAATAATTATATACCCTGATCTCTCGTGACCATCACAACAGCAAATAATAGTTCATAAATTATCTTTGCAATGCATTATATTTTTGCCATAAATTACATTTGTCAATCTTTGTCTGCGATGTATCTCCTCGAATCAATCACTTAGTGTGCAATGGTATACATTATATGCAGTTGAAATATATACACGTATTTGATATTGCACACTCATCTTTGATAAATATAATCACTTCCATATGATGATGATGATATATTTCATTAATTGTCACTCATTATCCCGTAATTTACCACTATGTTCCTCTAATCAATAACGCATTTGCTATGTTTCTGCTATTTCACAATGCTGTCATTTGAAGCACGACATTGAATAGCAAATGTTTATAAGTCATTTTCATCTGCAAATACCTGTTTCTTTGCTCTCGAGGTCAAACGGATATATTGCTTTTTTTATTTAGATATAGTTTGTATCCACCTTTATAATTGCATCTCATTTGGCACACTTGCAAAGACATATGCACAGCAACACAAATCAATTCATCGTTTTAATGAAATCATTATTACAACCTCTTAAAGTCCTTTGACACAATTCACAGCCGGTTGTCATTAAAACTTTCATTGATTTGCAATCATGTCACCATGCTAAAGCTTTCTTTATTACTCAGTGTTGACCAAATCATGTTTACAGCTGCTTCAAGTCAGTTCAGTGGTATCATTATTGCTAAAAGCACAATATTAACACTGCATGCCTTATTGGTTCAGGGTCACATTAATATTTTTTATTGTGTGTATTTCCTATATTTCATGCTCGTCTTTTTTACAACACAAAACATGCATTTCTTATATGAACTCAGCTATAGGATCGCACTGACAAGCAATAATGTAATGAAACACGTAATGAAACACGTAATGAAATTATGTAATGCACAGACAACAAACTAAACAATATGACGTTCAAAACAGAGACATAAACACATTGTATAATTGCAAAGGCAGTTGCTGAAGGAAAACTAGAAACAAGTGTTGTTGTTCGTATTTTCTGGTAACAGAAGCTCTTTATAGTTTCAAATTGAAAGCCGCTAAGATATTATTTCCCATTTTCGCATTTACGAGAATTTGACGGTTGTTAAACCGGTCTTTCGTTCGTTTTGCATGCTATATTGTTTTTTATTACAGAACCCTAACTATATTTTTTTCTGACATGATATCATTATGTTGCATTAATACGGTGACATGTTTGCTTTGCAATTCAACCATATTATGTAATATAAGAGGATTATGTTGCATTAATACGGTGACATGTTTGCTTTGCAATTCAACCATATTATGTAATATAAGAGCAGAGCACTGAATAAGCAATCGTTTAACCACATACTCTTTTGGTTGACCGAGCATTTACCTTTAAAGATGTCTGGGTTTATTAGTGTACTTTACTGCGTTCGTTTTGTTTATACAGTAAAATAAAGATATTATTATCAAGTTAAATTATGACTTGAATATTAAAGTACATTGCACTGATTTTGAAATTTTCATAGTGTTATTATTTTTCCATTTAAACTAAAGGCTGCTGAGATAGTGTTCTTAAGTTGAAACAAGCAGACTAAACTTTATTTTCATATCATGTTGATATTGCTATTGCATGTGTAATTTCTTATTTCATTTTTATATGAAAATGTCGTGCACACGTGTACACGTCGGGAACGACACAGACAGTACTCTGGTTTACAAGAATGCATGGAAAACGAATTTAATTTGCCTAAACTAAGTCGATGAAATGTAAATAATTTAATACACAGTGCTGTTTCATGCATTTAAATGAAGTAAAATACAGGGAAACAAACAAATGCAATAACGGCGTGGAATATGTAGCAAACGTCTGAAACAACTAATCATGGTTTATAATTATTTAAGATCTGCGCCGTGATTTACTTTTAGATTATTTAAAATTTACATAGTGTTTACTGTTGTTGAGGTTTAAGTGTACATAGTTGAGGTTTACTAAACTACAATAGACATTATAGACAAGATAAGACACAACATTGTCATTTAAACATGTAAATATGCGATTAGGTATAAATTGCAATAATAATATTTACAATAATATAATGTTACAGCACAATATGAAAACTAGCCATTATACTTTGGCATTTACGCATGTTAAGGTTGATTTTAAAGTAAAATAACCGTAACGTAGTATTGCACACTTGCTTTCGCTTTTGTTTCCAACATCCGTTAAGATGGATTTCGTCCAATAGTTAGCCACCTTGAGTACTATATATATATAAATTTCGGTCTTCTTCAGCGGCATTTATTTCGTGATGATACAAGTAAACGGAAGTGACGTTGTGACGCTGAACGCCATTTTCCGATCGATCAGTCCTTGCTATTGACTCCATAGGGTTTGAACGTCCTCAGCTTGCGCTTCCATAGCTGCTCCATGGTCTTCCGGTATTCATCGGACCAGTTTAGCTTCTCGAGTCCCATGATCCGGAAGTCCGCAACGTTGTGGCCATTTGTGTAGAAGTGTTCGGCCACCGGGTCATTGTGCCGTGTTCGTATACGCGATAGATTGAGAAGGCGTCGCTGGTACAGACTGTCCCCCGTCTCTCCCACGTATATGAAGCTCTTGCAGCGTTCACAGTGCACCGCGTACACTACATTGGTAGATTTGCAGGTTACTTCGTTCCTCACAGTGTACGTGTTGCCAACTGCATCGGTGAACTCTCCGGCCTCCATCATATACGGACAGATTGCGCACCTCTGCGCACCGCACGGTCCGCTCCTGTTTGGCCCCCGGAAGAACATTCTGTTATGTTTCTTATGTATCAGGATGCCTTCCAGGTTACAGTCTCTTCTGAATGCTGCCAATGGGGGTTCAGGGAACACACTTTTCATGCGGTCAGATGTGTGGAGTGTATTCAGATGCTTCCGGAGAATGTGCCCGACATTTGGTTGCGCTCTAGAGAAAGTGGTCACAAGCGGTACTCTAGAAGTGCGTTCTGCATGCGCCATGCGTAAAAGGTCTTCCCGTTTCTTACAATCAACTTTTTATAGTTCTGTCTCCACAAATCTCTCATTGTACCCTATCTTCATCAGTTGCTTCTCGATTCCCAGCCTGTGCCACTTGTAGTCCGCCTCCTCCGAGCATATGCGTTTAACCCTGACACCTAGGCCATATGGTATAGCCTTCTTCGTAGTTTCGGGGTGCGACGACTCCTTGTGCAGGTATAGGTGCATATCCGTTGGTTTGGTGTAAAGGTCGGATCTCAGGCTTCCAGTCCGGTTTGACGTCACAGTGTCCAGGAACTCGAGTTGCTCTGTTGAGTAGCGGAGCTCGAGCTTTATCCGTGGGTGGATATCGTTTCCCGTTTCATGAAACTCCTTCAGCGCCTCCAGACCATGAGTCCACAAGCCCCAGATATCATCGACGAACCGGAAGTAGGCAAAGGGTCGTTTTTTCGACCGCCGAAACAGCTCTTTCTCCGAGGCTCCCATGTACGTTGACGCGTAATTCATGCCTAGGTGAGAGCCAATGGCCGTTCCCTCCGCTTGTATGAAGTGGCCCCCACTAAAGGAAATGGTGTTGTTATCCAGGACAGTGTCCATCATGATGATAACATCATCAGTAGGTATGTGCGGGTCCTCTAGTCTATTCAGAGCGACAACAGCTGCAGCGCGGGCCTCCGCTCTCGGAACACTCGAGTAAAGCGCCTTTACGTCCAAACAAAACATAATCGTACCTTCAGGTAGTGGTTGTTGTACCTGTTGTATTTTGTTAAGAAAGTCGTTTGTGTCTCTTAAATAATACGGAAGTGACGTCACATGGTCCCGCAGCTCACCCTCTACTATCTCCGCCATCTTTTCTGTCGGATGATTCCGGCCATTTACAATTGTGCCCAGAGGCATCCCAGGTTTATGAAGCTTCGGGTTGCCTTGAAGCTTACCGGAAGTTCCGTCACTGCTTGTCAGATACTTTTTTAAGTCATTGTCGATTGACCCTTTCTTGTACAGTGTATCTGCTACCTTCTTCACCTTGTTCTGCACAGTTCTTGTTTTGTCATTCGCCACCTCGGCGTATGTTGCACTGTCCGACGTTTCACGTTTTAACTTACTTACATATTCTTCCCTGTCTATAGTTACTAATCCTGACCCCTTGTCTGCAGGCCGAATCACTATGTCGTCGTCAGAGAGAAGTTCTTTTATCGCGTTTTCTTCAGACTTGCTAATATTTAACTTAAATTTTCTTTTCAACCCGCAAATTATGTCGTCTTTCACTGCTTTGAGATACGCGTCTAACCATTTGTCGCGCCCCGCTCTCGGAGTCCATGTTGATGGCTTCTTTTTCTTCCGGTACTCTTCTTCCTCGGTTTCCTCTTCCTCCCCTTCTGAGTAGAAATATTCGCGGAGGCGCATGCGGCGTTCTCATGTCGCGAGGTCCGTCAGCAATTTTCCTTTGTCTATGGTCCGCCTTGTAGGCACAAACTTTAGTCCCTTAGACAAAATAGACATCTGGGCTTCAATGACTTCTTAGACAAGTTGGTCACAACATCCTGTTGAAGCGGAGAACTTTTGTTTGACGTTGTATCAGCTTCACTCCGTAAGGGTTTTCTTATCTTTTGAAGGAAGACGTGGTTCGTCCGGCCCCTTAAACTGTGGTCTTTCATTCTGCCGAATTACATCAAAGTGTTCATTTTCGAGACGAACAGAAATGAACTTCCGGTTAGATGAATCTTGTTCAACAGGAAACTTCAACCAACTGAAGCGTCCATTGCTGTATTGCTTGACTAAGATGTCTACGTCGTATATGTTAGAAGCCGCTAATATTTCCGCCTCAGTAGCCCAAGAGCGAGTATCACCATTACTTTGTTTCATAAATCTAACATGCTTATCGTAATCACCATCGATATAATTCTGGTAGATCGATGAATTGTCCATCATGTGACTGGTTACAGATGTTCTCACAAGTTCGTGTTTCGCGGAATCACCGACTATCTCTGACGCAATGCAACGGAAGAAGCAATTTCCATCCTTTTCAATCGAAGGTAGACGTTCACTATAGGTGCTCAATTTCCGAGTTCTTAGAATTCTAAGTTTTCTTCTTTTAGTTCTTAATAGATCAACAGTCGTTTTCAGGGAAAATTCTTGAAGTTCTTGCTGTTTCTTTGCAAACTGCTATTTACAGGTAAGTGATGAAAGCTTACTTTTATACTCTGTTTCCAATTGCTGAGCCTCACGCAGAACGCGGTCACAGACGGCGACACCTTCTGACATCAGAGAAAGGGAAGTTTTGTGTAAAATGTCTGTAACACGAGCAGCCTCGTCACCCTTCGTGTTGAGATCCATTGTCCATTTCAAATCAAACCCCGCTGGTATTACCCCTGCATTTATGCAGTCAAGCGGAAACTGTCTATGGCTCTCGTACCGGCATATCTTACCGGTAATTTATTTCAATCGCGCAAATTCAATATCTTCCGTTCCTGGAGATGTCATCACGATCTTCATAAAAACAACGTCGCTTTAAGCATTCTATAGTAAAAACGCTAAAATATCATTAGCCGTAGCTTTCGACCTTTTGGTCTTCTTCAACGGCATTTAATAAAATATTTGTGTTAAATATTTGACATTATATATATATATATATATATATATATATAATGTCAGATGATTATTAAAATATATCTCTCATGCAAAAGATCACAATATTATCACCTTATAATGCAACATTTGCATTGTGTTTTTCGCCTCGCCTGTACGATATCTTGCTGTTTTTGTGTTGCCTTCAATCTGGGAACATTAAGGAATTTATGTTCTTATACGTGTATCTTCGCAATCAACTTTTTTATTTTCAAATAATTTAAACAATATTTGTAGTTTATAGATGGACTCTTTTTGTTTGGCGATGCTCCACATATCATAGAACGTATGCAGCTGTAGGATCTCACTGAAAAGCCATGCTGTAGTGAAACAGGAAATGCACAGACAGCAAATTGATATGTCATTCAAACCATGGGCATGAAGAAATAGACATTACAAACGCAGATGAAGTAGGAAATCTTCAGACATTGATGAAGTATAGTTTGTATTTCCTGGTAACAGAAGCTCTTTATAGTTTCATATTGTATGCCGTTATATTATAGATATTATTTCCCACTTATTTGATAACGGTCTTTAGTTTGCTTTGCATGCTACAGCGTGTTTTATTTCAGAACTCTGACAATTATTGTTCTGACTCGATAGCATTATGATGCATGAATACAGGGACATGTTTGCTTTGTAATGCAACCAAAGTGTGTAATATTAGAGCAGAGCACTGTATAAACAATCGTTAAATTACATACTCTTTCGGTTGGCGGAGCATTTAACATTTCCTTATGGAGATTAGGGAATAAGCATAAATATTTGATTATGATCGAGTTATTGCATGATGAGAAGATAAAAGTACACATTGCACTTATTTTGAAAATTTCCTACTGGTATTATTTGTCTATTTAAACTACCGGCTGCTCCGACACTGAAATTAAGTTGAAACAGGCAGACTAAACACTATTTTTATCACAATTTGATTTGGCTATCGCATGTGTATGCCTTGCATTTTTAAATACAAATGTCTTGCCCATACATACTACAGACTTGTACATGTCTGACACGTCAAAGACGTATTAAGGCAGTACTCTGGTTTACAAGCATGACAAGAAAAACGAATTTAATTTGCCTAAACAATTAGTAAATGTGTATTGTAAACAATTTGACACGCAGTGCTTCGTGCATGTAGATATGGTAATGATAATATTAATATGCATTAGTTGTAAATACGTATTTTATATGCACATTATCGGCAATCTTTATTGCACCAGGACTGACTACATTTTAAAGGTTTTAAATCGTATGTGTTTTAAATTTGATTGTATATGATCTTAAATAGTCTCTCAAAAATCTATTAGAGTGTTTTATACATAATATTATTATTACTTTATGTGTAGTTTTACCATGAATGTGTAGAAGTGAGACTTAAATAGAATATTCTGTTCTATTCTGTAGATGAAGTAAAATACTTACCAGGACTGTTTCATATCACAATAACGTATGAGTATACGACGTTGGTAACAACGTGTTCAGCTTGTTTATGTTCATCTTTCAAAAAAAAAAATCGGTCACCATTGCGAACGCATTGATCATCGTATTCCAGGTCGGAAACCATGTATGTTCATCAGAGTGCAGTACATTGTGTCAGATGATATTTTAAATATAAAGCTCATGCAAAAAAGCACAAGATTATGACCTTAACATGCAACTTTTGCATTATGTATTTCTTCAAATCTGTACGGGGTTGTTGTTCTTTTCTGTGTTGCCTTTGAACTGTGACTATGTAGGAATATGTTCTTATATCATCGCAATCAAAATATTTCCTGTTATGATTTCAAATTATTGACATTGAAATTAACCTTGACGTTATTCATTTATCACATTAATGACTATTTAAATTATTTATATGTGCACTTTTCAATTATGAATGACGCGTACCAAAACATATTATTACAATATTGTCATATTTTCAGTTGTTTTCAGAAAAGAAATGACTATCGAAAACGTTTCTCTTGTTTTATAACTGTTGTAAAGTCAACAGTTACGAATTCAATTAGCTACATTACATACCACCCTGTACCAAATGAAGCCTGAAGTCTTGCAAATTGAATTCGCGCGATAATCTAGAAACAATTTCGAGCAAAAACATTAAAAGGGCCTGTTGTAAACGAGGATTCGCCTTTAGGTATGCAGTTACAGTCAATTGAAATGTATGATAGGTATATAGGTCACACATTAAATGAAGTCCGATACATTCTATCTTATATATCTTTACATAAGTCTGGATTTAAAACCTAATTGATAGAACTAGAACAATAAGTCAAAGATGTTCGTTCAATTATTCCTTTGAATTTCAACTGTCACTCATTTACATGCATATATGGATGGTAGTTTATTCCACTAATTCCTGGAACGTAGGCGTAAGTGAAATGCTCATAGTTATGAAAAATTAAATCATTTGCTTTCTTGACATCGAATTCCTGGATTGGACAAACCAGTGATAAGGGACTCTGAGATGTAATGGCTTCTTATTAGAGAGGAATCGCATATTATCACTCAAGATTGGCATTTGCTTGATTAAACATTGAAGAAAGCCTGGTGTATGCGAATAAAATTGTGACGAAACATAATTCCAATTGATGGCTTTTTGATTGGTTCTGCGTTTTAAGATCTCGATTGAGGTGTTTGAATGCGATATTATTTGCTTTGACAAAATGTTTGCATCCGAATTGCTAAGTAAATATCCTGCTAATGGTTGCTTATTTGCGCTATCGGATTCGCAAAATAGAATACAAATATCAAGCATATTATCATGCATTGCCATTCACCTTTGCTGACTTCATGTAGTTTGTGATAATTCGACAGTAGGGGGCTATAGTGATAATCTAATAGCGGTGTATTTGCTATACATGACATATAACAGAAAATTGCATAATGTAAATAATAAAGGTGGTGAAGTGCTGTTCTTATTTAAAGACGTTATTTGATTAACTTTAGATTGCATGTCTGCATGTCCTAGCTTGTTGATGCATACAATTATTTCGTGAGTGTTTGCGACATTTGTCTGAGTAATGTTATGTCTCTTCAGTGTTTGCTTCCTTTTTGTATAGATACATCGTTTTAAAAATTACTCCTGTCATTTTCGCAGATGTTTGAATAGACTTTACATTCTTGTTGAATTACGTAAGTTTTATACTATATTAGAATAAAAAAGTATAGTGCATACTATTATATCATAAATACGAGTTTGATTTATTTAGTAAAAACAACGTTATCACCCAGTTGTGGCTAAATAATTACAGTTATTGCTTCTGTTGTCCCGTGTTTAAAACTTATATATTAAGACTACATTATTACATCTTACATTTTGTTCATTACGTAGGACCTAACATTTTTAACAATTGACATGTTGATCAATGTCATATATCATTCACTTGCATTCCCAACTCTTGAACCGCATTGCACAAAATACAAAATATTAGTATATTATTGAATAGTTGTTATGTAACAGCATATCAAACCGGTACATAGAAAATATGCCCTTCATCTGGTGAAAGACAATGCAAGCTCACAAACAAAATATAACAGTCTATTTTGAGTAATTAAATCTTTCTGGAGATTTTTTCCAGACAGATAATCGTGCAATTCAAGTTAAAGTATTTTCGAACGGACAAAATCATATATACGAATGTGAAAACATTATGGACATCTCCAAAGCTTGTCAAGTAAATACGTTACATGTCCTGTCCAAGCATATTTTAACATCATTTTTTTAATCATTCGAGATCTACCACCCTAATAAAGCGTGAAAAATAGATATTTCAAAGATACGAATATATGAATATATAATTATCTGTTTGTTTGTTTTTGGTATCTGTAGAACTTTTAACTTCTCAAAACCAAATTGAGAGTAAACCAGGAGTGATATTAAACGCCAGTAGCCCAGTTCCTTTTAACTGCCAATGAAGCATTGTAAAAGAAGCAAAAAATAAAAATAATAAGGAAACCTACAAAAACATAATCACATTAATCTAACCATAGGCACGAACATTTCTGCAGATGAATATAGCTTTTTATTAGACATAGACACGTGCGTTAAAGATCATAAATTTCTTCGGTCCGAATCAAACAAGAAACAATTGTAGAAATAAATCACGTCGGTCGCAAGCTGGTGGATGCAAGAACAATTTCTGAAATGGCATAAAATGCTTTCTTACGTTTATCATGCACGGACATCTAATATACATTTGCGCTCAAGATTTATCACATTTTGATCTATTGCTACCATTCAACATGAATTGCAGAAAAATGAAACACTTTAACAAACAGTAGTCAGTAAATCTACTTGAATCATATTACATCTATCCATGGAAAAACATGCATTTGTAATAAAGCATTCGTTCATTCACATTCACTGGCAGAGTACTTGAACAGATTAAATAAACTGTCTTCTTTCTGCACGTTGTAATCGCGGTAAAGCTTTCCAATTTGATTTTAAGTCTTGTTTTGGTTTGAATACTCCTGCTATCTGCATTTCAATGTTTACTACTTTTTCATCGATCACTCGGTTCAAAGACTCTCCGGACACCCTTGTCTTAAGTTGTTTAGAAAGTGTCTGGTGGTGGAAAAAAAAATTTCATGCGAGTGTTCTTTCGTGATTCCTACTGTGATGGCATTCCTCAACTTCCGAAAGTGCATCACTAAAATAAACAGTAATACAAAATAGAAACCTTGTGCTTCCAGTTTATATTGTTGATCCACTCCCGGACCACATCGGATACATCAGACGTATTCTTAACTCCACATGAGATGTAAACCGGAGTTATCTAACCCAAAAGCAATTGTGATCACTTTCAAGCGCACTCTTTGCCCTTCAAAGTTTTATAAAGTTTAACTTGTTCCTGTAAGTTGTGCAAGTTTTATTTTGGAAAATTAAACATTGTTTTCTCACATTTTGTATTTTGTTTAAATTTCATACGTATTTAATGCACAGCGTTTACAAGTATATGTTTTCGTACCTGTTCAAACTTTAGTAACGTTATTAGTGTGCTTCCTTAAGCAAAATAATTTTCGTTGATTTCACATAAATTTAAAATTGAATGTTCTGCACCAGTTGTGAATCTTTAAAAGGTGCTTCAATGAATAATTTTTTTATTCTTACGGTAGTTAATTTAAAGCGCAAACAGCAAGGAAATGCAAGCATTAAGGTACTTTAGCATTACACAGCATTTTATAACAAAGCGCCCACATCAAGGAAAGTTATAAATGTGTTTCTGTGTTACACAACATTTTATCACAAAACTAACACCCATCTTGCATTCTGTATTCAGAGTTATGTCATTAGAATTGTTAATACTGCACACCAAAGTCTTTAAAGCCACGACAATGTTGTCTCATTAAGTATTTATGGATATACTTCAGCTTGATGTTTCCCCGAGAGTACAACAGCCTATATTGTTGGTAATTTCGTTTGGTTCAGTAGTATCTAATCTTTCATACACTTTTAAACAAAGCAACACTATTCAGTCTCACTTAAGTTTATTTACGTTATTCAAGTGGCAAAGAGTTGTGTTTTTCCTAAAATAACAAAAACGTAAACAGTAGGTTTATGTTAGATATTTGTATTGAACGTCAAGTGCAAACAATAAAAAGTACCGATATTTTCTTTCAAGCATAGTATTACAAAACTTTAGCTTAACAAATAGTAGTCAATGACCTTGATAGTTTTTATTCACAAATGGCATAGAATCACAAGTGCAACACGTATTACGGTGTATACCGCTCACTCATGAATTCATGGTTATATATTTGCAATCTCCACTGTTAAATGATGCTTCTTAAAGTGTCTGCATATGCCGACGAGCTATTGTACTGGTAAATCAAGTGCTGCCTTTATTAAGTAAACCAGATGTGACCTCTAACACGTGTCCATCAGATAAAGCTGTTCGTCTGTGTACGTGTCCGCTATTTTAAAACAAGAATCATTCAGAATTGAAGATTGCAACATATATAACCATGAATGGTTTTGACCGGTGGTGACCATTTATAAAGTTAGAGCGAACGGATGAGTTAGTATGACGATGCTTTATAGGTGCTTTGTGGAGTGGCTGTAACAGTTCGATTTGCTGATGTGGCCGAAAGTTGAAGAATCGTTATAAAGGGTTTGTCGAAAGTCCTAGCTATTGCTAGGCTATCACTGTGAGAAAAAATAGATACTGGAGAACTATTCCGTAGAATGGTTAACGAGGTGATACCATGAATAATGCATCATCATTAATGTTGAAAATATAGACCAAGAATGTTTGTTTATGTATGCTCCTGAATATTAACGTTATTTTGATTGATATTATGCAATATGTTCTGTATGTATCTGGCCACTTGTCTGTAAATAATGAAGGTTAATGTTGCAGTAATATTTTCTGCCGATGTTACACCTGTGGTTTTAAAAACAGTTAACTGTTTACAATCAATAAACAGTGGTCATGCTGCTATACGCGTGTGTGCCGCAACCTTAACTACTGCAAATTTATTCAATCACTTCGAACAAAAAATTATTCACAAAACGATTGTTTTTGCTCATACGATTTATGTTCGTGTAACTGCATACAAAAGCAAACGTAACAGACGAATTATATTAACTGGGTTAAAATAATAGTGAAATAGTCCCGACTGAGTAAAACTTAAATCCCATTGCCGTACATCAAAATCATGTAAACTGTTTGAAAAGGAGAGTGACATTTTTTTTAAAGTCTGGACATATTGGTGTTTATAACATATTTACATGGTCTATAATGTAAACAATGAAATGGAGATTTATCTTAAATTGATTTGCAGAAATGAAGATAACGACCAAGATTCAAGCGTTCAATTACAGGATTTAGAATTATTATAGCCAAACGAATTTTGTATGGAGAGTGAGACCGCGTAACATCAGAATATTACTCGTTGATATAACTCGTTGGTCACATTTATCGGAAATAAAATGTGCCCAGTTTGTGCATTGTATTTCTTTTCCGCAAGGTTAAATTGGTGACAATACATGTCAATTCGATGTTCGAAACTAGTACATTATGCCGTGATTTAAAAAGTATGATACAAGAGTATAAATACAAATAGAAACTGTTGCTAGCACTATATGTATCTTAAGTTGAAGGTGACATTTGCAGAGATAATGTTGTTTCCTTATAATAATACAAGTCGTGAGGTCGCCATTCTAGATAGATATGTTAAGCACATTTAACATTTAACATTAATACACCACACCATATTACGTGTCTCTGATAAAATTTAACATTTAACATTAATACACCACACCATATTACGTGTCTCTGATAAGATTTAACATTTAACATTAATACACCACACCATATTACGTGTCTCTGATAACATTTAACATTAATACAACACACCATATTACGTGTCTCTGATAACATTTAACATTAATACACCACACCATATTACGTGTCTCAGATACAATTTAACATTAATACACCACACCATATTACGTGTCTCTGATAACATTTAACATTAATACAACACACCATATTACGTGTCTCTGATAACATTTAACATTTAACATTAATACACCACACCATATTACGTGTCTCTGATAACATTTAACATTAATACAACACACCATATTACGTGTCTCTGATAAGAAACAATTCTTGAAATGCCAGACTTTCACTATCAGCTGCTCTCGTGGTAGCATTATAGCGGAATGATTTGGCAGCAGTTGTTCCTTTGTCAGCAATGTACACACTTCAACAACATCTCAAATCAGCACTTTGTCAATTGAATACTAAAAATACACCATTATAAAAAAAAATACAATGAAACCGCGTTTTATGTTTTACGTAAGCACATTTTACCCCCATTAAACTTGAAATATAAGTTTTACTCATGTTATTACGATAATTACCTCGTCGTATTGCAGCAATTATATATACTGATCTCTTATGATCATCAACAGCAAATAATAGTTAAAAATTATCTTTGCAATGCATTATGTCTTTGGACATTAATTACATTTGGCAATCTTAAACGTGTGTCTGCAATGCAACTCAAATCAAATACTTATTGCTCAATGGTATACATTACAAGCAATTAAAAGTATATACATGTACATGTATTTGATAATGCCACACATCTTTAATAAATAATCTCTTTCATGTGATGATATATTTACTTAATTTTTACTCTAAAAAGTTTCTGAATAATTCAGTGCTGACGAAACCATGTTTAGAGATTTAATTAAATAAAAGTCAGTTGAGTGATATCATTATTGCAAAAGAAAACAACACAATATTATCTTTTGTATATGTTGCTTTATTATTTACGTGTTTTTTGTCACCACCTGCAGTTTGTGTTACCTTTCAGTTGGAAACTTTATGTAAATTTCATCTCTTTTCTCTTGGCACATTTGCAAAGATATATGCATACCATCACAAACCATGTCAATATTTCAATGAAATCAGGATTAAAAAGTGTATAGTCCTTTGGCACAATACAAAGCTGGGTTGCCATTGTCCACATTGTCCTTTGCAATCATGTTACCATGCTATAGCTTTCTAAATGATTCAGTGTTGTCCAAATTTACAACAATTAAATAAACGATAATCAATTGCGATTAATAAAACCTATTATTTTCGTGTGACTAGGTTAGTAAGCAGTTGTTTCTTAACATAAAAAATATGATACTTACCAACCATTCATGATTGCATTATGTGTAGCTATAAATTAATTGTTCATAAGCGCAGAAGGTACATTAGATGCAATGATTTGATTGTCGGTTGAGTGGTATTATTATCGTAAAGAGCACGATACAAGCGCTGCATGCCTTGTTATTTCGGGCTCACGGTAAGCATTTTTTATGTGTGTATTTCTCAAATTTCATTCCGACATTATACAATTATTGTATTTCACGTTTTATTGGGTTATGTTTCAGACATCATAGAAAGTATGCATCTATATGATCTTACTGAAAAGTAGTTCTGTAGTGAAACAGGAAGTGCACAGTCAGTCAACAAATAATATGACTTTCAAAACAGAGACATAAATAATTCGTACAATTGCAAACGCAGTTGAAGAAGGAATACTCCAGACAAGTGGCATGTTTGTATTTCCGGGTAACAGAAGCTCTTTATTGTTTCAAATTGTATGACGTTAAGATATTATGTCCTATTTCCCATGTTTGATGGCTGTTAAACCGGTTTTTAGTTTGCTTTGCATGCCGTGGCGTGTATTATTACAGAACTCTAACAAAAAAATTTTCTGACTCGATAGCATTATGATACATTAATACAATGACATGTGTGCTTTGTAATTCAACCAAATTATGTAATTTTATAGCAATGTACTGTATAAACAATTGTTTTAAACCACATACTCTTTAGGACGACGGAGCATTCAACTTTGAAGGTGTCTATGTTTTTTATTTTATATGTTTTACAGCGTTATTTGTGCTTATACAGTAAAGGAAATAAGTATTAGGTATCACTATCAAGGTATTTCATGACGGGAATATAAAAGTATACATTGCACTTATTTTCCTTTTGCTAGTATTTGTCCATTTTAACTAACGACTGCTAAGACACAGTCATTTAGTTAAAACCAGCAGGCTAAACAATATATTGATATCATTTTGAGACGGCTATCGCATGTGTATTTCTTGCATGTGTTATATGTAAAAGTCGTGCACATACAGACTACAGACATGTACATGTCGGGAACGGCACAGACAGTACTCTACAAGCATGCCTGGAAAACGAAATTAATTTGTCGAAACCAATTAGTCGATGAATCGTAAACAATTTGATACGCAATGCTTCGTGCATATAAATGAAGTAAAACACGGCCACAAAATACAATCACGGATTGGAATTTGTAGCAAATGTCTAAAACAACTAATAAGACTTAAATTGTTAAAGATCGGCGGCGATATTTAATTTCAGATTACTTAAATTTACAATGTGCTTACTGTTGTTGAGGTTTACAAAACAATAATAGACAATACGAGACACAAAATTTTAGTTTCATTGAAACATGTACATATGCAATTAGGTTAAAAAAAGTATAATAATATTTACAATGTTATCATATTGCAGAACAACATGAAAACTAGTTGTTATACAAGTGCATGTATGCATGTCAAGGTTGATTTTAATTTCAGAACAATAAAATAAACAGTTATAATATGAATATGTTAAACGACGTAAAATAACCGTAACGTAAAATTGTTAACATGCTTTCGCTTTTCTTTCCAACATCAGTTAGGATGAATTTGGCCTTAGAGTTAGCCACCTTTAGAACTATATGTTACCTGCCATGTTTGCATGTAAACCATGTTGAGCATATCGACATGTTATAGTATCTTAGTTCACTTTCAGCAGAAAATCATGTATTAATGACAATATTATTTAGTATCATACGTTATTAACAGCCTATACAGCGTTTTATGTTTTCATTTCAAACAAAAAAAATTGGTCACCATTGCGAACGCATTGATCACTGTTTTCCATGACGGAAACAATGTATGTTCATCAAAATGTATTATTAAATGTCAGATGATTTTGAAAATAAACAGCTCATCCAAAAGAGCATGAAATAATGACCTTAACAGGCAATGTTTGCATTGTGCTTTTCTCCTCGTCTGTCTCCTCGTCTGTACAAAGATGTTGTTACTTGTGTGTTGCCTTCAAACTGGGAATATTAAGGAATACATGTACATGTATATATCAAAGAGCAAAGCAATGCTTGTAAAAAAAACAAATTATTGAAATGGAAATAAACATCGGCGTTATTCATTTATCGCGTTGATGTAAAGCTATATTACAATTTTGAAATTGTCATGTTCCATATACATATTTGTACCTATAATTTTCAGAACTTTGCGAAACTGAATTAGTGAACGTTTTATGGTAGTGTCCACATGTGTTATAATCGAAATATGGTATTTATTTAAAATGCCATTTGCAATATACAATGAAAACACATTTTTTTCCATAAATGACATAATGGACGGACAAAAACCGCCTATACACCGTTCGAGTCAATACATTACATAGAAACCACATAGAGTGATAAAAGAGATACTTTTCCATCAATACTGTTAGATGTTACCAAGCGCATACATGATACACGCAATCACAAAGCTATAAGTATGAGGAGATCTCCGTCTAAATTATTTATGTAAGCACTTTTCAATCATCATTAACTCGGACCAAAATATGTTACTTGCTTTTCAATATCGTCGTTATTAAAATTATTTAAAGAACAAAAAAAACTATCAAAAACGTTGTACTCGTTTTATAACTGTTTGGAAGGCACGAATTAAATTAGCTGCATTATATACCATCCTGTACCAAAAGAAGCCTATTCAAGTCTTGTAAACTGAATCCGCGAGACAATCTAGAAACCATTTCGAGTAAAAAAATAAATGGAAATGTTGTTAACGAGCATTCGCCTTTCGGTATGCAGTTAAAGGCAATGGAAATGTATGATAGGTTTATATTTCACACATTAAATGAAGTTTGATACATTCAATCTTATCTATCTATACATAAATCTGGATTTAAAACGCTTGATTGTCACACCTTGACAATGCCCTTCTGTTTGCGATAATAATAGTCAATAATAACAAGTCAATAATAGATCAAGAACAAGAGCTCAAAGAGGTTCGCATAATTATTCCTTTGAATTTTAAATGTGAGACATACTTCCATGCATACTTTTTGTTCCAGTTATTCTTAGAAAGTGGACGTAAGAGAACACATGTTAATAAATAGTTATCAGAGTTTAAACCATTTGCTTTATTGACATTAAACGGGGATTTGGCAGACCATTGATAAGGGACTGTGAGATGTTATGGCTTCTTATTACATAGGAAACTCAGGATTGGCATTTGCTTGATTAAACATCTTAGAAAGCCTGGTTTGTAGGATAACATTGTGACGAAACCTAATTCCAATTGATGGCACTTTGATTGGTTCTGCGTTTTTAGATCTCGATTGACGAGCTGTTAATGCGATATTATTTGTTTTGACAAAGTGTTTGTATACATCGGAATTGCTAAATATATAACATTCTAATGGTTGTTTATGTGCGCTATCGGATTCGCAATATAGAATACAAATGTCAAGTTTATTATCATGCATTACTATTTACCTTTGCTGACATCAAGTCCTTTGTGAGAATATGACCGTAGTGCCCTTATTGATAATCCTTAATAACGGTGTATTTGCTATTTGCTAGACATGACATATGCCAGAAAATCGCATACTAGTCCTGTAAATAATTCAGATGATGAAGCGGTGTTCTTATATTAGGACGTTATATTGTCAGTGTCGATCATTTTCTTTTTGTGTGTAAAAATAACTCCTGTCCACCCCACATATGTTTGATAATTTACTCTTCTGTCGAATTACGAACATTTCATATTCTGTATATACAGTTCATTATATGTTATAAATAAGTTGGTGATTGATTATGTAATACCGAAACTATTTTACAATTGAAGCTGCATGAAACCACCACCGTTAGTGTTGTTGTTGCTACTATCCTGTCATACAGTACATCAAACAACATTAATACTGTTCGTGCGTTTCGTGTATTATGTAGAAATGAACATTTTTAAAACGTCGCTGAATCATGTCAGTTCGACCAATTGAATGATATTATTTATAATTTGTCATTATATACAAGTATAGCCTTTGAAAATCACCAAAGTTAAAAATGACTGCTTGAATTCAGTACATGTATTTATGAATAAATTATGTTTCTGTCTACTGTATAAGTATATAATAAATGAGGCGCGACGCTTAATGCATGTGCGTAAAGTGTTGTCCCGGATTAGCCTGTGCAGTCCGCACAGGCTAATCAAGGACGGCACTTTTCGCCTACAGTTAATTTATGTTTAGAAGAGACTTCCTTGAAACAGAAAAAAACAACAACATAAAAGCGGAAAGTGCCGTCCTGGATTAGCCTGTGCGGACTGCACAGGCTAATCCGGGACGACACTTTACGCACATGCATTAAGCTCGATTTCCCACTACACGTCTCAAATACACTTTAAACTCTATTTGCTCATTATTATACATTTCTTTCGTTACTTTATTACGATCGACTTGAACGGCAATATCCTTGGCAGTTGAAAACCGATTCAACTGATTTGGAAAATGTGGCCATCTCGACCTGTAACCGTTTTGCCTTGTCATGATTTTTGCAGGGAACCATCCCGTAGCACATTTTACTTCCGGTTTTTGACAACAGTAGATAATTTGAGGTTCTAAAAGAAACTAGACTTCGCTGGTAAACCACCGTTGTGTTTGTTTAACAACAACATCATTATATTTAAAGGGACTTTTACAGTCGATTATTTTCCGTGTTAAATCTGTTTTTAATAGATGTTCATTACAGTTCTGTCATGAAACTGTCACATTATTTTGTCATGATTGTATAAATACAATTGAACAACAAAGTCAAATAAACTTAGTTTATGTTGTTTGATAATGTCATTTTTGTTTCGTCTGAAAAGGTGACATATAAGGCTTACTTTGAAGGCTGCGGTGTTCCTAGCTTTCATTTGTGCAGGCAATATCTTTAGAGGTTTTTGTGCAATCATTAAATTCGATTTTCGGTATAATTGCTCTTAGTCTTATCGTACTTGAGTTATGCCACGTCAGGCAACACATCCGACTCGCTGAGTTCTAGTAATTTGTAACATATACAACATGCTAGGTTGGCGCT
The DNA here is from genome assembly GCA_027627225.1 of Congeria kusceri. Taxonomy (NCBI): domain Eukaryota; kingdom Metazoa; phylum Mollusca; class Bivalvia; order Myida; family Dreissenidae; genus Congeria; species Congeria kusceri. The sequence continues at coordinate 15,162,666 of CM051038.1, forward strand.
AAGGAAAAAAAAGTAGTAGCCAAATATTGGCATAATATATAGTGACGTATTATAAGCTTCTACATGTCATTTTAAGTTCAATGAACTAGATATCATATATTTTCAAAGTCCACTAAATACTCATGCATTGATTAGTTTCTTATTTCATTAGAATAAAGTCACTCAGGAATATGATTTATGTGACAAAAATTAGCAAATGAGAGCTGCAACGATTTGTCCATTTTATTTCAATTTCAAACTCAGGGGTCTCGATCTCCGTTTTTTTATGCCGTAATTCGGCATCATTCCCCAACGAAAAAATTATATATTTTTCCCCCATTTCAGGCCAAAATTCCCCCTTAAAGAATTGCCATTGAATTTGTTTTTTTTTTGTTTAAGGGTGTAATTTTCCGGTATCAAATTTACTTTAACACTGTCTAACGGTTAAGGATAAGATCCGAACAACTCCACATGGTCATCTTAAATGACCGTTTTGACTTGACTGGTTCCCGATTATTTTTGCTTTTATAAAAAATACTTCATTTCAGTCAGGGCTTTCCTTTGACCCGAGCTCCCAGATTTTGACGCGTGGGAAATTAAAAATATGCTTTTTTGACTTGCGAGGTAATTACTTCATGCGTCACCTTTGACCTGGGGCAATTTCTGGACTTGCGTCATACAGTGTAACTCTGGCTGATAATCCCAATCAGTGGAACAGCGATGTCAAAGTTGATAAAACATTCAGCGATTATTGGTTGGAGGCGGAGTCAATCTTTAAATAGACGCTGCCCATCAGCGGTCAAGTTACTGTGTAACTACGCCTATTAGGCAGAGTTTCGTCACTCAGAAAAATCTATATTGACCAATTAAAAGCATAGTTATATACACTTCCAATGACATGAACAATTAACCAATCGGCGTAATATACATGTATCCACACTTTATTTAATGTACATGCGTTCGCTAGAGTACTTTTATTCCCGAGTATTAATCGTTTAAAACACAATTTACTCACCGCTTCCGTTGTTGATAATATCTGCAGTTAGTTTAGTTTCTAAATATAAAGGCATTGTCTTTAATTACTTTCGTTTAAAAAGTGTAAATATATTTCCAAAATTTGAAAATTCTGACTTTTACGTAACATTTCGTATTTTTGAAATATCCAACATACAATTTTAGTGTTCGAGTGTCATAAACACATTTTTAAATAGTCTGTGTATTTCATGTAAATCCTTTATTTTCTAGAAAAGCGCGTGAAAGTTATGCTGACACAGGCAACGTCACGTTCCATGCATGGAAAGCGTGCGTATATCGACCATGTGCTTTACGTCATCTCGGAATAAAAACTTGTACTGCAAGAACTTTGAAATCTTTTCTTTTTGTATAAAACCTTAGTAGTGCAAAAACTTTGCAATCTTTAGCATTTGAATCATTATTTTATTGCAGCTTGTTAATATACTTTGTAACAGTAGAACAATATTTGCGGACCGTAACTACGTATATATTTTTTAGGGAAGGAAAGCCTATGTTTTATTGTACATGATCTGCGATTTCGTAAAAAATATTGAGTGGTATTTTAAGTGTCCAAAGAATATACTCAAATCGTCTTAATAATTATAATAATGATAATAATTAATAATAATGATAATTATTATTAATAATAAATAATAATAAATAATACTAATATATCTAATAATAATATAACAATAATAAGAAGAATATAAAATAAATTAAAAAGAAAATAATAATACTGTAAAAAAAAATATTTGGAAGTGAAAAAGCTATTTTAAAAACAAATGGAACTTATTGCATGGGAAATAATGTGTTGCACTTCTCCACATTCCCATTTAAAAATGATCAAGTGGTGATGTTTACAAAATAGACTTGTTACTATAATATTCAATTTATTGATAATTAATCATGAATAAAGTTGTTAGGTAAAGAGTTAGACTAAATAAAGTGATTTGAAATGTATATTTAATAATTTTTATTTTTGAATTGTTTGCACAGTCAAAATTCCCCCTTCTGTGTAAAACAACGCTTAAATTCCCCCACCTGAGGGTACAGGTACTCTTCCCCCAAACCAGAGAAAGACCCCTGAAACATCATTTACTTGAATATTTTGATTCGATTCATGTTTCTGTGTTACATGTTTTCATCAATATACATGTTTTAATCTATACGAACACTGTAATTTTAATTAACAGTTTTCAGTTGTAGGCCAATTAGCTATATATATATATATATATGTATATATATATATAGAGAGAGAGAGAGAGAGAGGAGAATCAAATCGAAATTGGTTGGTTTTTTATCAAAAATCAATTCGGGTCATTTACAATGGAGTTATCGATGCATCGAAAGAATCGTTGCAGCTTTACAACAAATATCTTCTCATCTATCTCTTTTTCAGGTCTCAAAAGAGTTTGGGATGTTCGGATTATCAAGTCTGTCCAAGTCTCACAGACTTGTCCTCGGAGTAGTTGTCCTATTGATTGTTGATGTGATATGGGTGGCCTCTTCTGAACTCACCAAGGTGAACACTCAGGACTTATTATAAGACTGAATTGTATTTTAAAGGATGCAGAATCCTGCCTTTTATGCAAGCAGGGGCCATATCCACAAAGCTCCTAAGGGAAAATCTTAACTTAAGTCATATTTAAGTGAAAAATTCAAATATAATTTTCCATATGAAAATCAATATTTTGTATTTGAAATGTGCTAAAATGAGAAGTATCCGTTGATTCTTCACATGATTATGACCATTTAAGACATAATTTACTTTAAAATAACCAGCCACTGACTTAAGGAATTTTAATGATTTTAAGAAATTTCCTTAAGTTTTTACTAAGGAGCTTTGTGGATACGGGCACAGATTGCAATTTAATCGTTTTTTACTCATTCAAATAATCTACCTTGCATCATTTTGATGCACTTGTTTTCCGTGTGCCAACATCAAAAGCACTAGAAACTGATATTGTTTCATACTTATGATGTTTTTTGCAAAGTTCTTTTAAATTACCTTTATTAACACGAATTAACAATTGTTGATCTTTAAACAAACATGCAAAAACCAAAGTACTGTTAACACAGTATTTTGACCCGTAAATTTTTTATTTTGACCCCTCAAAATTTCAAGTCTGGGGTCATCTGACTCTTGATTTTTAAAATTCACTGAAATAAATTAAGAAAAGAACAACATAATTGTATTTCATCATTAAAGAGTACTATGCATGTTTATAGCCTTTTACATAAACATGGTGTGAAAGTTATGGGAACATGGAATGAGAAGGATAAACAAATGAAATGTAAAAACATGGTTATACGACAACAATTACATGTTTCAGATAATTTAATAAAAGTGATAATTAGGTTTTATAAGCACCTCAGGGGTGTGGAAATCCTATGCCCGACTTGTCAGAAGCGGGTAATTTTATTGTCTGACAAGATAATTTTTCCTGTCTACTTGTCCATGGACAGGTACAATTTCAGGGTGTGAAAATTATGTAATGTTTCAAGTTAATTATCATATGATATACCTTTACATTTGAATAAAAAATTGTGTTTTATTTTTTATCTAATGAAAATACATATCAGGAATGCCTGGAATAAAGACTATATTTTTATTTGGACAAGTGACTGTTGCTTGCAAACAAGTACATTTTTGTAATGAACTTGTCCATAGACAAGTAAACAATTTTGATATTTCATTTCCCCTGTACCTAATTTTCAATGTAATATTTCAATTTAATTGTGTTGATGAATTGTTAAAAGACAAAAAAATTTAAAATAAGAATATAAATGCAAAAATCACATCTTTCTTAGATGTATGTATGTATAATGTAATATATAATGCCTTGTGTGTAATTATTCTGTAATCTTATCTCGATACGAAATTATGAGATATTGCAATACATCATACAAAAAACGGTACTCAAGAGGTACAAAATACGGTTTTAAGTGCTTATTGCGTTAATAAATACCTGCAGTTTTCACACAAGTGCATTTAAAACAGTTTTTGTAATAACAAATATGTAGTATGGAAAATGCCTATGAAATTGATTTCCTGAACAATTAGTTGAGGGTAAGTATATTTTGTGGAATCTAAATATTTACAAACATTAAGAACAACATTTCTGTCAGTTACAAATGATCATAAAATATGGAATATGAGAAATGCCTGGATGCAGGTTCCATATAATTGAGTTGTTACAATGAAATGTTAAAATACACTCGTTTGTTTGTTTGCTTAATATAGATTTTGCATACAGCTAACATTTTCAGTACTAAGTGATTACATCAATAAATTAAACTAGCATAAAATATGAAAGGGGTGTTTATAAAATGTGTCAGCACCCACATCTGACTGTCTCCCGAGGTTTTCTATTTTATTCCATCATCACGCCTGCATTGACGAAATAACACCCCGTGGGATAAACTAAGCGGTATTCCACCTTGTTGAATGCAGCAAACACGCGTATTATAATGACGTCATGTTGTTTATTTTTGTGATGTCATTATATGTTTTTCGTGTTATTTGGCGATTTTCTATCGTTTATTTTCAAAATGAAGAAAGAAAATGATGGGATAAATAGAATACCAGGTAAGTATTGAATACAGATACTTTATTTGCTCGGCACGAAAACCTAAACCACTCACCATGGTTGTGGTTTAGGTTTTCTAAGCCTCGCTAAATAAACATATCTGTGTTCAACACTAACCTAGTATTCTCTGTGTCTGAGCTATGAACCATACAAAGGGTGAGACTTGAATGAAAAAAGGTACAGAGTGCAGCTCAAAAGTACCAAAAGGATGGGGTCAGCATCATTGTTTGAAAACTGTCAATATGGTGATAATTTAAGTGGTTTTATACTTCTTATGTTTCCAAAAGGGATTTGTAAACAAAAGACCGATCATTTAATATTACATTATAGAACAAAGATTTTGAATTTTATAAAGATATTCAGCATTTTTGAGATGACCAGCCCAGATGGGGTAGCAGGGCGAAGCAATAAGGAGCGTGGTACAGCACCCTGCAATTTCACTCTGGATTTGTCTCTTTATACATCTATAAACGTTTTTGTTTCATTTTCAGTACATCTTTGACAATGAGCACTACGACAAGCCGTTCTTCAGCACCTACCTCAAGACGGCCATGTTCACCATCTACCTCAGTGGCTTCTTCTTCTGGAAACCATGGAGAAACCAATGCAGAGGAAACAGGGTATACTGTTGTTGATAGCACTAAGAAATAACAATAATTTGGAAATTAGGCCTTACAAAAATAAAAATAAAATACTTGTATTTCTGGTGTCATGGCCAAAAAATGTGGGGTCAGTAGGTAGGAAGTTATTTTATTAGCACACCTGAGCACGAAGTGTCGGCCGTCGTCAGTGTGCAGTCGACAGTTTTTTCGTTCTCATGCTGGAGACTTCAGTTTTTACCCAATCTTAACCAAACTTGCACAGTTTGTGTATGACCTTGAAATCTCGGATGGGATTGTTATTGGGGCAGATCACACCAGAAACACTAGAGTTATTGCCCCATTTTCATGCAAAAAAGTGCAAAAATGTCTTGTTCAAACATATAGACTGTATTTTCGCTCCAATCTTAACCAAACTTTCACCGTTTATGTATGACCATCAGATCTAAGCAGATGCCAAAAATGGACCAGATCATGTTTCAAACACTGGAGTTATTGCCCTTTGTTTATGAAAAAATATACAAAAATGGACATTTTTCAGGATAGAGACTTCATTTTTCATCCAATCTTCAGCAATCATGCACAGTTTGTCTATGACCATGAGATTACGGTTGATTTCAAATATAAGCAAGATTGAACCAGAAACACCAGAGTTATTGCCCTTTGTTTGTGAAAAAAATATGCAAAAATTAACATTATGCAGTATATAGACTTCATTTTTTATCCAATCTTCATCAATCTTGCACAGTTTGTCTGTGACCATAAGATTACAGATATATTTGAATATAAACAAAATTGGGACAGAAACACCAGAGTTATTGCCTTTTGTGAAAAAAAATATACAAAAATGGACATTATTGAGGATAGAGACTTCATATTTCATCCAATCTTCACAAATATTGCACAGTTTGTCTATGAAGGTAAGATTACAGGTGAAGTCGAATATAAGCATGTGTGTGGAAAAAAGCATCAACAAATTATCAATTACTGGTTTTCAACACGATTTTTAGCTTGACTATTCAAGGAAATAAATGAGCTTTCCTTCTACCGTCGGCGTACGCATCCGCGTCTGAATTTGGTTAAAGTTTATATTCAGAAGTCTTGTAACTTCAAAACTACATAAGTTATTCACTTGAAACTTGTAACTAACCTTTTTCATCAACTCCAGTATCAAGGGCAACATTCCTTATATCTCTGGTTTGTATTTTGACAAAGTTATGCCCCTTTTCCACATAGGTTAAAGTTTATATTCAAAAGTTTTGTAACTTCAAAACTACATAAGTTATTCACTTGAAACTTGGAACTAACCTTTGTCATCAACTCTAGTATCAGGGGCAACATTACCCATAACTCTGTTTTGTATTTTGACAGAGTTAGCTCACTTTTTTACACTGACTTTTTGGTTAAAGGTTAAAGTTTTTGTTCCAAAAATTTATAAACTATACAAAGCTTCACTTAAAAATCTTGTATTTTAACAAATTTATGCCCCTTTCACTATCCAAAATATGTTCCAACTGAAATACTTTGAATAGTCGAGCGGGCTGTCTTTGGGCAGCTCTTGTTTATTCAACGTTGACCAAACTTACACAGTTTGCATATGACCATAAAATTGAACAGTTGCAAACCTTGCATGCAGTTATTTGTACATGCAACATTGATGGCTTCAGAGCCTGCATTAACATCATTTATCATCATTGGACAGAAAAATACCAAGGAAAAAGCAAAACTTGACCTTATAGCACAGCCATCGCAATTATCGCATTGAAGATAGTTATCCAAAACAGTCTGCGAAAAAGATGTCAAAATCTACTGTTTCTGCATTTTCCATAATTATCACTGACTTAATGACAAAGGGTCAGGTAAGAATATAGAGAAAAATGATTTGAGAACCATTAGCAAAAACACAGCACAATCACTACCCAACTCGTACTTTAGTTAGCCCATTGCACTAACTGATGTTTTAAATCAAATTAATCCCGCTTTGCATATTGTTCAGATACCTTAGTTTTCAAACATGTCACAACAGAATGGCCTTCATCTGTACACAGTCCACACAGGCTAATCTAGGACAGCACTTTCCGCCTGCAAAGGATATATGTTTAGAAGAGACTGCCATGAAACATAAAATACCATAAAAGTGGAAAGTGCCGGCCTGGATTGGCCTGTGCGGACTGCACAGGCTAACGTGGGACGACACTTTACGCACATGCATTAAGACCGGTTTTCTCACGATGCGTCTCAATTGCTTTTTTTCGGGCCTAAATACTGGTCATTTTGAACGATTTTAAACAAAACGTGAAAATATAGGTCTGTAAAAAATAATTTGAGAAATGTTGGCTAATTTGTGCTACTGGTATCAGCGTTTTTCCTCTATAAAAACTCAGTACCCTAGAAAGGTACCTTCCCAATCCAATTTACCTACTAATTATCCCAATTTTTTAAGATAAAAAATCCAAGTATGTGGTAAACCAATCATAAAAAGATCCACTATATGTATTTAATTTTCATTTTACCTCCCAGAAACATAAGTACAAGTAAAGAAATCAATGAGAAAGCAGTTTTATAGTGTATTTATTGTTTTTTAAATCTTTTTGGCAGTTTTTGCAGAAAGTGATAATGTTCCCAATTTGGTTAAAAACGTGGCTAATTTTCCCAATTTGACAGGTAGTGGTACCATTTTTCAAGTAGTGAGAAAAACTGCTGGGTATAGCTAACATAGATTGTTTGGTTTTCCTTTCATACTGATCTGAATTATGTGTCCACTAATGCCAATATTGTTTTCAATTTTGTGTTGTTAGGCGTAAACAAAAATATGTTTGTTTCAGGTAACATGCCCAAAAAAATTAGGGTATGTAGGTCGGGATTTTTTTATTTATTTTATTATTTATTTTTTTGGTAAATGGTCAACTTGAAGATTCTAAAACTGAATAAATATTCAAAACATATCAGTAATATCCTTAAACATTGTTTATAAGTGGATACTTTCAAAACAAAACACTTATTTATCCAAAATACATTTAATTATTGAAAAAGGTAAATAAAACAAAAATCAATCTGACAAACCCAATTAAATGTTCTAGGGTCGGGGCATTTTGTTAGGGTAGGTCAGGTTACCTGAAAAAAACGTTCTTTTTTATGCCTTCTTTGACTAAATTGTCTAACAAATGTTTTTGTTTATCACCTGATTAACTTTTAGTCAAAGTTTACTCGAAAGAGCAGTGGTATATCTTGTGGTGCAGTTTGCAAAGGCAATAAACAGACTTAATGCTTTTGCAGAGCAGCCGATGCGTGCTATTATTTAACACTGGAAATTTTGATGATTTTCATTTTCTCCATAAAATTAAAAACAATGAGTAGGATTTTAACCTAGTAAGGTAAAATTGGCTAATGTTTTTATCCAAATTTAACTTTTCTCTTGTTTGCTTGTTCACTCATTATATGTAGTGTAAATATGTTTGTTAAGCATTCATGAAAATAAACATGTTTGTGTGTATTATTTGTTTTGTTATACAAATGTGTTTTCAGGTCAATGCAAACGGGGAGAATTTAGAAGCAGAAGAATTGCTAGTAAGCTATAAAGACATTTTCGTGATGAAAGGGAATGTTTCACAGATTAACAAATTGAAAATTTTCAAATTTTTATATCCCGAAAAGAAAAACCTATTTCAATTAAACAAGCGAAATAACACTTCTGGCAAAGAGACGTATTAGAAAAACAGTGTCGTTTCTGAAAACTCATCAATTGAAATTGATAAAATTATAAAGCGTTTGTCATGCTTTTCATTGGTATTTTGGAAAACACATGTATGACTTACATAGCATTAAAAATTAACTGGCATAATCATAAGTCAAAATGGCCGAGCAGTTAAATCGACAGATTTTTGATCCCGTCATTAGTAGAGTATTCGTAAATAATGAATATATTTAGTTTGACTTTTTGATGAAAAAAAGTCGAACTATTTTCGTCGCTCTGTCATCTGCCTCAGTGTCAACGTTAGTTAAGTTTTGTGGTTAAGTTTTTTGGTTAGGTTTTTTGGCAGAGTCCATTTCTCAGAAACTGTCAAAGGTAATCATTTGAAACTTCCAATACTTGGTCACTATCAAAAGGGTACTCCATTCCAACAAGGCAGGTAACCCTGTGATTTGTATTTCCAGAGTTACCGGCCTTTGTTTGGACTTCTAACTTAACATATTTTGACAATATTTTGGTATATAAATATTTTCGCAATAACTATCAAAGACATTAAATTGAAACTCAAGGTACTTGTTTATAGTGCTGACAACATTCTGCAGACAAGAGGAGGTAACTATTTCAAGGATTTTGCTTGATTAATTGCCCTTTTTTCAACTTATAAATTTCACAATATCTACAAGATGTATTGACTTGAAACTCACACTACTTGAGCACAGTGATGAAATTAATCTGTGGACAAGAGGAGGTAACTATATCAAGGATTTTGGTGGAGTTATTGCCCTTTTTTCAACTAAGATTTTTTTGCCTTAGTTCAAGTTTCTCAATATCAATAAGAGGTATTGACTTGAACTTCAAAATACTTAATAACAGTGATAAATGTATTCTTTAAACAAAAGCCTAGAGTACTATCAAATATATAAGAAAGTCGAGCGTCCAGCACCCGTATGCAGTGCTCTTGTTCATAAATACGAGAATCTGTTAACAAGTCTCTTTAAGATGTATGCTCTGATGATCTAATAAAATTATGTGGCGCGTCGTGGGAAAACCGGACTTTATGCGTGTGCGTAAAGTGTCATCCCGGATTAGCCTGTGCAATCAGCACAGGTAATGCGTTACGACACTTTCCGCCTAAAGTGGATTTATGGTTACAAGACACTTCATTCAAACAGAAAATACCATAAAATCAGAAAGTGCCATGCCGGTTTGTTTAGTTTTATCTATGCTGGCTTTCAGAGTGAACCAATATATGTGCCTCTGCGATATGAGAAGACAAACAGCGAATCGGATCCTGAGGAACAAACTGGTAACGCTTTCAAAGCTTTTTTCCAACAATTGTGAAGAAGCCTAGGCCTTTTCATTTTGTGAAATATAAGTGTGATAAAATGGTAAATTGTAAAAAATGTAATGCCCAATTTTAGTTAAATCGTGACCAAAAAATCTAAAAACAACATTAATTATGCGTTTTTGATCATTTGGATTTTTTCAGGGAGATATAATGGAATTTTCAAAAATTGTCATTGACAGTTGAAAAGTATTATTGAATATGCCTATTAGTGCATGAAAATTATCAAATCCATTGAGGTATAATCAAAAGAAAAATCCAAATCAAGAGCGTAATGAATTACAGACATGTACTGCAGAGCAAGAAGCAGTTGAAGTCTATTTTTCAGGGCGCATATCGGCCTAGATAAATCATGTAGATGAAATTAAATGTGGATATCAGTGTAATATTGTGACTTAAGTATGTTTGGATTGTATCATGGAAAACTGATCTATGTCATGGAAAAATCATGCAATTTTGGTTTTAACAATTTGTATGAACCCTGTAGTATCAACATTCAGCCAGGGTTAGGTTATTGAGTAAGTTGTTAACTATTGGTATACATTGTGATCAGTGAAATAGTATTGATCATTGGAATGTTTACATTTACCCTCACAAACTCATAATTCCCTGTCGCCATCGACTCTGGCCTGGGAGTGAACTCAGAGTTAGTCTTGCGGGATGTTCATCTGTCTGTGAAGGATTACTTCCACTCCATAGCTCTTTCACCCCTGAATGAATAATAAACTACTGGGCATAAAAATATCACCACATCCAGAAAATCTGTATATATATTTGTCCATTATAAAACTGTGTGTATGTTTATCCCTGGCACTTCACACGTGCATTACAATAGTTTTTTCCCGAGCCATCAGTTAAATGTATTTCTTTCTTAATTTAATTAGATGTGATATATATACATCAGTGATTTTTAGCTCGACTATTCGAAGAATAGATAGCTTTCCTACTACCCCGGGCGTACGGGTCCAAGTCTGACTTTGAAGTTTTTATTCAAAAGTCTTTTAACTTCAAAAATACATAAGTTATTCACTTGAAACTTGGAATATACCTTTGTCATCAACTCCAGTGTCAGGGGCAACATTCCTCATAACTCTGTTTTGTATTTTGACAGAGTTATGCCCCTTTTTCACTTAGATTTTCTGGTTAAAGTTTATATTCAAAAGTTTTGTAACTTCAAAACTACATAAGTTATTCACTTGAAACTTGTAACTAACCTTTATCATCAACTCCAGTATCAAGGGCAATATTCCGTATAACTCTGTTTTGTATTTTGACAGAGTCATGCCCCTTTTTCACATAGATTTTCTGGTTAAAGTTTATATTCAAAAGTTTGTAACTTCAAAACTACACAAGTTATTCACTTGAAACTTGAAACTAACCTTTGTCATCAACTCCAGTGTCAGGGGCAACATTCCCCATAACCCTGTTTTGTATTTTGACAGATTTATGCCCCTTTTTCACTTAGATTTTCTGGTTAAAGTTTATATTCAAAAGTTTTGTAACTTCAAAACTACATAAGTTATTCACTTGAAACTTGGAACTAACCTTAATCATCAACTCTAGTACTAGGGGCAACATGACCTATAACTCTGTTTTGTATTTTGAAAGAGTTATGCCCCCTTTTCACCTAGATTTTCTGTTTAAAGTTTATATTCAACAGTTTGGTAACTTCAGAACTACACAAGTGTACTTAAAACTTGGAATATACCTTTGTCATCAACTCTAGTATCAGGGGCAACATTACACACAACTATGTTTTGCATTTTGGCAGAGTTATGCCCCTTTTTCACTTAGATTTTCTTGTTAAAGTTTATATTCAAGTTTTATTACTTCAAAACTACATATGTTATTCACTTGAAACTTGGAGCTTACCTTTGTCATCAGCTCCAGTATCAAGGGCAACATTCCCCATAACTCTGTTTTGTATTTGACAGAGTTATGCCCCTTTTTCACGTAGATTTTCTGGTTACAGTTAATATTCCAAAGTTTTGTAACTTCAATACTACAAAAGCTATTCACTTGAAACTTGGAATATACCTTTGTCATCAACTCCAGTATCAGAGTGAACATTCACCCTAACTCTATTTTGTATTTTGATAGAGTTATGTCCCTTTTTCACATAAATGTTTTTGTTTAAAGTTTATATTCAAAAGTTTTGTAACTTCAAAACTACATAAGTTATTCACTTGAAACTTGGAACTAACCTTTATCATCAAGTCTAGTACCAGGGGCAACATTACCCATAACTATGTTTTGTATTTTGACAGAGTTATGCCCCCTTTTCACTTAGATTTTCTGTTTAAAGTTTATATTCATAAGTTTGGTAACTTCAAAACTACATATGTTATTCACTTGAAACTTGGAACTAACCTTTGTCATCAACTCTAGTATCAGGGGCAACATTTCCCATAACTACGTTTTGTATTTTAACAGAGTTATGCCACTTTTTCACTTAGATTTTCTTGTTGAAGTTTATATTCAGAAGTTTTGTTACTTCAAAACTACATAAGTTATTCACTTGAAACTTGGAACTAAGTATTGTCATCAACTCTAGTATCAGGGGCAACATTGCCCATAACTCTGTTTTGTATTTTGACAGAGTTAGCCCACTTTTTACACAGACTGTGGTTTAAGTTTTTGTTCCAAAAATATATAACTATACAAGGCTTCACTTAAAAATAATGTATTTTAAACAATTTATGACCCCTTCACTATCCAAAATATGTACCAACTGAAATACTTCAAATTGTGGAGCACGCTGTCGTCTGACAGCTCTTGTTTTCTTATTTAACGGCGTCCAGTAAAAAGATCCATTCCCAATGCAAAATATGTTGTTGTTTTTCCCATTTGGAATGAAAAAATGTTTCCCAATTAGCAACATCTCACGACACAGAATTCCCAATATGATTGCTACCTGACCCATTCCCAAAGCAGTGAAAAAATCACTGTATATGCTGTTTGTTTGTTTGGATTTTTTGCCGTATTCAGCAGTATTTCAGTCATATAAAGGCGGTCAGTTAACCTACTTACACTTTTCCTGGGTAAGCTGGTCTACCAGTACTGAGTGCACATGCTTATGCCAGTAACTGACAACTGCCCTACTTGAATCAAAGGTAGGGGGAGAATGGCCGTAGAAATAATTTCATGACCAATCCCCACACAAGTTATGTGGCCGGGCTGGTTATCGAACCCGCGATCTCGGATTTGTAGTCCAGTGCTCTACCAACTGAGCTAACCGGCCTGGCACACTGTATATACACTATGGGATGAAATAGAAAACACCTGCTTCACTGAGGGACAAACTATGCAAGGTTGTACATGTTATAAATTTCATGAGGTATTGGGCGCTTGTGTGCTAAATATGTTTTATTTTCTCTTTCAGATCAGCAAATTAGAACTGTAAGATTTAGCAATCTGATGGAAGTTAGGCAGTTAACCGGTTAGTTGTGGAGCTGATCAACTTTATAAAGCATGTCTTGAAGAATTTTCTGTCCACTTTATTGTGGTATTTTACATTCTCTTCAAATGTAAATAAGCATTACTCATATTTAGCTATCAAGTTTATCATTCTTTTTTAATCAGTTTCATAGAAGACAATTTTTGTAAAGGACAATGATATGTATTTGTGATAAGTTTATGACCTTGGTACTTCGAGCCATTGAAACTTCGAGGTAGGAGAATGTGTAAATGTATGGTCAGTTATTTGTCTGCTTTATTTTCAAATCTTCAACTGTAGAGATATCTGTATATTATTCTTGTCAGACATCAATCATTTATGAGTATATATGTAATTAAAATATCGGTCCCTCTAAGAAACTTAGAGCGAACCAGAAATTCGAGACAGGCGAGTTCGAGGCATCAGGAGTCGACTGTATCTTTGTTTTTACAAGGTGTCTCCAACAATCTATGAAGTCCGGACTTCTGGACAGCTCATCCCACTGTCCAATCAGTTTCTGTTGATCGGTCCATAGGATAACAACATGACTATTGATTGAGAACTGTGATGTTCCCTGCCCATCTTGACACATATTTCCCATATTGCAGACACGTATGCAGAGGACCATGTAATAGCTCGCCTGTCATTCACTGCCGCCCAGCGTGCAGAGGAGATGAGATTGCGAGCACTGAGTAAACTGAGAGTCTCCCAGGTCGCAAAACTGGCCTTCCTCTTCACATTTCTGGTATGTCTGTACGTGTAAATCTAAAGTTTAGCTTCTTGATAATATAAAGATATATGTAAACACATTTTTTTGAGGCCCGGAATCGGGCCTAGGCCAATCTACAGTGTGTTCCGTTAGTGCCACTCGTTGTTTTGCACTTTTGACCTATGATTTACAAGTGCGAGAACGCGAAAACTGATACAAGTAGCGACATTACAATGCAAGATTACTTTGCGAGATCGCAAAATTAATATAGCAATCTCGCATCGTAATCTCGCGCCCTCGCATCATGTTTTCGCGTTTTCGCCCTTGTATATCCAACGGTCGAGAATGCGAAAACATCATGCGAGGTTGCGAAATTAATATCGTGATCACGCATCCGTCGAAATTACTTGTATGCACATATGCAACCGGAAGGCGAGAGTACGATATTGTTATTGTTGTTTTGCAATTTAGAACTATGCTCAAGCAAAAACGCTAGAACATAATGCAAGAGCACGATATTAATTTTGCAACCTTGCATCGAAAACTCAAGATCACGATAGTAATTTTGCAACCTCGCATCGAAAACACAAAAACATTATGAGAGGGCGCGAGATTACAATGCGAGATCGTCATATTAATTTCGCGATCTCGCATCGTGATATCGCAATTTTGCCTTGTGATTTTGCTACTTCGTATCGTTTTCTCGCATTCTTGCACTTGTTAATCATAGGTAGAAAGTGCGAAACATCGAGTGGCCACTTACGGAACACCATACCAATCTGATTAACATTATCTCTTCAATATCCTCAAAACATTTCTGGTATGTGTAAGCACTTGCTCCATCTGGCTAATTCTTTCTCGATCCTAATTTACCTCACTGCATTAAAATATGTCTAATTTCATAGAGTTTTATGAAGGTGTAGCCAATAGAATATTCTATAGCCAGATGTTGACATTTGTAGCCAATGGCTAATTTAGCTAATGGTAGAGTGAGCCATGTGAATGTTTTAAAATTCTACAGGCTAATGGTTTATGATACATGTATACTATACATGTACATGAAAACAAATTGGGGACTTTTGTCCAGGGCATGGATGGGGCCTAAGCCAGTCTGATTAAAATCCTCTCTTAAATATGTTAGTCATTGGGTCATTTTAATTGAATCTAGGCCCTATGTTTTGGGCATAAATATGGGGATATATTTGTAATTCTGGGGAAGGGGAAAACGAAATCCAGATGTACATGTAAAGATAAATTCTGGGGAAAAGTGCATGATTTTACAGAATGTTCGCTAGGGAAAGATATCTTTATGTGTCCCCTGCTATATAGGTAGAAAAACGGGGCCCTGCAGATGCGCAGTTTTTAATATGAATTTGGTGGTTAAGGTGTGTGCATGTAGAACATCAAATAACTTCATCTGCCGGGCACTCTTCAAGCATATTCAGCATTTTGTGTTCCATAATGGACAGATCATTCATTGATACTCAATAAAGTTATAATTTATTGAATGATACTTTAGTTGAGTCAAAATGTTTGTTACACATTTTTAGCTCACCTGAGCACAAAGTGCTCATGGTGAGCTTTTGTGATCGCCCCCTTTCCGTCGTCCGTGCGTTTGTCAGTGTTCGTCAACTTTTCATTCAAACATCTCCTAAACCACTTGGCTGATTTTCACCAAACTTCACAGGAGTGATCATTGGGTGACCCTCTTTCCAAATTGTTTAAATCCTTACGGTCCGTTGCATATGTAAGTCATCAGAGCTAAAAATAGATTTAAAAAGTGTAAACTTTAAAAATCTTCTGTGAAACAGCAGGGCCCAGAGGTTTCATATTTAGTATGTAACATCCTATAGTGGTCCTCTACAAAGATTGTTCAAATTATGCCCCTGGGGTCAAAACTGGCCATGCCCCGGGGGTCACATGGTTTATACAGAATATATAGCAAAATTACTTTTAAAATCTCCTCTGAAACCGCAAGGCCCAAAGGTTTCATAGTTGGTATGTAACATCCTTTAGCAGTCCTTTACAAAGTTTGTTCAAATTATGCCCCTGCGGTCAAAATGGGCCACGCCCAGGGGGTCACATGGTTTATATAGAATATATAGCAAAATGACTTTAAAAATCTTCTCCTCTGAAACCACAAGGTCCAGAGATTTAATATTTGGTACGTAGCATCCTATAGTGGTCCTCTACAAAAGTTGCTCAAATTATGTCGCTGGGGTCAAAACTGGTAATGCCCCAGGGGTCACATGGTTTATATAAACTTAAACAGCAAAATGTCTGTAAAAATCTTCTCTGAAACCGCAAGACCCAGAGGTTTCATATTTGGTATGTAACATCATATAGTGGTCTTCTACAAATAGTGTTCAAATTGTGCCCCCGGGGTCAAAACTGGCTACGCCCCGGGGGCCACATCGTTTATTTAACTTTGAATAGCAAAATGTCTTTAAAAATCTTCTCCTGAAACCGCAAGGCCCAGAGGTTTCGTATTGGTATGTAACATCCTATAGTGGTCTTCTACAAAGATTTTTCAGATTATGCCCCATGGGTCAAAACTGACCATAACCCAGGGGTCACATTGTTTATTTTTTATATAGACTTCAATAGCAAAATGACTTTAACATTTTTTTCCTCTGAAACCGCAAGGCCTAGAGGTTTCATATTGCAAAACCATTTTATTCGTCGGCATGACATTTCATGTGATTTTTTAAAATGACAATTTGGTGGGTGGGCACATAAATTCGTGGATTTTCAATTTTATTAATAAAAAAACATCTGTTAATGCATCAATTGTATCGCTGTTTTCTGTTTGTAACACCTAGCGTCCCTGCGGTAAGTGGGCCCCATCATCGACCTGTAAATTAAGCAATAGACCCTTGTTATGAAATAAACATGGCACGTCACTGGAAGGTAGGTCCAACTACAAATGTGTGAATTAAACAATGGGCCCATCATCTGCCAAAAACCGAAGTCGTAAAACGTGGTCTACGCTTTTTGCATGGAGAGTGTTAACTATGCACATAGATCTTTACTAGTTTATCTGAAAGAAGATAGCAATGCATATACAGCGTTACTGCATAGGCAGATAAAACGGATATGTCAAGTGTCAATAAGGTACACAGTATATTACACCGGAGCCGCGTTTGGAGTGTATGCAGATTAGGTATGGGCTACTTGTCACACAAAATAAACTGGATATTAAACAGATTCATTTATGATATAAATGCCATCATGTTTCAGGTAATGTATTTATCATAAACAAACTCTTATACTTTATTTAACTACTATAAACATTATATTTACATTGTCTTCATTTAGGTATCTGGACTAGAAAACTACATCTTAAAGCGTAAATTCGGCCGAAAAAAAAGCTAGCCACATAATTATTTGTTAGAAACTTAAATTCATGGTTCGTCCCATCCTCGAAATCCACGAAAATTAGTGCCCCAAGAATATTAATGGTTTTGCAGTAGTTGGTATGTAACATCGTATAATTGTCCTCTACAAATATTTTTCAAATTATGCCCCTGGGGTCAAAACTGGTAACGCCCCGGGGGTCACATGCTTTATATAGACTTAAATAGCAAAATGACTTTAAAAATCTCTGAAATGGCAAGGCCCACAGCTTTCCTATGTTTGGTACGTAACATTGCATAGTGGTCCTCTTTACCTGAAACCGCAAGGCCCAGAGGTTTGTCCAAGATTGTTCATATAATGCCCGTGGGATAAAAATAAGCCACCCCTCGGGGATGCAAATTCCAATTGGGTTACACGGTCTCAGTTGAGTGTTTTAGGGCCCTCAGGGCCCTCTTGTTTTCTCATCGGTACACACAAAAAAGCTGGCATTGATAGAATGCGTCTGGCAATATAATTGAGGTAAATAATTTATTACAAATATTTTTAAAACAAAATTTAACCTTTATTGCAGTGGTTTTTTGCCAACTACTCTTACCAGATTGCCCTGGACCACACTGAGGTTGGGATTGTCAACGTGTTGTCATCAACTTCCTCCCTATTCACCCTTATCTGTGCCGCTATATACCCCGGTTCAGCTGTGGACAGATTCAATCTTTCAAAACTTGTTGCGGTGTTAATCAGGTAGACATTAGAGTATTGTCTAATACCTAGTAGCTTGTGAACACTTAGGTGAAAGTTTAAAATGAGCTATTGGAATAGGGACCTCTCCTGCTTTGTCCGTGTGCCGTTAACGATTGGGTTCGTTCTCACGCTGGAGACTTCACTTTTTATCCAATCTTAATCAAACTTGCACAGTTTGTGTATGACCATAAAATCTCGGGATTGTTATTGGGTCAGATCACACCCGTATCACTACAGTTATTGCCCCCTTTTTTTTTTTCATGCAAAAAAAGTGCAAAAATGCCTTTTTCCAACATATAGACTTTATTTTCCATCCAATCTTAACCAAACTTGCACAGTGTGTATATGACCAGCAGATGCCAAAAAATAGGCCAGATTGTGTTTCAAACACTAGAGTTATTGCCCTTTGTTCATTAACATAATATACAAAAATGGACATTATTTAGGATAGAGACTTCATTTTTCATCCAATCTCCAGTTTGTCTATTACCATGAGATTGCAGTTGAAGTCCAATATAAACAAGATGGGACCAGAAACACCGGAGTATTGCCCTTTGTGAAAAAAAATATGCAAAAATGGACATTATTTAGGATAGAAACTTCATTTTTCAAAAGATCTTCACCAATCTTGCACAGTTTGTCTATGACCATAAGATTAAAGGTGAAGGCGAATATTAGCAAAATCAGGCCAGAAACACTAATTAATTGCCCTTTGTTTCTGAAAAATATATATTAAAAAATGGACATTAATCAGGATAGAGACTTCATTTTTCATCCAATCTTCACCAAACATGCACAGTTGTCTATGAACGTAAGAATACAGGTGAAGTCGAAAAGAAGCATAATTGGGCCAGAAACACCGGAGTTATTGCCCCTTGTGTTTGGAAAAAAACATCAACAAGTGATCAATGATTGGCTTGCAAACACGATTTTTTATTCAATGTTGACCAAACTTACACAGTTTGGGTATGACCATAAAAATTGATAGATAAAAATTGATTGATAAAAATTGATTTCCAACAGTTGCAAACCTTGCATGCAGTTATTTGTACATGCAACATTGATGGCCTCAGAGCCTGCATTGACATCATTTATCATCATTGGACAGAAAATTATCAAAGAAAAAGCAAAACTTTACCTTATAGTACAGCCATCGTAATTATCGCATTGCAACTAGTTTTTCAAAACCGTCTGCGAAAAAGACATCAAAATCAACTGTTTCGGCGTTTTCCAGAATTGCCACTGACTTAATGACAAAGGCTCAGGTAAGAATAACGAGAAAAATGATTTGAGAACCATTAGCAAAAACACCGCACATCCACTACCCAACTCGTACTTTAGTAAGCCCATTGCACTAACCGATGTTTTAAATCAAATTGATCCTATCCGCCTTTGCACATTGTTCAGATACCTTAATTTTCAAACCTGTCACAACAGTATGGTCTTCATCTGTACCAGTTGAAGTTCTCAGGTGAGGGCTTTGGGCCATCATGGCCCTCTTGTTTCTTTAAATGTTACCTTTTTGCTGGAATACATTAATTAAAAAAATACACAGAACCTTGGATTAAGTTTAGATTTAAATTTTCACACTGTGAAAAATGGATTGCAATGTTGTTTTCTTTGATCTTGGTTATATGGCTTTCCTCTTGAGAGGTCACATGTGAGCACACATTAAAACTTGTATAACTTTAGTTATGGTCACAAATATTGAGTGTTCTTCACCATAGCTGAAACAATGCGCCATGTTTCAACACCAGTTTGTCCTTTAACATTATTTTATTGACGACTGAATATGTACATTGTCAAGCTAACATGTCCCACACTGAACGTGAGATAACAATCTATCTAAAACTACCCAAGATATATATTGAAAATGTAACATTTATAAGTTTATTTTGAATTATTATTCAGCATTGTATCACACTATCATATTAGATAACTTTTTTAAACATACCAGTAATAATAGTCATCTCTGAAACAAAATCCTTTAAGCTGTGAATAAACTTTGTGATTTATTATCTGCCTTTACAATTATATGTGTTGTTTTCTGTTCCAGTATAAGTGGTATAGTGCTGGTCAGCTGACTAAGAATATGTGTTATTTTCTGTTTCAGTATGAGTGGTATAGTGCTGGTCAGCATGTCAGATATGAAGTTTGAGCGGCAGGCCCCTACAGGTGCACTGTGGGCGCTGTCAGGCGCCGTCCTGTATGCCGTGTATCTGGTGGCGCTGCGGCGCCGTGTCGACCATGAGGACAAACTGGATATACCACTGTTCTTCGGTAGGTGCAACATCAAGGGCTTATAAGACTTAACATTAAGATTTGAAGCTACTTTTCCCGCCAAAATCATCGTAAAAGTATTTTACTGAACCAAAAATAAACTTTTGGAAAGTGCATGCCAAATTGTCCTGGTTACCTAAGAGAAGTACACACATAAATACATATTGTTATTGTAAAGTCATTCTACTATGCAAAATCTACCAGTTTATCCCAGTAGATTCATAAGACAAACTTATACAACAAGCAGAAGATTTCAGTGAAATCTATTTGATTGTTAAAAAAATGTCTACATTCAAACTTAGTGAGAGTTTCGTTGTTTTTTCAGTGTACTGGTATGTATATTTGGCAAATATAGTAAAACCTATAATTCTATGATTGAGTATAATAATATTAATATTACACAAAGTTATAACTATATAAAGTGTGTTATAGTAAAATCAATTTGGAAAAAGGAGTGTTAATATCTTGACAATTGCTAATGTTTCATTTCCAGTTAATGCCAGTTGTTTTCACTGTTTTAAAGCTATATCTGTGTGTTAATTTGACTTTGTAGGCTAAGTCACTCATTATCTGTTGTTTTTTGTTACAAAACCAAAAGCTTAATTTGATTGTTACTTAGAGATTTGAAACTCGTCCCATAGATTGACCTGAATAAACAGTACTACAATAAATCAGATACCGAAAAATACATCGTGGTCAAATATGGAATACATGAAGCAACTGCAAATGTAGAATGTTGATGTTGCATACACTGAGCTTATTAAATTAAATTAAATTATCTAAGTGCTGAGTGTCAATGTCCTGTTGCAGGATTTGTCGGCCTGTTCACCAGTGTGTGTCTGTGGCCAGGGTTCATACTGCTGCATTACACCAAGAAGGAGCCGTTCCAGTGGCCGGACACCGAGCAGTGCCTGTTTATCCTGGTGAACGGCCTCATTGGCACAGTGCTGTCCGAATTTTTATGGCTATGGTATGTCTATGCGTGTGTTGTTTCTGGGGCTTTTCTAAGAAAAATTTGGGTCATTAGATTGGGGTATGTTGTTGGTTGGGCAAGTGGGCGGCAGGCGGCTTCCAACTGACATTGAGAGGAAGTGCAGAATACAAGGACCATAACTCTTTCTTCAATATTTATGGAGTAATTGCTCATGGCTTATGTTTCTTGTGCAGAGCATAAATATCGGTACATAGTGTAATTTTCTTGTGTGGGGTATAACTTTAACTCTAAAAGTATTGAAGGGATTCGTATAATTTGTATAATGATGGAGGCCTTAGAAAGGAAGTGCAGGGTACAAAGAAAATAACTCTCCATATTTGTCAAAACATTGCCTTTGATGAGTTAGTCTGAAATTTGATCACTTCCTTCAAAGGCGTTGAAGGAAGTGATCAGGGCTTGCATTAAGGGAAGTTTGGGAGTAATTTACTCCCAGTTTTTGTCACAGGACTTCCAAAATTGCAGCCATGGAAGTTGCTGAACTTCCAAAATTACAGATGGAAGTTCCATCATGTAAGCATGAACAAGTTATATAAAAAAATAAGTAATTTATTTGTATGTATACCTCTTTCACTCAATAAACTGGCATATTAACACTTGATGAAAAAGAACTGGCCGTAAAAAAAAAACCTTTAATTTTAGACTTAATTTCATTTCTGAAATGCTCAGGACTTATGTAGCGCAATACTGTCAAACTTCCAAATATTATAAGCAAAACTTCCAAAATCAGAGGCCAGAAAGTTCAAACTTCCATTTACAAAAGTTAATGAAAGCCCTGAAGTGGTCACGTTTGAGACTAACACATCTGTAGAATTTGGTTTCATGTACATTGTAATGATGTAGCCATGGTTGAAGTAATAAAAGCCGTCTATGAAAAACCCTGTGAATAATGACATCTAACAATAATTTTTATCTCATCATCACGCCTGCATTGAAAAAATAACACTCAGTGGGATAAACTTAGCTGTATTTCACCTTGTTGAATACAGCAAACGCGCATTATGATGACGTCATGTTGTTTATTTTCGTGACATCATTTGATGTTTTTCGTTATTATTCAGTGATTTTCTATTGTTTATTTTCAAAAATAAAGACAGAAAATTATAGGATAAAAATAATACCAGGTAAGTGTTGAATACAAATACGTTTATTTGCTTGGCACAAAGACTTAAACCACTCGCCAAGGCTTGTGGTTTAGGTTTTCTAAGCCTCGCTAAATAAACGTATCTGCATTCAACACTAACCTAGTATTCTCTATATGACTCCCATGCTGTTGTTACTTTTTCTTACAGGGGGTGTTTCCTTACTTCGTCGCTGATTGCAACGTCGGCCTTAAGTCTCATCACCCCGCTCAGTATGATTGCCGACGTCTTCATTAAAGGGGTACTGCGTTACGTTACTGTCTTCTGACTTCTTTATGCTTCTTTATGATAGAATGCCTTAATGTTTCATTACTTTAATGATAGAATGCCTTAATGTTTCATTACTTTAAACTGCAATTTAAAATAAGCATTATAAATGTGTTGTACATTTGCTAGTTAAACCATTTTTTAGGCTTTTTTGATAGGACTCATGCAGTCATATATTTGGTATGTTAGCTAAGATTACCTCCATATCTTGACACCTTTTCTGTTATACCACTGCAGCTTCCAACGTGACTAACCAGTACTTGAGATGGCAGTGGTTTTGAGACTGCTGACTTGTACAGCAGATTGAATTATGATTAGTAGATTTGATAGTTGTTGAAAATGTAAACCTAAAAAAATAGTTTTACATCCATATTCAGCAAGACTTATTCCATGTATATTGTGAAAGTAACTGGAGCTGTACTAGCAACCAGCTGGTGTAAAAGCGTTTTTTTGTGTGTGAAAAAAATGACTGGTATGTTAGCTATATGAATTTAATGAATTTAATAACATTGCTAGTTTTTTGCCCACAAAGGGAGCTTCGAGGGCATATAGTTATCACATTGTGCGTCTGTCTGCCCGTCAGTTCCGCTTCTTGTGCGGAGTATAACTCAACACGTATTGCAAAGATTCAAATGTTACTTAATATAATGATAGAGGATGTTGAGAGGAAGTGCAGAGTACAAAGACCATAACTCTTAAATATATATGGAGTTATTGCCCTTTGGTTAATTTTCTTGTGTGGAGAATAACTCTTAAGAGAATTGAAGGTATTAAACTCAAACTTCATATAACAATAGAGGCCTTTGAAAGGAAGTGCAGAGTACAAGGTCCATGACTCTTATTTCTGTCAAAAGACATCTTCGGTGGCATTTGTCACTTACAGTGACAACTTTTCTTCATTAAGTTCTCAGTTGGCAGCATGTACATGTATGTCATCTCTCGCTGAAATGTTCTTGTTTGCAGGTGTTGTATAACTGGTTGTTCTACGTAGGAACGGTTCCCGTGTTTCTGGCATTTATGGCCATTGGCTGTCTGACCCACTTTGAAAGCTGGGACCCGGTGCTGGTCCTCGTTAAGAAGTGTGTGCACTGCATATGCTCCAGAAGGCTGATTCCTATGAACAGGTACTTTGTTATTCAGATAATAAGGCCGGGCCGGGCTAGCTCAGTTGGTAGAGCGCTGGACTGTCAATCCAGGGTTCATTAGTTCACTTTCCAGCCCGGCCACATTACTTGTGTGGGGATTGGTTACAAAATTATTTCTAAGGCCATTCTCCCCCTACCTCTGATTCAAGTAGGGCAGTTGTCAGTTATTGGCATAAGTATGTGCACTAAGTACTGGTAAACTGCCTAGATTGGCTAAAGCTTACCTAGGAAAAGTGTGAGTAGGTTAAACTGACCCCCATGATATGACCGAAATACTGTTAAAAACTGTGAAAAATCCAAACAAACAAACTTAAACAATCAGATAATAGGAGTCCTCCTGAGGGTTAATGCTTTCATTCGCAAAATTACCCAATGGATCCAAGTATTTTGGCTAAATAACATTCTTTTTTTTTTTTTTTTTTTTTTTTTTTTTTTAAATTATACCTTTATTTCATGTAAGTGCACACACATAAAGTAGACATCATAAGGTAAATAAAGTACGCTTTTTAGAGATGCACACATGCACAAGGAAGAAAAAAACAACAACATAGGATTAAAGAATCAAATAATAAGTGTGGGAAGGGGGGAAGGGAAAGGTAACAGGTCTTGCTTTGACTTGGGTCTATTGAGCACTGGATATATGATATGTTTGGATAAAGTTTGTAGTTTGTAGAGGTTTTTTAGTATTTAGGAACGCATGGTGGATAAATGCAGGGCTATATTCGTGTAACACACATAGAAAATGTATTATTGAGTAAGGTTGAACTGTTATGGAAAGCGTTTCCACAAAAAAAGCACGTATATGTATAGAGAAAAAAAAAAAAAAAAGAATGTTATTTAGCCAAAATACTTGGATCCATTCTATTTGGTTACATTTTTACAAAAAAAAATGCCTCAAACTTAAAAGTTGCCATGTTCTTAGTGTTTTTTATTAAAAAGTTTCATCTACATGAAGTATATGTATATTTCACTCTATTTGGTTGTTTTATAGAATGTATTCACATTTCCACAGTGTTTTCAAGGAAGATATAACAGTCAATGTATTTATTTAATTCTGCAAATCACATGTCCACATGTTTTGCTGGCTATCAAGTAAGAATTGACAAGCCTGGGGAAAGTGCTAAATTTGAAAATTCCATGTAACAGCAATAACATCTGTAATCTGTCTCACCGAATGTGTTGATTTTAGCTTCGGGTTGATGCGACTTGCCAGGTTGGAAAGTTCTATAACAACCTTTTCAGGCTTCCCTTTCCATTCCTCATGCTTTCTCCAACTGTCAAAATGTCTTATATCCATATGCCGCTGCAGTAAGACCTATTATTCAGATACGTCTTCAGATACATTCAGCATCAGTATGGTCTGATGTTAGAGTCCTTTGCATTAGTTTTATATTTTAATACATACTAGTATATTACGTAGAATGAAAATTTGATTCACTGCAGATCTTTGTGACACTCGGGGTATCGTAAGCATTTATTGTTCTTGTCAATAACAAAAGGAAAAATTTTAAGTGCATAAAAATATTCCGTATATGACATTGAAAATTGTGATAAATTGATATCACGATGGTGAGCATAAAACTATTGTATCTGAATAATCTGATATAGATTTCCAGCAGATACAACAATTTCACGCTCAACCCAGGAATTATTGAGGCTAGAAATAGAATGTATGCAGCGATGTTACTATAAATATTGAACAGACAATTGTAAATTGTGTCTGGTCATCTATATGCATGTCTCTTTGTTGATACCATACTTGAACTAATACATGTATATTTGGTTCTAAGGGAAAGAAGAGAACAAGTAATATTAATTTGCTGTTTACATTACATCAAATTACTTCCCGTGATTATTATAATGCTCTGCCTGTATACTTGCCCTCCCATGTTTCCCTTGTGAACATGTTTTACCTGTCAACCCTTGAATTGATGTATAAAGAATAATTTAGTAATTTTATTCACTCAAGTAAATGATTTAAGAAAATCAAAAGAACAAATGTTAAAAATGTCTTAAGTACCTGTTACGGCTACAATCTGTTTCGTCAGTCTGCTAAAATAATGTCAGAGAAATTATTTTTTTAGAATTTTATTAATTATTTTGTTTCCTTGGACAGTTTACACTATTTTAAAGCAGCAGATAAGTTGATGAATTGCTTAGTGTCCGAATGACCAATTACACAAAGTAGCATTGTTTCTTGTAGCACAATAATTAATAACTATTGGTGTATCATATTTTCTCTTTCAGCCGTGTTCGGGAGGTTGATAAGGAGCAAACAGAGAGTCTTATAGATCCCAGTTCAGACTGAATCCAACTGAGTGCTGCTTCAGTGGGTCCCAACTCTGTCACCTCCAGTCAGGGCGCACACAAGTCTGAATGGCTGGAGAAAGTTTTGTGTGCATTCATAATACTATGGAAATTAGGCATGATAGATTTACCGTAATCTTACGAATATAATATGCACTTTTTTACCGGAAAACTTTTATCAAAAGTAGGGGGTGCGTATTATACTTAAATGTAAAGAGTTTACCTGAAATTTTCTGTCCAAATATTTGCTTAACCCTTTCCCTTATAGATACGTGTGAACCCGACCGTATCAATTACTGGATACATACAACTTTTCCCATATCTATCCATTACCCGATAATCTCGTATATTCGCGACTTTTATTTTTAAAAGCAAATTCTGGCCAATCCTGACGATAAACGTGTTTAAGAATTACATAAACACAAAAACGTTTGCCATTTTTCGGAAGTATCGAGTGCATATTGGGATTTGTTTCTATTTAAAGATATGCTGTAAGATTGACGTCCAATAGGGACAACGGTTTTCCCATTGAACATGCGTAAATCATGTACTGCAATATGCACGCATCGGGTCAAAGGTCATATTTTAAAAATAGCGACCAATCTAGTAGTGTATTTAAATTTAGATGGAATGTAGTTACATGTACAAACCATTTTCTGAAAATGGGGTGAACATAATTATATGTGTAAATAAACATGCTGCATTTGTCTGTATTTATTTTGTCTACTTTACTTATTTTGATTTTTATGATTTTCACTTCCATTTAAGCAGAAATTATTTGAATAAATCTTGACTGTTTTCTGTTTTCATAAAATTTAGTTTAATTAGATGCCTACGTATTTTCATTGTGTAAGCTACTATGGCTTGTGTACTGACATACAAAAGCATTATGAACAGACACCTCATTTTTCGATGCGTATTATATTACGATTGTTATTTTTCCCCAAAAATATTGTTCAAACTTGGGGGGTGCATATTATACATGTGCGTATTATATTCTTAAGATTACAGTCTTCAGTCATGTGGCCAGAGTGTGTTATCTAAACTTATAAAAAACAACATATCTCCATCTGCTGATGCTATGTGCGCCTGTCAGAATTTTTTTTAAGTTATGATAGAGCATGTTTCATACATGTCAAATCTGTCCACTCTCGTTGAATGCCTCAGCCTGCAAATTTGCATATATCTGCATTTGCAGATTGTCTTCAGCAAAAGGCTCAATTTTTTTTTCTAAACTTAGAAGAAACGACATGTCTCCATCTGCTGATGCTATTAGCTCGTGTCAGAATTTCATAAAAGTTATGACTAAGCATGCTTCAGTATATTTCAGATCTGTCAAATCTCATAGGATGTTTCCATGGATACCGTATGTTTCCGTCTGCAAATTACCATATATCTGCGTTTGCAGATGATGTCAGTTCTTGTCAGATTGTCTTCAGTTATATACCGCAATGTGGCCAAATTGTGTTATTGTAGGAGGAGCTATATAACTCTGATCTGCTGAAGTTGTTAGCTCTTGTCAGTATTACTTTAATGATATACTTACATGTTGCCAAAGTATGTCACCTTATAAGGTACAACATTTGTCGATTTGCAGATGCAATCATGTGACCTTTTGTCTGATATTATATATTATCTGTATGCAATCATGTATGAAATGCAATCATGTGACAAACTGTGCAGCAGAGTCACATACCGTATGCAACATGGCGGAATGAACACTTTTTCTCCTGCTAAGGCCAAAAAAAGAAAAATTGTGTGTTTCGGGCAACGGTCTCAAAAAAGTTAGATAGGGTCAGGATCGAGTTGTTTTGGTTTTTTTAATGTTTTTTTTTTTAAAGACACCTTTCGGTCAAAAAGCATAGAAAATTATATAATATCGTATGAATACAGATTTTTTGGAAAAGAATTGTTGCTAAACACTTTAGGGTCAGGGGGGTTGTTTTGCTAGCTAGGGTTGGGTTGCCAGAAACACAGACATTTATTTTGGCCCCAAGGTGTAATAGAGAGAAAAGTTGATGCAAGTGTTAGCAAAGTATTTGCAGAGCTCTGGAAGCTATTATTATTCACAGCAGGACAGTTTGTAGCTATTTTAAGATATTTAATTGCTGTCATTTATGAACAGTAACATGAACAATATGTGACAACACAAAATTGTGCTAATGCTGTATGCCGAAGATATTGGTGTATTCTGTGTATTTTTTAGGGTGGGGGGTTTGTTGTTGGTTGTTATGTAACGTTACCTACAATAACTACATTCATTGACAAATATGTTTCTTTAATATTTCTTGGATATAAAAAAAAATGACTACATTTTACAATTTGCGCCAAAGGTACATGCTTTTATAATGAAGTCTTGTTTTGCCAAAAATTCCTGTCATGACTTCCACTTGGTTCAAATAATTAAACCTAAACATATAAAACTAAAAAATGTATACTTGTTATTTCCTTTCGAGTTGTGTTTTGTTTTGTCATGTTTAATAAGCTTAAACAACTGTATAGTCATTTTGCTGCAATAGAAGAATGTTAAAATCAATGCAATGTTATTGTATCAGGTTATAGCTACTGCTTTAAATACATGTATATGCTTACTTAAATGTATAAGCATTTAATAATTTACAAGCTTCTTGATTTATTTCTGCTATATTTGCATTCTTAAATACATGTAACTGTGTATAAGAGTTATGTAAACAGTTAATGGACAAATTTGTTCCAAAGGTTCAGGGTTTCTTCTACCTATCTATTATCCAGTGCGTCAGTTTTAAATTTGAAATTCACAATAGTTAATTAGTCATAAATATATTATGCTTTGACTCTGAACAACTGAATGAAAGGTAACCCAGTGTACACTATTCTTCAAATAAACATGCCTGTTTCGAAGGTATATTTTATTTTCTGAATTCATAAATGCAAAGATACTTAAAAAGTTGGACATTTATTTCTATTAGTTCTTATTACATGCCAAAACAATGTAGGGTACGTAGTTTGGAAAAACATTTTTTCATACATTTGACTAGATTGATCGCAGCTTTGGTACTTATATTGTATTTGCCATCTCATTCTGCTGTGTTGAAAGAAATCCATATTATGAAATGTAAACAGTGATATCCAGTGCATGGTTTCTACTTGCAATTCAGTATTCTGGAAAATTGTAATTAATGTTAATTACATATAAATATTTTTGCGAATGCACATTTGCTTTGGGGTTTTGTTTGCTTACTTGTGTGTAAAAGCCACATACTTGCTTTATAGTGGATTTGATTTGTATTTGTTGATACTTGTCATAAGTCTACATGACATTAATAGTGTATGTGTACACTTAAGTGTGAATGTCAATTATTGACCTATACAAATCATTGTTACTTGGGTTTAATAGCACCAATGGATTTTATTGGCTAATACATATTGTCAGAACTCTTTTATGGCGAAGTTTTTATTTGTGAAATATTTGTGTGAATTAATGTACATATATATTTTAAATGCTAACTATGTAAACGATATGGACTTCGGCAATGTATTAATAATTAAAACATTATATGCCTTATCCTTAGATAAAATGTTAGAAAAACATTACCAAGTATAATATTCAGAGATGTTATTCTGTGTTGATTACATCCCAATTTAATAGAGTTGGTTTAATGTTACTTACAGTTTTAATTTTGCTAAGGTGATATTTTACAAGTATGTTGTTTTGTCTTTGAGAATTATGTATAAATTGTTCCGTAAAGTAAAATATTTAAGGGAAAAGAAAACACTACATCTCCTGAAAATTGAAAAATGTTTAAAATTTATATCGTTTTTTCTTTTGAAAATGTATATAAATACATTGTAACTCCATTAAGTTTTGGAACAAAAATGGCTAAAAGACTATAAACTTGCAAAAATTTACGATATTATAAAACTGTCATTCTAAATGCAGGCTTGTAATAACTCCTGCGTTTTTATAGGGCGTGAATTCTCTGTCAGTTGTAATGTTGACAGACGGGGCGTGAATTCTCTGTCAGTTGTAATGTTGACAGACGGTTTATGTCTCATTTATCAGTAGCCTATGGCCGGCTTGAGAAGGCAAAGTCTAACTACGTGAGTAATGTGCAACGATGCCCTGAGCTCTTCTATCATATTCACATTATGTGGTACTTCATCGGTTGTGCGCAGTTATTTACTTTGTAGCTTATTTTATGTGATAACTTCAACATCTTTCCTCAAAAACCTTTTATCTTGAACAGGGGTAATATTTTTCTGGTAAGTCAATCGATCCTGAGGTCCGCCGATCACGCACATGTTGTTTCCGAAGTATATTTATCCGAAAATGGTACATGTCAGAAAATGCATGTTTTAACCTATATCTGTTATCATCACAGTCTTCGCACCCCAAACTTCAATCAGTTTTCATTTCTATGTCTGTTATGACTTTCATGAACTTAAATTAAGGTTCAAATCTGGCACTGTGTATGACTGTGTTTACTACAAACGTTCTCATGCAGAGTCTTAGTTTCAACTTAACATAGTGAGAAATAAAAACGCTTGTTAAATGTGAATTTTGATTCACATTGGCTGATATTTAAGATAAAGTCTTATTGTACGAATATGTATTGTTCTAGAGCCGGTTTAATCATATACGTGTACATTATTTTATTTAACTGAAGAGTTTGCCTATTAAAAATACAACAATTAAGGAACTGTTATCAGGTAACATCGTGCCCAAAGACACATTTTTTTCTTAAATAAAATCGAACCAAGTACAAATTACAGAGCATAATAAAAAGTGTGGCGATGATTTTGCTTGTGTAGTGCCATTTATATCTAGTGTATGCTAATTTTATTGATTAAAAGTAAAACGGATTTGAAAAATTACTGTATTAATTAAATATAAAACGGATTTGATTATTCACAGAACAGTTGCAGCCTGAGACTGTGTTGGCGTTTCTGGAGAAATCGATGTGATAGTATTATGGTAAATGAGGATGTATAAATTCATTTGTTTTAGTTTCGTTATGTTTATAAAATACTTAAACTAATATATTTTAAAATGTTAATTATAATATGTTTTAATATATTATATATACTTATTAATATGATGGCGGGTTGTTATATTATATAATATATTATTATAAATTTTGTTTTATTTAAAAAATAAAACTCTGAACTCCTGTATATAGTTTGTGTGTGGTCATTTCCTAATGCACGTTTCATGCATGTGTCTAAAATGTAAGGATTAAATTCAAAACTAGAGCCATGAGTGCATATTAATAATGTTTGTTATGTTATTTTTAATTTAAGTTGAAAATAAGTCCTATTTAAAATTTGTGTTTGAAACACTTTGCCGCCATAGAACATGTGCATGAATTAATTCACGATTAATAATAATGCAATTTCCGTGTCAAAAACAATGCATTTTTGTCCGAAATTCAAATAATAAAATTTCTTTTTTTTAAAGATTGTTTTTTCATTTTCGACTTGAAGAGTCTGTAAAAATACCGGGTGATGTTTAACGACAGAAGTAACTTTATGGTGTAATGGACATTCACTTACACAATCGAATTAAAATAGCGCCGACACTCGATGGTTCGGATACAACAGGTTGTCAGAGATAAACCGGTTTTCTGTGAAGTGTGTGCATTGAATATATTGTGCACAATATTATGGTGTAACCTTTGGGTGAAAAATCCATATATGCAAGGCAGCAAAATATAGATGTAACTGTTGTTATAAAATCTATATATAGATGTAACTGTTGTTATAAAATCTTTATATAGATGTAACTGTTGTTATAAAATCTATATATAGATGTAACTGTTGTTATAAAATCTATATATAGATGTAACTGTTGTTATAAAATCTATGCAAGGCAGCTACATATAGATATAACTGTTGTTATAAAATTTTAACCGCAGTTACAGATTAATGACTGCAAGTGTAAATTTATAACAGCAGTTACATTTACAAATATAACTGCAGTCACCATTTACATCAAAAGTAAAACATATGACAATTGTCATACAATTATAACGGCAGTTACATTTTTTTCTGATTCACTTATTTATAAAATATGTATCTTTAAACTGTTTTTATAATTTAAAAATTAATATTTCAATAAATAAATGTAATTTTGACAAAAAGGCATTATATAAGACGTAATTTAATTCGTCAAACAGACTTAGAGCTGAAGTTTAGCTAAAAATAAGTATATGTATTTAGAAAATGCCATGGATTTTTCTGACCATATGGTCAGAAAAATGTAACCGCGGTTATAATTTTATGACGATTGCCATATTTTGGTATAAATTATTACTGCAGTTATATTTGTAAATGTAACTGCCGTTACAAATTTGTAACTGCAGTTACATCTATATTTAGCTAGCACACGTCTATGTACTTTTGACACAAAGGGTACGCCATACAATATGGTCAACAGCAGCACATGCACAGTCTTGACAAGGATAACACTTTTAAATGCATGCACAGTCTTGACAAGGATAACACTTAAATGCATGCACAGTCTTGACAAGGATAACACTTTTAAATGCAAATTGAATCATAAATGACGCAGTCAAAGAGTTTAGGAATTTTACTTTGTTTTCCGTAGGAGTTTCGTGCATACGGGCCTTAACTGCAAAGTACAATGTTTCTGATGGTATTGCAAATTTAAGGTACTTCTCTTTTGATTTTATAAATCATTATGGAATTTTTATTAGCGTTATGCTAAAAAAAGTTAATAAAAACTAATTTGAATGCCCCAAAAACATGCACAAACAATTTGTTGAGTCGGTACTCGTAATGTAAAGTACCACATACGCCGTTTTGATTTTTAAACTAATATTTTATTACATGTTAACAGAAGAAAAAAAAAGAGTAAGATCGACTTCAGAATGTTTTATTTCCGGAACCAGAAAGGCGTTACAGATTCTGTTGCCATCCCAGAATGTGTTTAATCCATGTAGTGGATCACATGAGATCCACTGCATGGTGTACACACATTCTGGGTTGGGAACTTCAACACTTGAAAGTGAACGTCGATATGTATGTAGTTCAACATTGTTATCCTTTTTTAGTGATTAAGCATAGCACATATAATGATATTTTGTAGACAGTAAAACATTTTAATAAAAATACAAAAAGCGGCATCACTTTTTGCTTCCTGTGGGCTTCAGTTGGCGTTTTTATGCATCTGCATATAATTCCATATAGCACATCATCGTGCATTCAATTAGATGCATCATGCATGACCAAAAAGCCCGCTCAAAATCCTCATAAGTGTCCGAGTTTTCACGCAAATTCCAACTCCACGTTGTCCACCATACGACCTATCATGTACGCCTGTGCCAGCTTGTTGGTCCATGGTTCACTGTACAAATCCGTCTCCATCTTCGGTTGCCAGGCGTCTCGCAGCTGCTGGATCTGTTGGAACAGTTTCGTCTGCACGGCTTTATTTGCTGCCGCTGATTGTGTTGCTGGGTTGAACGGTTGTCTGGGTGGCATCACCGCTACTGGTGATTGATTAACCTGCGGTCGATTTACCGGTTGTTTGGGTTGATTAACGGATGGATGCGGAATCCCGGGCCGGACAGCAGTTTGCAACACTTGCGGTGCCCTGGGACTTGCTGGCCCCTGCGGCCCTTGCTGGTCTCGGTCCGTTTGAAGCGCGCCGCCACCGCCCATCATTTGTAAGACTGGAAATAGGAACTTATTTAAAATCTTGCGGTGACGTACGTATAATTGAGGCGAACAAATCTTGATGATCTGAGGTTTGCTTTATTGATTTTATATTTCATATTAATTTCGTATGTTTGTATGGATATCTAAAAATGAGATTTTATTCGATTCTTCCTTTTCTGAGACACTATTCGTTTAGTATATTTTGTATTTGTTCATATTAACCTATAAATGTTATATATTGCAGTCATTTTTAAAACGTTCTCACGAAATACTTATTAACTATAAATGATTTACAATATGTAGAGCTGTTTGAAAACAACAGGCATTGCATGAAAACATACGCATGTTGTCCGCTTGCTGACTATCGAGGCTTGGAGGAGGGTCAGTGGCTTGCATGGTCACGTGATTAATGACGACAACGACTACCAATATGGCGACGTACGCGTGAGATTTTGACATCATGGGTTGGACGCCTGTTTAAACAATATTTAACATTAATTTCATTTAAACAGAAGCAATAATTTTTCGTAACTGGTGATTGCCCAGCGCTTTATTCATGAGATTTGCACTTTTCAAGTACTCATCATTTGCTTACGTCGTCATATTTTATATAATATATATTATTATATTAAGCATATTAGTTAAAATAATACGTACACATCTGAGAATGTTTCATTTTGTTAAAACAAAAGTATTTTAAAACTTTTAGCACCTAAACAACTTGATTTAAGAAAACATTTACCTTTTATCATGAACAATCACTTCCAGCAACTTTTCAAAGTCAACAAGATCATTTAATATGTGTTTTCTTTTATATTCCCCGTTATCTCGTCTATGCGTTGTACGTATCATGACATCATCATTGGCAGAGCCGTATGTGTCAACTTGCTCTAGGACAACAACTGCGGTAAATACTAACATTTTTTATGCACCGACATGCAAATTAAAGCGGACTTTTTTTTTTTAAAGAAAGCCGTAAGTGAAGTGTTACATCAAATAACATCTTTAGCCATAAGCGATTCCGTCCTCTATTATGTGGGCTGACGCATGCTTTGGTTGAAAGTGTCGGTATAATTATGTGTAGCTTATAGAAGGTACTTTAAAGAACATTAGAGGCGTTTGGTCGGAAAAACGGGCTCCGCACAGGCTAATCCAGGACGGTACTCTCCGTATACTGTGGATTTATGTTTAGAAGAGACTTCCTTGAAACAGAAAATACCATAAACGCGGAAAGTGCCGTCCTGGATTAGCCTGTGCGGACTGCACAGGCTGATCCGGGACGACACTTTACGCACGTGCATTAAGCCCGGTTTTCCCTAGACTAGATTTAATAATTTGTTTTGTCGGTGTTGGTTTGTCCGTTAGTAGCAACTTTACACAATAGGTTATGAACGGATTTGCATGAAATTTTTGGGGAAAAGTTGGAAATGGGCCAATGAACAAGTGATTCCGGATCACTGTCTGAATTCATGACTTTTAAAGGATTTTTAGACTGTTGTCGCAAGCCAACAGGATTTAGTAGTTGTATAAAAAAAATCGGTCATGAGGGAACTACTTCTTTACTCTGCAGGCTACGAGTCAGTAAATCGCTGAATTACTGCGCTTCGCTCAGCAGCGAAGCTTACTGTTATCGATGCTACTTTCTATGAATAGATGACAAGAAATCGAGCGGACTTAAACAGAAATAAACAATAATAATCCAGTTCATCCACATCTACAAGTGAATTCATGTTATGTCTATTCACATAAGTATGATTGCGTATCTGTTTGTGCTGTTTACTGGTTAACTGCGTACGTATTATTATCATATTGCTTAAGTTTAACAACAGTGTATTGACTGAATACATATAGCGGAGCAATCGTAACCACTCGATTGACAATTGCTATTGTTTTTGAAGTATGCATAAGAATTATGGAAAAGCATTGTGCTTCTAAAGAGAGTTTTGAATGTATTTTACTAATTTAACTTATTTTTTAATAAATCGCAATTTACCTAACGCTTGTGTTAAAAAGCACTGAACATTGATTGGACCCCCCCCCCCCCCCCCGAAAAAATTACAACGAATGATGAGAATGTCGTAGATAAATAGCATTGAATTATACGCGCGCTATATACGTTTTAATTTGCAAAAGACAGTGGCCTGGATCTCCATTTTCAATTATGTCAAATACCAGCTTATACCAATTCATTTAAGTAGCGTGTATAGTTATGCGTTTCGATATTTGTTTTGTAGAAATGAAAACATACAGGTGACTTAATTTAATAAATGTTCCTCATGATAAAAATACAGTCATAATTCATTTACTTTTAGTTTCTTTTCTCGCCAACAGTCTTTCTACGCTGTCAGCGTTTTGATTTATTTAAGGGAGGTATGGCAAATGTATACGCCGCATTAGTTGCTTAAGAATTGGGAATGAACTGCCATGACTGTGATCTGCGCTGTTTGAGCATTTCTAGATTATGTTGTTGTTGTTTTAGTAAGTTATATATGGCAAGTATTTCTGGTGTATTTGTGAAATGTGTATTCTAACATGATACTCGCTAATTTTTATATAGACAAAGAACACAATTATCGTTGTTAAACTACCCAATAAACAACGCAAAAAGAAGTCCCGATTCTGAGCGGAGCATAGTAAAAAGTAGTTCCAACTACAATTGCAAAAATATATATCAAATCATGTTAGAATCAAAATAATTTTTGCATTATCGTTGTTTATCGGCCAATAAAGAACTCTTTGTCGTTCTGATTTGTGGCTATTAAACAACTCGGGCTAACGCGCTCGTGGATTAATTCCTTCGAATCAGAACTCCAAATCGTTGTTTATTGGCCGATAAACAACGATAAATAGAAACTAATTCTTAATTATATAATACGAGTATACTTTTATATATATTAAACAATGAAATAATCAGTTTCTACGACATTGCTCTGTAACATCAGACATTTACTAAGCGACTGTTCTTACAACATATGACATAGGCACGTGAGGCTTATCTTCCTGGACCAAATGTTGTTAAATCGTAAAATAACGAGCTGCTGATGTTATTTTGTACATATTTTAGTTTGTGTATTAAATGTTAATTTCAATATATTGTTTGACTGTAGCACTTGCAACATTTTTTATCAAATAGGATAGGGTTTGTTTTAACGCTATTTCAAATGCATGGCAAATTCTTGTAATTGTATGTATGTGTTTCCTAAGGGAGATGGGGTACTTCTAAAACAAGAGGGTCACAAGGCGCTAGCTCGCTCACCTGAGGGGCTAAGGAACTAAATTATTCTGAGCAACTTTCATGAAGATTCGGCTAAAAAAAATGTGGCTTCTAGAGTGTTCACAAGCTTTTCCTTCAATTTGGCCTGGTGACCTAGTTTTGACCCCACATGACCCAGTTTTGATATCGTCCGATATATCATTGAGACAAGTGCTCTGAGCAAGTTTTATGATGATTAGGGTACAAATGTGGCCTAAGCTTTTTCTTTAATTTGGCCTGGTGACCTAGTTTTCGACCCCACGTAACCCAGTTTTGAACTCATCCTACATATTATAGAAACAAATGTTCTGAGTGAGTTTCAAGAAGATTGGGTAAAAAATGTGACTTCTAGAGTGTTCACAAACTTTTTTATTCAATTTGAACTAGTGACTAATTTTTGACCCCACATGACCCCGTTTCGAACTCGCCTGAGATATCATAAGAACAAATGTTCTCGGCAAGTTTCATGAGGATTGGGCAATAAATGTGACCTCTTAAGTGTTCACAAGCTTTTTAAAGTTTTCAATATCAGGAAAACTGCCCGCCCCCTGGCGGCCCTGTTTTTCAACGGTTCGGAACCATTTTCGAACTCGGCCGACAGTCGAGATAACATCAGAAAAACTGTTCTGAGAAAGTTTCATGTTGACTAAGCAGAAAATGTGACTTCTAGAGTGTTCACAAGCTTTTTCTATAGCCATATCAGGAAAACTGCCCTGCCCCCTGAAGGGCCATGTTTTTCAACGGAGCGGAACCATTTTGGAACTCGGCCGAGATATCATCAAGTACGAGTACGAGTAGCACATCCCTTTCCCGAGATATCATAAGAACAAATGTTCTGGGCAAGTGTTATGAATATTGGTAAAAAATGTGGCCTCTAGAGTGTTCACAAGCTTTTTCTTCAATTTGACCTAGTGACCTAGTTTTTGACTCCGCATGTCCCAGTTTCGAACAAGCCCGAGATATAATTGGCACAAATGTTCTGTGCTAGTTGCATGAAGATTGGGCAATACATGTGGTCTATTTATCTATTTATCTATTTATCGACCAATAAACAACGATTTGGAGTTCTGATGAGTAGAAATTTAACCACGAGGGTGTTAGCATCAGAACGACAAAGAGTTGTTTATTAGCCGATAAATTATGATAATACGAAAATTATTTTGATTCTAACACGATTTGACAAATATTTTTGCAATTGTAATTGGAACTACTTTTTACTATGCTCCGCTCAGAATCGGAATTTCTTTTTGCGTTGTTTATTAGATAGTTTAACAACGATAATTTTGTTCTTTGTCTATAGAAAAATTAGCGAGTATCATGTTAGAATTGTTTGATAAACGTTTGACGTTTTTGAAGAACTGATTTTCGATATTGCAAACGAAGACTGAGGTTATTGTATCAATATCTATAGTATACCGTATAATGCATGTATTTATGGATAACCACATTTAAACGATGTAAAAAGAACAAAATTGAAGAAAAAAATATTACAAATATTTTTTATGAATATACTATACGTATATGTGTTGTTGTTTTTTTTGGACAATAAATATCCGTGTATACAGATATTAACGGGAATAATATACATTGATTTAAAATGATATTATATGATACAAAAAGTGTACTGTCTAGCCTTATTTAACAATATTGGACGTAAACCAAGAAAACACTTACCCTGGGGTGATTATTATTATATCCGACAAATAAAGCACGGCGAAAAGAGTGTAAAATAATTAATATAAGTTTGTTCCAATGAATCTCGGTTCGTCTGAAGACGGGTCAGGGCTGGTCAGTTTTATACGGTGGTCAGCAGTTTGATGGATGCTGCATAGAAGGTGCCATAACTCTCGCATGACAACCGCAACTGACCACGGCACGTGTTAATAGGGTGAACAATTTCTCATGAACGTTTGGTCATTTGTCACCTCGCATGCCATGCACGGCTTGTGGGGCATTTAAATGGCTCGGACGTAACGAATTTGTGTCCTGTTTTCTGTAATAGATGTTCATGGCATATATTAAAATGCTGG
Organism: Congeria kusceri; assembly: GCA_027627225.1. Taxonomy (NCBI): domain Eukaryota; kingdom Metazoa; phylum Mollusca; class Bivalvia; order Myida; family Dreissenidae; genus Congeria; species Congeria kusceri. The sequence goes on from CM051038.1 coordinate 15,202,198, forward strand.
TATTTAAACACAAAACAGCATATGTATGAATTAAATTACAATGTCATTATTGCGTATGTTTCAGTTCGTTACAGCGTTGTTTTTGTACTATTTTCTAGTTTCTAACCTAAACTTATTGTTATACATGTGTATTGCCTAGCACGCACCAGTTGGAACAAAATGCAGTGCTTCGCGTACTTGCTTGAGAACTTTGTACAATGAGAATATCGCTTCCAGTTTTCTGTTTAAGACAATTCTTGACCATTCAATTCAAGATTTCGAATAGTTGAATTCAACGAATAATATGTTTAAAGCAATTTGTTAGAGATCTCTATTCTATATAAAAGACAGGAAGACCATGCGCTTAGGCCAGATTTTTTAACCACAATTTTCGAAGAAAGATTTCGGTTATTAGATTGTCGTATGTCGTGTACGAACGTAGCACTTTTCGTTTCTGCTCTCTAACTCGAGAACGGATTGAGCTATTGTAATGAAACTTCATACATAGATACCTTATAGCAAGACCTCGCTTGGGATTGCATATGGGGTGGGTGGGGTCATGGTCAAGGTCGCTGTTACTAAAAATAGAGAAACGCTTTCCGCTCAATAACTTGAAAACGCATTGAGATATTTTAATGAAATTTAATACACAGATACCTTATATTAAGACCTCGCTTGGGATTGCATATGGGGTGGGTGGGGTCAAGGTCAAGGTCGCTGTTACTAAAAAGAGAAAAACGGTTTCCGCTAAAAACTTCAGAACGCATTGAGATATTTTACTGAAACTTAATATATAGATACCTTATATCGAGACCTCGCTTGGGATTGCATATGGGGTGGGTGGAGTCAAGGTCGAGGTCACTGTTTCTAAAAATAGAAAAACGGTTTCCGCTCAATATCTTGATAACGCATTGAGATAATTTAATAAAACTTAATACATAGATACCTTTTATTGAGACCTTGCTTGGGATTGCATATGGGGTGGGTGGGTCAAGGTCACTGTCACTGTTACTAAAAATAGAAAAACGGTTTCCTCTCAATAACGCGAGGACGCATTGAGATATTTTAATGAAACTTAATACATAGATACCTTTTATCGAGACCTCGCTTGGGCATATGGGGTGGGTGGGATCAATGTCAAGGTCACTGTTACTTAAAATATAAAAACGGTTTCCACTCAATAACTTGAGAACGCATTGAGATATTTTAATGAAACTTCCTACAAAGATACCTTATATCAAGACCTCGCTTGGGATTGCGTAAGGGGTCGTGGGGTCAAGGCCAAGGTCACCTTAACTTCAAATAGAAAAACGATTTCCGCTCAATAACTTGAGAACACATTGAGATATTTTGGTTAAACTTCATACATAGATACCTTATATCGAGACCTCGTTTGGGATTGCATATAGGGTGATTGGGGTCAATGTCGAGGTCAACGTTACTAAAAATTACAAAAAAAGTTTCCGCTCAATAACTTGAGAACACACTGAAATATTCTGAAATATTTTAAAAATATACAACCATTTTCCGCTCAATATCTTGAGAAGACATTGAGATATTTTAATGAAACTTCATATGTAAATACCTTATATCTAGACCTCGCTTGCAATTGCGTATGGGTTGGTCAAGGTCACCATTACTTTTATTTTTGTGCTGTCTTAAATGCATTTCGTTCGAAAAATTTGGTTTTCGTGGAGTTTCCACGTTTCTTGTTTATTTTTAGTTTCTCGTACAATTTTGGTAAAACGTCCAGTCCGTCGGCGGAAATAAAATTAAAAAAATAAAATTCCATTATATTAAAACATATTTTTTCGCAATACACGTGACAGTATAATAATAATGATAATAATAATAATAACATAATGCAACGTTTGTTATTTAACATGCATATAAATTCAACATGATTTACATTGAACTAATATGTATTTCACTGTGTTATAACTGTGAGTTCAAAACTTTAAATATCAATAAAACAATACGGCAGACGTAAAAATAAAGGAGTTGTAGGAATTTGTGGTTTATTATATTTTAAAGTTAGTTTTGTTCCAACTTTTATTTTATTTTGTATTTAAACAAGGCTTTGAAAGTATTGCAAGCAATACAGAAGTCCCCTACTGGTGAAAACCCCTGCTAATTAAACATTGTGCAATACCGTCAAATCGCCCTTTATCTGTAGATGTACAAAGTTTCATATTCAAATCCCATTTGTCACTGCAGTATTAAGTTGTTGTTTTTTCTGTTTTAGTAACATTGACCAGACATTCGAGTTACTTTTTGAGTTATTGAGTTACTGACAGAGGGCAATCATACAGTGCATTCTGTGTACCAAGTTTCATGATCATATGCAATGTTCTTTTGAAATTATTACAGTATTAAGTTTATTTCTATTTTAAGTAACAGTCAAGTGACCTTTGACCTCTGGTGAAAAATAAAGGGTCGTGTACAATCCTCACCTTGCTCGTTTTATGTATTCAAAGTTTGATCAAAGTATCGTCAGTACTTTTTGAGTTATCGCAGGATCCAGGTTTTGGGGACGGGGCAGACAGACAGAGTGAGACCGACGGACGAACAGACAGACAAACGCACACAGACGGAGGGCAAACCCATAGTCGAATCTGTGTACCAAGTTTCATGAAGTTTCATGATCATATCTTATGCACTGTTCAAAATATTACAGTATTAAGTTTATTTCTATTTTAAGTAACAGTCACGTGACCTTTGACCTCTGGTGAAAAATAAAGGGTGGTGTACAATCCTCACCTCGCTCCTTCTATGTATACGAAGTTTCATCAAAGTATCTTAAGTACTTTCCGAGTTATCACAGGATGCAGGTTTTGGGGACGGACGGACAGACAGACATACGGACGAACAGACAGATGGAAAACCTATAGTTCAATCTCTGTACCAAGTTTCATGGTCATATCTTATGTCCATTTCGAATTATTACAGTAGTAACAGTCACGTGACCTTTGCCCTCTGGTGAAAAAAAAGGTCGTGCATAATCCTCATATTGCCACATTGCCGTTTATATGTATACCTAGTTTCATCGAAATAAGTTCAGTACTTTTTGAGTTATTGCAGGAACCAGGTTTTGGGGACGGACAGACAGACGGACGGACAAACATACGGACGAACAGATAGAGAGACACACAGACGGATGGCAAACCTATAGTTCAATCTTTGTACCAAGAATTATAACAGTATTTAGTTTATTTCTATTTTAGTAACAGTCAAGTGACCTTTGACCTCTGGTGAAAAAAAAGAAATGTCTTTAAAAAGACAATCGGCGTTTACATTAATATTGAGATATCATTTTTACCCTAAACATAATATGAGGGCCAAGATGATCGGTCACGTGGCTTCTCAGACCCCAGATGTTTCGGTCCCCACTTAGACAAGGCGACTTCTCGGACCCCAGATTTGTTTAGCACCATAAGAAAACTTATAAGAGCCCAAAATTAATGTGTGCTTAATTCAATAGTATTTGTACCGTGAATAATGCGATCACACCGCCACATGTTTTCACCAGTGATACATGAATAACCTAAATAATTTACGTTAACATCATTATTATATAAATTTGTCAGTCAAATTTAACAAAATAACAATGTACAAAAATAATTGCGAGAATGAATGAAAATTATTTTGTATTAGACGCGTCTAGTTATTCAGATCTTAAGTAATATAACCTACCTTCATCTGAAGTTATCTATGCATAATACATACACATTTCGAAGTCAATTAATTATTTATACTGTGTATCCTAATGAAAAGCAATCTTCAGAGAACATTCAGCGCATTTTTGAAATAATGATGACTTCCATTTTTGATAACACAAACATAAAATTGCATTAGACTATGTCGATTTAAAATTATATTCGGTAGGGATATGATGTATCAATGGTTTACTGGTATTGCAAATAATGTATTAATGCTACGCAAATGAAGTAAAAGTAACATGAATAACATTTCGACGTATTCCGATACTTATTTCACAACATTTTATTTATTGACATATATCTTTTTATAGGTTGATTAACATCTACTGGAGAAGTTGATAGAAACGTGCAATTCTATTTAATTCTTAATCGAACGCAACCACCATTCAATTCCAAATTAACATGCACAATAAGTTTATATTAAACAAGAAATGTCTTAAAGAAAAAGACAATCGGCGTTGAAATTAATATTGAGATGTCATTTAAAGATTACCTAAACAGACGGCCAAGATGATCGGTTACGTGACTTCTCAGATCCCAGATTTTTTGGTCTCCACCAATATTAGGGGACTTATTGGACCCCAGATTTTTCGGACACTATAAGAAAACTTCTCGGACCCAAAAGTTAATTTGAGATAAATTTATACATTTAAAAATTAAATAGAGTTATAATTAATATCTATGCCGTGAATAAACCAATCATACAACTCCATGTTTCCACCAGTGATATATGAATAACCAAAATAATTTAGGTTAACATAATTGTTATCTGAATTTGTCAAGCCAATTTAACAAATGAACAATGTAAGAAAATAATTTCGGGAATGAATTAAAATTATTATGTATCAGACAAGTCTATATAGTTATTTATAGTACCGGTAATATACCATACATGTTAGTTATCTAATATAATAACGATTTGAAGTCAAATAAGCATGTACCCTGTGTATCCCAATAAAAAGCAATAGTCAGGGAACATTCAGCGATTTTTGAAATGTTAAGACTTTATTTTTTGATAACGCAAACATAAAGATTCATTAGACTATGACGATTTTTAATTATATCAGTAGAAATATGATATATCAACGGTTCCTGTGTATAATTAGTATTGCAAAGTGTGTATTCATGCTACGCGAATAACAATTCGACATATTCCGAATCTTCTTTCATAACATTTTATCTATAGAAAATGTAGCATCTTTTTGCAGATTAAATAACATCTACTGGAGAAGTTGATAGAAAGATGCAATTATAAATAATCGTTAATAAATCGTAACCACAATTGTAAATCAAATTAACAGTAAGTTTATAATATACATTCCACATTTATTGAAATTTTTAGGTTTATGATTCTCTGAACGCTATTATTGATGCATGTACGAGTATATTAACACAGCTATACAGCCGTTGCTATATACGCGTGCTATTTTTAGAATGCCACTACTTTTTGTGGAATGCGATGAACTCGCTAGAATCAATGGGCTACTTGGAACGGCAACTCTGTGAGTGACATTTATGCATGAAAAATTGCACAATTGCTATTTATAGAGCGTAACGCTTATATAAATGTAGGCTAAACAAAATAGTTATTTCGTTACGTGAATGAATATATCATTCTGTTTATGACATACAATGAGAAAATACGTTCATAATTAGCCTCAGTTCTAGAGTATACGCGAGGATATGTTTATAACTTCATTTTAACCGCTTATGTAAGCAATTATTTAAATTTGTATTCCCCAAAAGTATGCAACAGTTATTGGTATACGTTAAACCATTGTTTGAAGTTTGCATTCCCTAGAATTAGAAAATTTGCCCAATTCTATTGGCATTCAATTTTCCCGCTGCATAATTATCGCAAGAAAATCTGGGTCAAAAGTGATCTTAGACAGCTACGCCGAAAAAAACGACATTTCTTGTTCTGAAATAAACTTGGAAACTCAAGAATAAACTCAAAGTATTCTTCGCAGCAGTGTTACTGGGTTAGTTTGCTCATACAATCGCAACTTTCCTCAGAAACGCATTTCACTGATATACGACATTTTCTTGTTCTGAAATAAACATGGAAACTCACGAATAAACTCAAAGTATTCTTCGCAGCAGTGTTACTGGGTTAGTTTGCTCATACAATCGCAACTTTCCTCAGAAACGCATTTCACTGATATACGATGCTGTCGGGAGCTGTACGCTACAGTTCAAAGGCGTGCTGCGCGTGTCATAATCATCGCGCGCGCATTTGGTCGCTACAAAACGTGTCAGCGTGTCATTAGCGAGGTCACGAGGTTGGTGATTAAACCCTCGGCTAATGGCTAACAGCAGTCACATTAAGTTAATGAATGTTACTATGAACAGGGAGACTAAATCTTGGCTAGGTGGTTTGCAACTCTGAGAAAAGTACAACGAATTTCTATTTTAATTTACATGCCCCCGGTTTGGTGCTGGGCAGCACATTTGAACTATTTTAATTATTTTGTCCAAATTATGTCAAGGTCAAAGTGCGGATGGGTGATATGGGTGGATTAGGAACGGTAATGAGCAACAATTGTATAAGTATCCAAGTGTTGTAGTAAGCGGTGTTGGTGCTAGACGAAACGGTAAACTCTAGTTAACCTCGTACGGAAGGAATCACGGACAGGGCAATCACTGAATGCCTAATAAACAACAACTTTGATATCAAAACGACTAAATGTGAGTTATTAGGGCAGTTTTGTAAGAATGACCGCTTCATGGGAGAAGCATTTGATTTTGAATATCAAAAGTTGAAAAATGTGGGCATGTGGTAGATATTAAGAGTGTAAAGTTAATTAATATATAAACGAGGTGTGTCGTGGGAAAACCGGGCTTAATGCAAGTGCGTAAAGTGTCGTCCCGGATCAGACTGTGCAGTCAGCACGGGCTGATCCGGGACGGCACTGTCCGCCTTGAGGGGATTTATGTTTAAAAGACTTTTTTGAAACAGAAAATATCATAAAAGCGGAAGTGCCGTCCTGGATCAGCCTGTGAATTAGGCAGATCCGGGACGACACTTTACGCACTTGCATTAAGCCCGGTTTTCCCACGACACGCCTCAAATATACATTATTAACTAACTGACAAATGTCGCTTTAAGAATAACATTATTTATTAGTTAGCTTGTAAATACAAAACAATCATCACAACAGGCGGGGACGTAATGAATAAATATGTCATAAAGAACATGTCAATACGTACACGTATACATCTTAGCTGCTCGTTCATAGTACTTAATTGAAAAGCAGAAAAATGGAACTTTGTATCGTCGTAATGCACCTATCAATATTTTTCCCTAGGGAGTAGCGGCGGGCTGTTGTTTGGGGTCTATTTCCCCACCCTAGAGCCAAGCATTTTTGTCTAAATCCCCCAAGCCGGAGATTCTAGGTGTAAGCGCGTCTGCCATCATTAAGTTATGTGTAACAGACGGTGTTTAAATTCCCAAATATTTATATCATGATCTAAATCCGACCAAACTTTATTTCCCTGGAACCGGAATCATTCGGAACATCGAATCCCACCTGTCGGGAATCGGTTTCAGTCAAAAGTCCCTTACATGCCCACCGCTCCCCCTTGGGGAAAATTATTGATAGGGGCGTAAATACGAGTAATAACATGATGTTAAAACTCCAACTGAATATAGTAGTTGAAGCAGCACCACCATTGCTGTCAGCATGAACGTAATCATCAGCACTATCATGATTAAAGATACCCGATATCTAAAGTGATTAGGCGTGAAAAAAAAATGTTTGTTTCAGGTAACATGCCCAACAAAATTAGGGTAGGTAGGTCTGGATTTTTTTATTTTTTTTTGGTAAATGGTCAACTTGAAGATTCTAAAACTGAATAAATATTCAAAACATATCAGTAATATCATTAAACATTGTTTATAAGTGGATGCTATCAAAACAAAACACTAATTTATCCAAAACAAATTTAATTATTGAAAAAGGTAAATAAAACAAAAATCAATCTGAAAAACCCAATAAAATGTTCTAGGGTCGGGTCATTTGTTTAGGGTTGGTCGGGTTACCTGAAACAAACATATATTTTTTTACGCCTTAGCATAGATTAAAAAAAATGACTAAACAATCACCTGTTGTAAACGGACCAGAAAAAAGATCGACAAAAAGCATGGAAGTCTGCTGAGGAATACAATCCAAGATATTGTTTCAATTAGTACATGATGCAGTTGTTTTGCCTACATTCTCCCAAACATTAGCCCGTGTCATAATGTTTCATGTTTTTCCAAAACATGCAGCCTTTATTTTTACTTTAGTAAGTTAATGCAATTATTCATACTTTCGATTGTCAACTTAACGCACGTAACTTGAGGCTACTTTAACAATAGATATTGTAAGTAAAGAAAGCACTTTTGGTTGAAATTGACAATCCTATATCATAACATGGTATTTAGTGGTCGTCTTGCTTTCATTCATTTGGATTTAATTTATAAACTTTGAACGAGCAGCTTTTAATGTTATTTGTGTACAATAGATGAAAACATGTAAGTATAAACATAACAAATAGAAGTATAAAAAAACATGTTATAAAAATAAAAATGTCAATGTAAACTATATATTCTTACAAAGTTTCTCTAAAGTTAACTTCAAAAATAAAAACGACTATCTAAAGAACACTTACACACACTGTAAAGCTGACATAACATCAGTATTTGTTTGGATCTACAATCTCATGCATTTGTAAATGTTAATAATCAGCCTGCTCTTCTTCCCATTTAAGGGCTATGCAAATTAAATTCTTATCAAAATTGACAATTTTTATTTGGTCAAGTAGAATATATGGTGTATATAATATAATAAATATAAACAATTGCATTCATTTATGTAACAGTAATTATATAAACATGTATAACAAAATATGTAAGCAACACATGACACAGTGCAATTCGCTTTAACAAATGCTAATGATTCATTCTTAACGTTGTTTATTGTACATATAAAAAGCTTTCTTCCACAGCAAGCCACACAAAGAATAACTAGACTTATTATATACATGTAATATTAAACCAATATACGGGGAACATGGACAAAAATATCACATCAGAAACATTTTTGTACTTCAAATAATATGACAAAAATATCACATCAGAAACATTTTTGTACTTCAAATAATATATTTTCATTTAAAATCAAACAAAGGCCTTATTCACAAAGCTTATTATGGAAAAGGTAATACAATTATTTTCGCAAACTAACAAAATTCCTTAAGTCTGTGGGTGTTTGGTGTTTTGGTCTTTTCACATCAAACTCTTTTAAGCTAGTAAATATTGCTTAGATGTATAGTATTTTACCATTTTGTAAACATAAATGATTGGAATTTACATTGAAAAGTTGATCTGGAATTTTCGCTTAAGTACATCTGAAGTTAAGATTGCTTTGTGAATACCAGCCCATGTCATTTTTAAGCAGCATTAGTTATAGTTGAATATTGTTTATTGAAAAAGCAGCCATGTTAAATCAGACACGTTTATTGAAAAAGCAGCCATGGTAAATCAGACACGTTTATTGAAAAAGCAGCCATGGTAAATCAGACACTTGCAATTATACTAGTTTTAAAGATGCTAATTTAACTGCTGTAATAATAATTGTAAGAATTGATATTTCCACAAAAATGTTGATGACTTTTTTATTACATATTAGAAGAATGATTTAAAACAAAATATCTATGTACCAAACCTGCAATTGTAATAAACGTACACTTCAACAAATACTTTAACAATATAAATGAAATTTCCAGCAAAAACTAACAAACAAAACATAAACAGAAAAATCTCTGAGATTCTCCATAAAATAGTACCAAATGAGAATTAATAGAACCTTTGGAAATTTAAAATGTAAAAACCTATCTAACGGAATGTTTATTTTACATGATGATATATAGAGCTGCAACGATATTGCCATGGCTCAATTCGATTGAATTTCAAACATCATTTAGTTGAAAAAAAAAATTATTTGATTTTTTTTTTACCTATTCACATGCTTGTTTCTGCATATTCATGAGTCATGATTTGCTATATAAAATAATATTGTATTTGTTATTATGAATACCATTTTATTGGTTAAAGATAACATATGTGCATTTTTAATCCATATAAACAAGAGCAATGGTAAGAATTGGTGATAATGCTTCACAACAAGTGCAAAATAACAGCAAACAGGATCAATAAACAATTATCTAAACAAACACCATACTTTTAATTAATAGTTTTATGAAAATCATCTATGAACATAAAAGTGAGAATCAAATCGAAATTGGTTGGTTTGGCATCGAAAACCTAATCGGATCATTGACAATCAAGTTATCGATGCATCAAAAGAATCGTCGCAGCTCTAATGATATCGACTACATATGAGGTGCGTCATGGGAAAACTGGTCTTAATGCATATGCGTAAAGTGTCGTCCCAGATTAGCCTGTGCAGTCCGCACAGGCTAATCAGGACGGCACTTTCCGCCTACAGTGGATTTATGTTTAGAATAGACCTTCTTGAAACAGAAATTACTATAAAAGCGTAAAGTGCCGTCCTGGATTAGCCTTTGCAGCTGCACAGGCTAATCCGGGACACTTTATGCACATGCATTAAGTCCGGTTTTCCCACGACGCACCTCATATCAATACAATACAGAATTGACTTGTAAAACAGCTAGCTACAGAATTATGCAACATGAAAGTAATTTCTCCCTATCATTATTAATTCACAGAATGGTAACAAGTTAATGCCTTTCTTTCGAACAATGCTGTATTATACAGTTTTCTAATACATATTACATGTATATCATGGCACATTTTTATTTCATTAACATAATGCTGAAATTAGTTTACATTGATTACAAAATGAATAACTACATGAATGAATTGTCGAACTTTAACAATTAGATAAAATTGTATTTTCACTGAACTATTTGATTAAAATTCATTACAATTTTTAAAAAAATGACACAGACATGAATCATCTGTCATGCAACAACAAAACATACTTTCTTTCTCAAAAGTGCATCAAATTCAATGCCAGTAACTGTTCGGGTTAATACAAATAATTAAAAAATTGTGTGCAAAACTAAAAGGCCTGAATCTACTAAACATGAAGATTTTGAAAATTGTATGAAATGTTTCTTATTTACACAACAACAACACAACACCATGTAAGAAATAAAGTGTACATGTTACTTGTTACTTAACATTCATTAACAATTACAGGAGAATTTAATTTGAATATTTCAGTAGAAAACACAATGATGATAAATTTTATAAGCTGTTAATCAAAACAAATTTATCCACTAAATACCAATCAATTCTAAGAATTCAAATGTAAAGGAATATTGGTTATAAAACTATAACAATCTGAACATTTATTTTTTTAACAGTATAAAATAAATATTCAAATGAGCATTATATATATTAAGGAGTGATATATTTCTCTTATAAATCAGTTGGGACATACAACAACCAATTACAATGACAGGTGGACGGCAACCATCGTATCTTCATCTGTGTCCACAAGAGTTTGCAAAGTGTCCGAGTACTGTGAATGGTGGAGATGGCTAAAATCGTTGTTTGTGTTTTTCATCTGTCACCAGTTCTAGGAAGCCATCTCGACACTGAAAATATAAGAACGAATAGTAATTGCTATACTTATTACATGAAGAAATGTTATATAATATTCATTATACTAACATGGCACGTGCAGAGTTTTCGAGCGACAAATAAAAATTTCCGTTGTTAAATTGCCAATAAACAACTCGAAAAAAGTAGTTCCGAAACTGTGAAATATAGTTCACATTGTAATTGCAGAATATGTTGTCTTGTCATGCAAGAATTGAAATGAATTTTGCTTTATCGTTGTTGATCTGTAAATAAACAATGAATTTTTATTCTTATGTAGGGCTAATGCCCTCGTGGTTTAATTCCTACGCATCAGAACTCAAAATCATTGTTTATTTACAGATAAACAACTCAAAATTGAAAATTATTACTTAATTAAAACATTCTGTACAAAGTAAGAGCTGCGTGCTATCAAAAAGCCGTTTTTTTATTATACAAATACGGCTTTCACAGTTTATTGGCAAAAAATGTCCGCGATTTTTAAAAACAGCCTTTGTAGACATATTTCTATCTGCCACTGGCAACATTAGAAAAGAAAGACAAAGTTCATTCAAAGGGAATACTAGCTGGTTCTAAAACTTATTTTGTAACTTTAACCAATGAGAAATTGCATCAATTCAATTGTATGAAAATAAAAAGGTTGCACAGAATAAATTGTACATTATTCTACTAGAAAGCTTTTGCCAAATGCATTTTGTCTATTTGTTTTTCATGACCTTTCTTTATACGACTACTATTCAAATTATAGTTGTTCTTACGGATGCAAGGTTTAATGAGGGTATGTACGATCTTACAACAGATATATGGATGTTATTTAAAACAATCCGATAAAGTTAATTACCATATACTGTGATTGAAATGGAAGAATAGTTACAACCATTGCTGTAAAACGCATACTTGGCTTCTTTTAAATCACAAACTAGTTTTCAGCTGTACAGCCGGAAACGCCAATACATGTATAAACAGGTATGTTGACTCGACAGTTGTTTTAGGTTACACAATACTAATGATGCAAACGTCGACACTCATATTCGATATTTTTGTGTTTCCCTTCGTCATGTTTATGTTCGTCTGTCTGCCTTCAAGTTATGTTATACCGGTAACCTTCATCTGCTTATTTTGAAAATAACTGATATGAATGATCGTGCATACACACTTTAAACCTATGAAAACCACGTATGTAGCCTTATTTTCCTATCAGTTTTTATTTCCTTTCATCAGATATTAAATAATGTATTTGAAACCCTCTTATAATTACTATGAAATGTTAGACACCATATATGTTCCTTTTTTTACTTATCTTTCATGTATTTTGTACAAAGTATTCATAATTGTCACATTTATGCCTAAACTGTGCTTGAAACTAAACTTATGATAAATAGACTATTCTTACATGATACTCGCAAATTTTTCTATAGACAAAGAACCTAATTATCATTGTTAAACTACTCAACAAAAATGCAAAAAGTAGACCCATTTCTAAGCGGAGCATAGTAAAATATAGTTCTTATTACACTTGCACAAATATTTGTCAAATTATGTTAGAATCGAAATAATTTTCGCATTATCTTTGTTTATCGGCCTATAAACAACTCTTTGTTGTTCTGATGCGTGGCTATTAAACCATTTGAGCTAATGCCCTCGTGGATTTAATTCCTTCACATCAGAACTCCAAACTGTTGTTTTCTGGCTGATAAACAATGATAAATCAAAAATTATTTCTTAATGATGATATGATGATATATTATTAAAGCAGTGTGTACCTACTTGTGTCGGACAGACAGAACTAAGTGCCTCCTTTAGACTTAAACCAATGTATTTAATGATAAATACACATCTCCTTGACTAAGCCTACATAAGAAGTACATACTTTAGTGTTGGGCAGACAAGGCCCCAGTGCCTCCATGAGCAGCTTGTCCTGAGCCACGGCCTTCGTGTAGTCCTCCACTGAGACACGGCCGTCATGGTCCACATCCTGTACAACAACAACAACATCCTGTACAACAACAACATGTACTACAACAACAACAACCTGTACTACAACAAAATCCTGTACAAGAACAACATGTACTACAACAACAACATCCTGAACAACAACAACAACAACCTATACTACAACAACATCCTGTTCAACAACAACAAAATGTACTACAACAACAACATCCTGTACAACAACATTAACAACCTGTACTACAACAACATCCTGTACAACAACAACAAGTACTACAACAACAATAACATCATCAGCAATGGTGAAATAATGAAGAAAAAAACTACAACACAAAAATAACTATAATTTTTAACTGCATATATAAAGATTTAATGAGTTAAAATGAAAGAGAATAGCAATGCTATTTGATATTATCATTTTCCATCACTCAAGTCCATAAACCACCTTCTATATTCACAGGTACAATCTATTTATGGTAAGTCTATAAGTATAATAGTTTTTTTAAGAAAAGTGGACCTAAACGAACACTCTAAGTAAAACAAGAGCTGTCAGAGGACAGCGTGCTTGACTATTCAAAGTATTTCAGTTGGTACATATTTTGGATAGTAGAAGGGACATACATTTGTTAAAATACATAGCTTTTAAGTGAAGCCTTGAATAGTTTATAAATGTTTGGAACAAAAACTTTAACAACAAAGTCTATGCAAAAAGTGGGCTAACTCTGTTAAAATACAAAACAGAGTTAAGGGGAATGTTCACCCTGATACTGGAGTTGATGACAAAGGTTAGTTCCAATTTTAAAATGAATAACTTGTGTGTAGTTTTGAAGTTACAAACCTTTTGAATATAAACTTTAACCAGAAGATCTATGTGAAAAAGGGGCATAACTCTGTCGAAATACAAAACATAGTTATAGGGAATGTTGGCCTTTGATATTGGAGTTGATGACAAAGTTTAGTTCCAAGTTTCAAGTGAATAACTTATGTAGTTTTGAAGTTACCAAACTTTTGAATATAAACTTTAACCAGAAAATCTAAGTGAACAAGTGGCATAACTCTGTCAAATTACAAAACAGAGTTATGGGGAATGTTGCCCCTGACACTGGAGATGATGAAAAAGGTATATTTCAAGTTTCAAGTGAATAACTTATGTAGTTGTAAAGTTACAAAGCTTTTGAATATAAACTTTAACCAGAAAATCTAAGTGAAGAAGGGGCATAACTCTGTCAAATTACAAAACCGAGTTAAGGGGAATGTTGCATCTGACACTGGAGTTGATGACAAATGTATATTCCAAGTTTCAAGTGAATAACTTATGTAGTTTTGAAGTTACAAGACTTTTAAATAAAAACTTTAACCAAATTCAGACGTGGACGCGGATGCCGGAGGTAGTAGGATAGCTCACCTATTCTTCAAATAGTCGAGCTAAAAAGGACCATAATTCAATTAAAATCCATGGCAGAGTTATGGTTCTTGTCATACACACTTATTTCATCATGCTGAATGTGTATACAAAGTTTGAAAGCTGTAGGTCAAACAGTTTTCAAGAAAAAAGGACTTAAACAAAAAACTTAACAAAACGCTGATGCCATCGCTGATGACAATCAAGTGAAGACAATTACCTATAGCTCTTTTTTTCCTCCAAAAAAATCAGACAAGCTAATAAAATGACCGCATGACATTCCTGCAACAGCAATTACCCAGAACCAACCTGCAATACTAACATAAATATAAACTGAGACCTGTAGTTGCAATTAGGCCAGCCGCACCAGAAATTAATTACATGCAATTAAGATGACCAGTGGAGGTGGCAATGAGATATTATTGTAAATCTTTCTCCTGACATACACTGGGCATTAAACTGCCACGCATCCCAGGTTTAAGACACTTCTAAGTCATGGAGTGTCAAATTCAAAATTGTGTTTGAAACATATGGAATTACACTGGTCATTTGTGCTGATATTATCTCTCACTGGACTCAGGGGCAGAGTTGACAAAATCTTGAAAGTTTTCTAGACTAAAAGTCATTTGTTCTATGATACAATGTTATGACTTTTATCTGAAGACAATCTTAATAACATTTAGCTTCCCATACATTATTTAAATGTTTTAAGTAAAATTTTCAGATTTATAAATATCCAGTGACTTATAACTAAGAAGATACCTACCCCATTTCTTTTGATGATGTAAACTAAACAACTGACCTAGGGAAGGGAGGGAGAGATGTAACATATTTGTCTTTGGTCTGTGAAACATATTCAAAACTTTAAAATCAAAACAGTATAGTGCCTGCCTTTCACAACTGTGATGACTTTTCTGTATAAAATGTGCTGGATCATTTGGTCAAAACAAAATATTATGTAACATTTAAATTCTGTTTAACGAATTTTTGAATTAAACACAGCAGTAAAGTGGAGGTCTTTCACAACAATATTTATCATGTCTTGGTTCTACCTATAAATATACCTCCCTAAGCAAAATTATGCGCAAAATAAAGTGTAAATTGAAGGTTGACCGTGAAACTGTTGTATCTGCTTTACATTTCCATATCAGATACAATAGTTTCATGCTTAACTCTCAATTACAACCAAAACATTAAGATGATTTCCCACCATTTTCTTTAGTGCTAACTCCACCAAGTCTTTCTGCATTTCTTCTGCATCTTCTTCTTGTTGGTGCTACAAAGTACGTACCCACATGTAGCATTACATGGATATATGGCTTTATTTATAATTAATAGTAAATACATGTTTTTCAACATACAGCAAGAGGCAGAAAAAAAGAAACAAAATTCAATTAGAGCCAGCTGGAAATACACTGTACCTTTTCTATGGACCTAATTGGGTGCCTTCAAAATCCTCCCTGTATATATCTACTGGCTTTTTTGTAACATATTTTCTGGGCTCATGGAATTTGAGAATTACAGTCTGGTACAGTAACCTTTAATTTTGGGGATCATGTACATTTTACGACATCTTTCAACTTTAATTATGTGCACAAACATGTTTCCGTGTACAATCAAATAATCAGTAAATTTTACACTAATATGTGTTGACAGAAACCTGTACTCTAATCATAAACAAATATGTAGTGTTTACTTTCTAATTATAAATGTCAGGCCATGTTTGTTTTTTTGAAATATCAGCACATAAATGTCAAGTAAATTTTAGCAAAACTTCATGTAGTTTCACCACTGGCCTTGCTGTATGAGATTCCAAATTTGTTTTATTTTTTCTGCCACTTACTGTATAAGCTGTGTTAGACTGAATGACCAAAGTTGTCCCTTTTAAAACATGGAAGGCCAGATAATTTCCAATTCTAATATCATTAACATAGATGTTTAATTTGTGAATATTGTGCACTTTTATACAATAAAAACAACTATTTATTAAACTAAATATTACACTGGATTTTGTTGGCATTAGATCAAATTTCTTTAAATCTGTTTTTCACAATTTGAAAGATTTCAAGTGTGGAATTCCAGAAACAACTTAAGTTTATCTTAAACTATTCTCACTTAAGTGTCAATTTTTGTAACGTTATATTTTAAAAACTACACATAAATTAGTGAATTCCATTATATTTCAGTACACAGTACTCAATGTGAGGTTGATAATTACTACACAATAAGCAAAACAAAATGTCTTTTTCAAATGATGGAATAAAATGTTTAAAAAAAAGGTGGTTTTACGGTTAAGGATAAAATTGTACTTAAGATGTTTTTGGAATAAGGCCCCTATCTGATGGGTAACCGAACTGGACCCTATCCCATGAAACCATCAAAAACTTACTTGTGCAAGGCAATTCTTCAGTAGCAAGTCCATCTCCTCTAAACGTACTTGTGAAGGGCAATTCTCCAGTAGCAAGTCCATCTCCTCTAAACGTACTTGTGAAGGGCAATTCTCCAGTAGCAAGAACACTTCCTCTAAACTTACTTGTACAAGGCAATTCTTCAGTAGCAAGAACATCTCCTCTAAACTTACCTGTATAAGGAAATTCTTTAGTAGCAAGTACACCTCCTCTAAACTTAACTTGTGCAAGGCAGTTCTAAGTAGCAAGTACATCTCCTCTAGACTTATGTGTACAAGGCTGTTCTCAGTAGCAAGTACATCTCCTCTAGACTTACTTGTACAAGGCAATTCTTCAGTAGCAAGTCCATCTCCTCTAAACTTACTTGTACAGGGCAATTCTCCAGTAGCAAGTACATCTCCTCTAAACTTACTTGTACAGGGCAATTCTGCAGTAGCAAGTACATCTCCTCTAAACTTACTTGTACAAGGCAATTCTCCAGTAGCAAGTACATCTCCTCTAAACTTACTTGTACAGGGCAATTCTCCAGTAGCAAGTACATCTCCTCTAAACTTACTTGTGCAAGGCAATTCTCCAGTAGCAAGTACATCTCCTCTAAACTTACTTGTACAAGGCAATTCTCCAGTAGCAAGTACACCTCCTCTAAACTTACTTGTACAAGGCAATTCTGCAGTAGCAAGTACATCTCCTCTAAACTTACTTGTACAGGGCAATTCTCCAGTAGCAAGTACATCTCCTCTAAACTTACTTGTACAAGGCAATTCTCCAGTAGCAAGTACATCTCCTCTAAACTTACTTGTACAAGGCAATTCTCCAGTAGCAAGTACATCTCCTCTAAACTTACTTGTACAAGGCAATTCTCCAGTAGCAAGTACATCTCCTCTAAACTTACTTGTACAGGGCAATTCTCCAGTAGCAAGTACATCTCCTCTAAACTTACTTGTACAGGGCAATTCTCCAGTAGCAAGTACATCTCCTCTAAACTTACTTGTACAAGGCAATTCTCCAGTAGCAAGTACATCTCCTCTAAACTTACTTGTACAGGGCAATTCTCCAGTAGCAAGTACACTTCCTCTAAACTTACTTGTACAAGGCAATTCTGCAGTAGCAAGTACATCTCCTCTAAACTTACTTGTACAGGGCAATTCTCCAGTAGCAAGTACATCTCCTCTAAACTTACTTGTACAAGGCAATTCTCCAGTAGCAAGTACATCTCCTCTAAACTTACTTGTACAGGGCAATTCTCCAGTAGCAAGTACACCTCCTCTAAACTTACTTGTACAAGGCAATTCTTCAGTAGCAAGTACACCTCCTCTAAACTTACTTGTACAAGGCAATTCTCCAGTAGCAAGTACATCTCCTCTAAACTTACTTGTACAGGGCAATTCTCCAGTAGCAAGTACACCTCCTCTAAACTTACTTGTACAAGGCAATTCTTCAGTAGCAAGAACACCTCATCTAAACTTACTTGTGAGAGACAATTATTCAGTAGCAAGAACATCTTATTTAAACTTACTTGTACAAGGCAATTCTTCAGTAGCAAGTACATCTCCTCTCTAGATATATAGCCATCTTCGCCTCGCATCGAATAGACTCCAAAGCAAACTAGTCAAAGGCAAAGAGGAGAAAACAGTGAAGAACAAACAAAGATCAAATCTGTGCATGTGGTACTCAAAAACAATTTTGATAAAAACTGTCCCCCAATCTATACGGTGTAGTATGTATGCATTTTTTCTTTCAAATAATGGTCCACAATATACAAAACAAATTAAGTAATAATTATGAAACAAAACTCCAAATGAAATGCTAATTCTTATACCTTTTTTATAGTTGTATAAAATATTGCAGATGACATGTTTTCAAACACATTTCAAACAATTATTTTGGTGACACTAAATGCTATAATTCTGACCCTGAAAAAAAAATCAATTTTAAGTGTCCAAAAACGTTAGTTTAAATACAGTAACACTGTGCATGTTTCCCACTTACATCTTGCTTGTTCTTCAATTGTTCCTTTAAGGAAGACGGACATTCCTAACACCCATTCCTCCTCACTCACATAGCCATCATTGTCAAT
Organism: Congeria kusceri; assembly: GCA_027627225.1. Lineage (NCBI taxonomy): Eukaryota > Metazoa > Mollusca > Bivalvia > Myida > Dreissenidae > Congeria > Congeria kusceri. The sequence continues at coordinate 15,221,366 of CM051038.1, forward strand.
GTCAAAGGCACGGAACACTGGATAATAGTAAAACGCATATCATAATGTCTTCATGTATTATTAGGTTACTAGTATCAGAGAATACCGGAACAGCTTAATTTAGTTTAAACCTATTTATTTTAGCTCGATTGTATCGAAAGCCTTAGGTTTATAGAGACATTCTCGAGTCCATTTTCTGGGAAGAACTACTACTTGGAAAGATCTTGAGAACAGTCCCTGAGTGGGGATCCTGGCCGCAAGGCGCACACCTCCACTACACCATTTCGACCTTAAATAGCTTAATTTACCATATACAAAGGAATACTTTCATTACAAAAACAACAACAAACACATAGATCACTACAAACATGCTGAAGGTTGTGACGGTTAACAAAATCTTAAAAACAAGTACGCCAAATTATTATGTAGTAAATATGTTGATTGTTGAAGTTATTGCATATGTCATACTTTGAATGTAATACTGCTCCACTGCAGTCACAAATATGCGTTAGAGGCAGTTTGTGCATCCAAAACATATATTCATACAGCTCCCAGTCACATGGTACATTGTAAAACAAACCTTTATCCATGAGAACATCATCTGTCATGTCAAAGTGTTGGTGAAGAATATCTCGGAACTTTGATCTATCAATGCCTCCTCGACCACGTTTGATTTCTGTGTTCACGGCTTTTGTGAATTCTTTAAAAAGCTGAAGCAGCCTTTCTACTTCTTGTTTGCTAACTACAATAACAAAATGTGATGATTTGGTAAGACCAATATATCCAGCAGTCTTTATTTGATGTATGTTTAAATATTTAATACTACAGTAGAAACCCTCTAAACCGATCCTCTCTAAACCGGAATCCTCTCCAAACCTGACAAGTATGTCCGTTGAGTTTTATTTCACTATATATTCATACGTAAAAAAATCTAATCAATAACAGAATCCCCTTAATTCCGGAAACCGGTTTAACTTTTGATCACAATTGTTTATTGTCGAGCGTAATTTAACCCCTCAAAACCTTCTGGTCTTTTTTTATCGCACATCTGACATGGTGTACAAAGTTTGTGTACTGCGGATTAATGTTGCATAAAATTAAAAAAAGCTAATTGTAAAATCGCAAAACAATATAAAGTGACTGAGAAGCAAATCGTTCATTTGGTCACATCATTGACCTGAGTGTGTACTTTTGCTTAATGCATTCTGGAAATTAATTGCTTTCAAATTAGTTAAGTAACGCAAGGGCTCCAAGCCCATAGAGACAATTACTATATGTATGTAGTGACAAGGTGACCATAGAAGAGATAAATTCACATTGCAGGCAATTGAATTAAACTATATAATAAAACGCTGTATGTGCAAATATCTACTTTCAAAATGAAAAAAAACAAAAACGAATCGGTGCATGATACACAGTCATGTCGTATTGAGTAAATTTACTGATATGATATAATGTTGCATTGTTTTTAATACAGTATTACATATTAAATAATGGTAAATAAAACAATACAAACTGTAGACTGTATAAAGAAACAGCAGTAACTTGGATTTGTTACTTAAGTTCTCCTCTAAATTGGAATCCGCTCTAAACCAGACTATTTTTATGGTCACGAGTATACAGGTTTAGAGGGTTTCCACTGTATATATTTTTTATTATGAATTGTTATGATATCATGGAGTAACCAGTTCTCGACACAATAACATTCAATGTTTTCTATAAATGCAATAGTACACAAAACTTAGTGAAAAAATGTTATTTTTATTTATAGCTAGTGGGACATCATATTATTGACTTGTTTTGGTTGATTACTTAATTTTGAATAATAAGTCATAATTTATTTTCAAATATTTTCAAGCAAAAAAGCGTATACATTATACATGTGCATTGGTGCTATAGCTGTTTAGTGTCATTCCATGTCGTTAATATACCGACAAATACGTGAATCCGAATTCTATTACACTTCGCGCACCTAATTGACAACTAATTAGATGTGAAATAATTAACAAATTCAATACGTACAATGACAATTTTTCATTTTACATAAGGTGTCTGCTTTATGTGCCATTTCTTGGCGTTTGGTGCCGAAGTTTTTCTTCGTTTTTCCTGGCATTTTCGATTTGTTGTCGATAGTGACCTAGTAGCTAGATTTGGGAATTGGTTTTGAACGAAATTAATTTAATGATCTTTAATATCGGAATATGCAACATTTTTTACAATTAAATGCTTAAAAAAGGTATTGTAAAACATTTTATTTCTAGTTTATTTCAATAACTATACGTACATTAATCTATTATATAAAAGTATTATTTACAAACAAAATAAAAGTATTGCGTTCGTTTACAATATCGATCTTCAATTCTAGATCTTCGGACAAGCTTCGTGTTGCTATGGACAGCAGTTAGGCTACAAACTACTAAATTGTTATGGTGTCAACCGGAGGGTATTATTAAACCACCGAGTTGGATCACGTTCATCATACGCTTGTCATTGATTTATTTTCCCGCTTTTATAAGTATACTTAAAGATTGCAACATTTCTTTCTGTGAGCCTAGGTACCACTTTAAAGCTTATGGTTCGTCAAAATGTTCGTCCTAAAGAACATAGAAGTTTGCACTTGTTTAGCGCAATTAGTTACCGCAAGTGTGTAGATGTTTGAATTAGATTCGACATAATATTGCATCTATTTAATTAGATGAATACAAAGGCATGCATGTAGTACTCGTTGTACAGTGAGAACAATCTTGAAATCCATGAACCATATAAAGATCATTAATTTACTTTCGTAGCATCGAAGTATAACTTACTATCATTTTCATAACTTAATTTATGATGCTAGTATGTTGAATTCAAACGGTCAACAAATAATGAGTACTAATTTATTGAGGGTGTGTTTTTGCAGCAAATATGCTGTACTTGAAAGTTTGTAAACAACCGAAAGTTTGTTAATTACACACAGATTAATGGGATTGTGGGTAGACTTTTTAAACATATTTTCATTTCTGTTGCAAAGACATTTGATACAATATGGATCCATTTGAGAGGTACATGGCGTAATACCTTTTATAAGAAGTTAAGAACAGCTTCAGGTGCTGCTCAAAGGAGCAGTGTTGGCAGTTGAAACATTTATATGATATCACTAGTGGGTTGCGGGGGGGGGGGGCGCAGCCGCCCCCCCCTAAAACTGTCGGAGCATACATATATGAGCCTTTATTAAACTGTAAAAACTGTAAAAGATACACTTCCAAAAGAGACCATTATACTTCGGTAAATGAATAATACAAATAATTCTCGATACGTGTTTGAATTTAGTCAGCTGCGTTTTTTACATGTTTAATGATGTTCCTGATACATTGAATGTCAAAAACGTTTTTAATGCACAGGCACATCAAACAAGGGCAATTTACTGCCAAACCAGGTGCATGGCATACAGATAAACATTTCGAAGTATTGATTTATGAAGTGAAACAAAGTGAACTTGATGATGATGGATGATAATGTGCACAGATTTGTTATCTTTGATACAGATCTGTAGCTGATCACTGCAGACCCATAGACAAAATAAAGGGGTTATAACTTCACAATCAAGTTTACGGCCCGCCCCCCCCCCCCAGCCCGAAATCCTGGATCTGCCCCTGGATATAGCTCGGACACAGTAACCTGACACTCATGATGCTGAATTTGTTTGCTATAATTATTTTCGGTTTTGTTCGAGCATTGTTCCACAAGTTTAATGATAACATAATTGTATTTTTAATTGGGATACACTTTCATCAATTTAACTCGATATCAATACGGAAACTAACATATTCATCGTTGCAGATTTCTAACACAATGTACATAAATTATTCATGTATAAAGGTAACTGTCAGGATAATGTGTCCGAGCTATACTAGCTAATAATTGTTACAATTCCTGGGTTTTGTTATAAAAACGTTTATATATACAGATATTAAACAATGCTTTTTTGATCAGCCCAGTACGGCAAAAAACAATGCATTCAGTTTTACATTTATTTTCTATCAGTATCTGAAATAGGATCATGTACAAAAATTTTAAAAGAGGACATGTTAAACATAGGACAACATGTACAAAACAGGCAGCTATTAATGCACACTTTAGCGAACAGAAACAGCTATTGAAGCAAGATATACTATAATAAAATGCTGTAATAATAACATGACTCAACAAATATAATGACCAAAAACATGCCTTTACTATAACAGAGGTTATAGTAGTGGAAAAAGCAAATATGTATGTAAATAAATTACACACATCCGAAGGTACTGTAAAACTAAGAGTCATATAAGCTTTCTCCTGATTTCTTAATCACTTTGTCCAAGGCATCAAACCTCATAGTTTGCTTGAAACAGATGAAGTAAACATATAAAGTAATTTCTGACTATTTTAGGATCAGAGACATCATTAAAAGATATAAATCACAAGCCCACCTAATTATATAAAATGCTTGCTGTCATACACCGTGTATATGACATTCTTTGATTAAACACTATATTTTGAGGTGTGTAGAGGGAAAGTTGGGCTTAATACATGTGCGTAAAGTGTCATCACGGATTAGCCTGTGCAGTCTGCACAGGCTAATGCGGGACAACACTTTCTGCTTTTATGGTATTTTTTCGTTCAAGGAAGTCTCTTCTGAACATAAATCCACTGTATGCGGACAGTGTCGTTCCAGATTAGCCTGTGTAGACTGCACAGCTAATTTGGGACGACACTTTACGCACATGCATTAAGCCCGGGTTTCCGACACGCCTCATTTTGGGATTAAGCCGTTGAATATGTACTAGCTTAATGGACATTCTGATTACCACAAATAAATAATTCAACAAGAGACATGAAGGCAGGACCTTCTCTTCCCATTTGGGGACACAGACAGGGGCATTTTCTTGCGTTTGCTGCATGTCTATTTTTTTTAGTTTTAAACATTACATTATGAATATGGAACCCGCAAAATGTATGACAGTTACATTAAAAAATAACTATCCAAGCACAAGGCATAAAAAACAACTGCTAAATATGTATTTACTGAATGACGATGCTTATAATTACAAAAATGATTTCAAAATGAAAATGAAGTGAAAACAATTCATCATCATTTAACAACAAAAATGGAAAAAAATGTCAATGACATGCAATTCTTGAACAAAATGTCAATGACACAGTTACATAACTGTACAATAAAAATGTCTAAAATAAGCAACAAATAAATATATTCCAAATTATAATTGGAAACCATGAACATTTTGCAGAAATTAACAAAACTGGGATTAAAGCATATGGCATGAAAATTCTCACAAGTTGGTTAAAACATATCATACATTAAACAATTAAACAGGTAATATAAATACTGTCCCAAGAAATATTGAGAAATATGCTTACTAGTTTGATTTAATATAATTATATATGTAATTATGGATAGCTAACACTGTAGGGGCTTCAAAAATAAGTAAGCAGGAATAGCATTGATAGTAATATTAACTAAATTGGTTGTAATAATTAAGATTTTTTGTTACCAGTGCTTTATCTGATGTGTCATAACTGTTTAGCCATTTACTTTGCTTTTCTATCAATGGACAATGCTTGTCCTTTGCTAATGAACACTTACAACACAAAATACTGGGCATTAAAAACATACTAATATGACCATGAAAAAAAGAACAAACATTTAGTTCAATATGAAATAAGTTTTCGTTAATTGTAATGTCAACTATTTCACACCACAATAACGTGTATTTGGTAACATTCAACATCATCTGTACATGCAATGTGAAATATTCTACACCACATACCCATTTAAAGCAAAACATCTTTAATCACATAAAAGAAACATGAACATTTTAAATGACACACACATATGCAATATGAATTAAGGAACATCAATGAACATTTCTAAGTGTATAACAATTTTTTTTGAATGGTATAGCACAAAACATTTACTCTACACAGATAACAGAGGTATCTAACCGAAGTGCTGACAGTAAATATCAATACAATGTACATCCATAATTTTTTAGATCAATGCAAAACTATACATGTAACTCTTATGAAAACAATCATTTAAAGAGCTAACAGTTATGCACTGGGATATCAATATGTTTTTTTAATATCCATATTAAATTTTTGTGTAGTTTTGTTTTTAAACAGGGACAAGATCACATTGTTTAGCATTACACTGTGTCATACATATTGTCATTGTCTGGATCAAGCATTGTACATTTAGGTTTTATACTTATACAATGTATTAAGTAGTTAAATTTTTTATTGCTAATGCACCAAGGAACAAAATGTATATGGAGAAAATATGTACTTTGGTTGTAAGGTAACCATAATAAGAACCTAAACACCACTTTATTCACTGACAGAAGAAGTGTTTAATTGATGAAATAAATTTACTTTTTGAAAATATTCCAATGCACACCAATGAAATTTTTAAAACATCAACAGTTAACAGTAAAATTTACCTCTTCTCTTACAAAAACTGACTTTAACAACTCAAATAAGAACATTGAATAAAGGGGCATTACTCCATACTATTCAATTTAGACTGGGATGAGTAATGGTTCTCTTATGCTAATAAAAGCACGGGTTAATCCATTTACATGCCTAAACCAGTAAATAGACACTTATACAAGTACCAAACTGTTCATGCACTCACTTCTTGCATACATGTATATGATAAATAAAACATTGCTGAAATGTACATACACATATTAACATGATTACTTACAATATATGGTGTTTGTTGATTCGCATAAAGGAAACACTCTGCAAAATGACTATGGTTATTTTATTGCAAATAACATTACATTGAAATACATTTAAGGTGTGTCGTGGGATAATCGGGCTTAATGTATGTGCATAAAGTGTCGTCCCGGATTAGCCTGTGCGTAATCTGGGATGACACTTTCCGCCTACAGTGAAGACACTTCATTAAAACAGAAAATCCCATACAAGCAGTCCGCACAGGCTAATCTGGGACGACACTTTACGCACATGCATTAAGCCCGGGTTTCCCACAACACTCCTCATTTAAGCCTTATGTTGAATGTTTAGGAGTTTACCAAAATATATAAAAATGTACAATGAAAAAAGTATGTACACAACACATATTTTACTCTTATATACAGAACAGAAATGATATAATATTATAACAGCTTTACTAAAAAAAATGACTTCACTTCACTGAAAAGTTCACGTCAGCTACCAATCATAGTCTCGGTATACACATATACCTTCTAGTCTGCAATATACGAATATTATACAAGTATTAGACTAAAAAATAAGTGAAAAAAATGCTTGAGTTATCAAGCTATCAAGGTTTCCATACTGAGTAGTGAGAAATATTCACTAAGAAGTTCAATATCCAGAGTAATTAATTATTTTAGGTTGGCAACAACCAAGTAAATATGCAACAAAACTGCTTATTAGACAGTATTATTCTAGAAGCACGTTTACCGTGCATACCGGTGAGATAATAAATCTAAAAATCTAACTATGTTGTTATTTTGGCTAGTTACATACATCTAATTGACTTTTATTAAGAAAACGGCAATCCCCTTAATCCGTTTGCGGCTATCACGAGGTGCAAAAGGTCTGCATTTGCCAGACAAACGCAACATAGAGGTGAGAACAACTTTCTCGAGTTATCGAGGGTAAATATCAATAGTACGCTGGATTAGGGACCCACAAATGTGCTCGAGTTATCAATGCTCGAGTGAAAGGTGGTTTATTCTTAGTGAGGAATGAAAGTTTTCACTGTGACTCGGAGATTACTCTCAGTCGCTGTAGGTATTCGAGTTACTGATGCTCGAGTTTGACTGTATAATAATACTAAAGAGGACTTAAACTTCACTAACTAACTACAAAACTTCACTAACTAACTACAAAACTTCACTAACTAACTACAAAACTTCACTAACTAACTACATATACTTTCTAGATTGAAAAAAACAACAAAAACCCGCATTGCATGGACTATATACGTAATGAATGTTTAATTAAAATATTTATGTAAATGCTAACTCGCTTTCTTGCACGAGACAAGAACATTGAAGAAACGAGAAATACTATGTTCTTTATTTCTACACTCGCTACAGTAAGCCTATAGTAAGCCTATAACGTCAAAGAGTTTATAATATTGATAAACAACATTCTACTTTCATAGCAGAAATAAAAATTTATGATAAACAAGTATTTGAAAAATCCTTTTCACTTTGCCACAAACCACCAGAGATCTTGATTACAAATTTTGCCTCTCTTCTTACTGTGGCATTGTAATTATACAGTACTGATTTTCTAACATAACAAAACATTTTCTTACTGCTATGGAAGATGCAAATATTGGATACATCATGTACACAGATGACAGTAAAGACACAGGTTAAATGTTAGTACTTTTGTTTCCAACTGAGAAAAAAAAACACTAAGAAATACTGAACATGAGGGCCACATGGTCCTAAAGCACTCACCTGAGTATGAAGATCTGGGCCTTGCGATTTCAGGGGAGATATTTAAACGCCATTTTGCAATTTCAAGTCTATATAAACCATGTGACACCTGGGGCATTATCAGTTTTGACCCCAGGGGCGTAATTTGAACAATCTTTTTAGAGGGACCACTATATCATGTTACATGCCATGTCTACTTGCCATGTAAGTCTACTGAAACCATGTGACCCCCGGGGCGTGGCCAGTTTTGACCACAGCAAAATAATTTGAATTTTTTTTTAAAGGACCACTAGAGGATGTCACATATCAAATATGAAAGCTCTCAGCCTTGCGGTTTCAAAGAGAAGATTTTTAAAGTTCTCACTTTTAAAGTCTATGATTAGCTCTGGTGACATATGTAGCGGACCGGAACGATTAGAAAAATTGAGGGTTACCCAAGGGTCATTCCTGTGAAGTTTGGTGAAAATCTGCCCAGCAGTTTAGGAGATGTTGTTTGAACGAAAATGTTGAATGTGGAATAAAAATAACGGACAAAAGGCGATTACAAAAGCTCATTTTCATTAGCAATCTGCAAATGTCGGCTTATTTCCCCACAGGTATTTGCATACATGACACAAATATAAGTAAGTGTTTGTTTGTTCATTTGTTTGGATTTCTCGCAGTAACAGTATTTCAGTCATATCACGGCAGTCAGTTAACCTACTCTGACTTTTCCTGGGCAAGCTTAGCTTAACTAACCAGTTTACCAGTACTAAGTGCACATACCTATGCCAGTAACTGACAAATGGCCTACTTGAATCAGAGGTCGGGTAGAAATAGTTTCATGATCAATCTCTACATAAGTTATGGGCTGGGGTTCGAACTCACGATCCCCGGATTGACAGTCAAGCGCTCTACCAACTGAGCTAGCCAGGCCCGGCAAAAATATCAGTAAGTTTTAAGACAAGAGAGTTAGTTGTACAACAAAATATGCTATTGCTTAATCAACCAATACAGAACATAAAATTAAAGCAAATTAAACATAAGACAAAGCAGTGTTCGAACAACTGGAAAGCGTACAAGTATGTTACCAAGTGGTAACTGGAAAGTTGAATGCATGTCTTGATGTGACGTGAAGCGATCGTCAGTGACTAGAACATGCTGAACACATGAACAATATGATCCACTGGGTGGGACAGCAATGACAAGTGTCAGTGTAATGGAACGATCATGAAGATTACATTGTACTTGCAGATACATGTAAGTCAGGTTTGTTCCAACCCCACTGTTTCATGGCATTAGGTCTCATTACAGAATTTGTATTCTTACATGATACTCGCTGATTTTTCTATAGACAAAGAACAAAATTATCGTTATTAATCAACCCAATAAACAACACAAAAAAGAAGTACCGATTCTGAGCGCAGCATAGTAAAATGTAGTTCTCATTACAATTGCAAAAAATAGTTGTCAAATCATGTTAGAATCAAAATGATGTTCACATTATCGTTGTTTATCGGCCAATAAAGAACTCATTGTCGTTCTGATGGCTATTTAATGGCTAACGCCCTCGTAGTTTAATTCCTACCCATCAAAACTCCAAATAGTTGTTTGTAGGCTGATAAACGATATATCGAACATTACTAACATACAATGCTGAACTACCTACACAGCACCTAGCACACACCATAATCATAGTACAAGACATGGAATAAATGTGCCCATCGAACTGAAAAACAACAAAGAGTAATAATCCTGATTAAATTCTGATTGAACAAACACTATTTACAGCCAGGTTTTAAAACAATGAATTGCATCAGAGATATCATTGATTTGTGACATGTACCGGGTAGCAAGAAAGTAAATATATTAACGGTAATTGTGAAATGTAATGCTTGTACAGATTACTTGAGACTGGATTTACAATACTTAGTGTTTTCTACTAACAGTTATTGAAAAACAGATTTTCACCCTCATTTATGCACTCTTCAAGTCTTGTCAAAAACTGCACCCACAATATTTATAAAAGTGCACAATCTTGACGATAACATTATATATACATTTGGAAATATAGTTTCAGTACTTGCATTTTGCACTGTTCACTCTATTTTTACTCAAACACCATTTCCGTAAACTTAACAGGCATTCAACTCAGTGTACATACATGAAAAAGTGTACATTACGTGAAATGCAAACTAGCCCAATTAAAAAATGACTCAAAGTCTGCAAAAGAAAAACACTAGACATGTTCTCTGCAGAGATACTGTAACTGGCATATTCTTTAGTGAAATCACACATGCAGTCACATGTAGTCCAGCAGACCTCCTTAGGGTGCCATGAGCATCAACAATCTGAAGCTCTGATAGAAGTCAAGCAATGATGGCCAACATGAAGAACATCCCTACATGCTCGTGGTTTATCTTCTCCTGCGGCAGACTCGTTTATGTTCGCGGTGCCAGTGTTCTTGCTGACAGTTCACGCTGCAGTATGATGTGTTCCAGCAGCAATGGTACATGGCCTCCTCCTCACAGTTGTAACACTGAAAATGGCAATATGTAACATACTTGTATTCTGATGACTTAGTTACACTGCCATGGTAATATGTAACATAGTTTTATGACTCGGTTACACTGAAATGGTAGTATGTAACATAGTTTTATGACTCAGTTACACTGAATTGGCAATATGGAACATAGTTTTTTGACTTCGTAGCACTGGAAAGGCAATAGGTAGTTTAGTTACACTGAAATGGCAATATGTAGTTTAGTTACACTGAAATGGCAATTTGAAGTTTAGTTACACTGAAATGGCAATATGTAGTTTAGTTACACTGAAATGGCAATATGTAGTTTAGTTACACTGAAATGGCAATTTGAAGTTCAGTTACACTGAAATGGCAGAAATATGTAAGATAGTTTTATGACTCAGTTTGCACTGAAATATCAATATGTAACACAGTTATGAATTAGTGACACTGAAATGCCAATATGTAGCTTAGTTTTAGGACTCAGTTATACTGCAATGGCAATGTGTAACTTAGTTTTATGACTCAGTTACACAGGAACTTTTTCTTTTTGATTTAGTAACAAAGGTGCATGACCTATTTCCCTTTTCCCTATCCCAATGAGAGTGTGCGTAGAAATGCTGGCTGACGTAGAGTGATGTGGAGTATTGACACCGTGATTTCGTGCAGAACAATGGAAATACTCTGTGTCCACCCACCTCTGACTGGATCGCTCAAACTTATTTTATAGTTTGTACATAATCTTTTCTTTTTTTATGTTGCCGATATGGTCTCCTTTTTGTAACACACAGTAGTACATACCTACTGCTAGACTACATAGTAGCACATATCTACTTTTGAACTACATGTGTTTCTACAAAATGTGAGACTACGTTATAGTACCTGCCCCTTGTTAGACTACATAGTTGTACCTACCACTGTTGGACAACATGTGTTTCTGTGCTACACAGAGTACCTACCCAATGTAAGACTACATACATGTAGCAGTACCTACCCACTGTTGGACTACATGTGTTTCTATGCTACACAGAGTACCTACCCACTGTAAGACTACATGTGTTTCTGTGCTACACAGAGTACCTACCCACTGTTGGACTACATGTGTTTCTGTGCTACACAGAGTACCTACCCACTGTTGGACTACATGTGTTTCTGTTCTACACAGAGTACCTACCCACTGTTGGACTACATGTGTTTCTGTGCTACACAGAGTACCTACCCACTGTTGGACTACATGTGTTTCTGTGCTACACAGAGTATCTACCCAATGTTGGACTACATGTGTTTCTGTGCTACACAGAGTACCTACCCACTGTTGGACTACATGTGTTTCTGTGCTACACAGAGTACCTACCCACTGTAAGACTACACGTGTTTTTGTCCTACACAGAGTACCTATCCACAGTTGGAATACATGTGTTTCTGTTCTACACAGAGTACCTACCCACTGTTGGACTACATGTGTTTCTGTGCTACACAGAGTACCTACCCACTGTAAACCTATATGTGTTTATGTGCTACACAGAGTACCTATCCACTGTTGGAATACATGTGTTTCTGTGATACACAGAGTACCTACCCACTGTTGGACTACATGTGTTTCTGTGCTACACAGAGTATCTATCCACTGTTGGAGTACATGTGTTTCTGTGCTACACAGAGTACCTACCCACTGTTGGACTACATGTGTTTCTGTGCTACACAGAGTACCTATCCACTGTTGGACTACATGTGTTTCTGTGCTACACAGAGTACCTATCCACTGTTGGACTACATACATGTAGAAGTACCTACCCACTGTAAGACTACATGTGTTTCTGTGCTACACAGAGTACCTACCCACTGTTGGACTACATGTGTTTCTATGCTACACAGAGTACCTACCCACTGTTGGACTACATGTGTTTCTGTGCTACACAGAGTATCTACCCACTGTAAGACTACATGTGTTTTTGTGCTACACAGAGTACCTACCCACTGTTGGACTACATGTGTTTTTGTGCTACACAGAGTACCTATCCACTGTTGGACTACATGTGTTTCTGGGCTACACAGAGTACCTACCCACTGTTGGACTACATGTGTTTCTGTGCTACACAGAGTATCTATCCGCTGTTGGACTACATGTGTTTCTGTGCTGCACAGAGTACCTATCCACTGTTGGACTACATGTGTTTCTGGGCTACACAGAGTACCTACCCACTGTTGGACTACATGTGTTTCTGTGCTACACAGAGTAACTATCCACTGTTGGACTAGATGTGTTTCTGTGCTACACAGAGTACCTACCCACTGTAAGACTACATGTGTTTCTGTGCTACACAGAGTACCTACCCACTGTAAGACTACATGTGTTTCTGTGCTACACAGAGTACCTACCCACTGTAAGACTACATACATGTAGCAGTACCTACCCACTGTTGGACTACATGTGTTTCTATGCTACACAGAGTACCTACCCACTGTAAGACTACATGTGTTTATGTGCTACACAGAGTACCTACCCACTGGAAGACTACATGTGTTTCTGTGCTACACAGAGTACCTACCCACTGTAAGACTACATGTGTTTCTGTGCTACACAGAGTACCTACCCAGTGTTGGACTACATGTGTTTCTGTGCTACACAGAGTACCTATCCACTGTTGGACTACGTGTGTTTCTGGGCTACACAGAGTACCTATCCACTGTTGGACTACATGTGTTTCTGTGCTACACAGAGTACCTACCCACTGTTGGACTACATGTGTTTCTGTGCTACACAGAGTATCTATCCACTGTTGGACTACATGTGTTTCTGTGCTACACAGAGTACCTACCCACTGTTGGACTACATGTGTTTCTGGGCTACACAGAGTACCTACCCACTGTTGGACTACATGTGTTTTTGTGCTACACAGAGTACCTACCCATTGTTGGACTACATGTGTTTCTGTGCTACACAGAGTATCTACCCATTGTTGGACTACATGTGTTTCTGTGCTACACAGAGTACCTACCCACTGTTGGACTACATGTGTTTCTGTTCTACACAGAGTACCTACCCACTGTTGGACTACATGTGTTTCTGTTCTACACAGAGTACCTACCCACTGTTGGACTACATGTGTTTTTGTGCTACACAGAGTACCTACCCACTGTTGGACTACATGTGTTTCTGTGCTACACAGAGTACCTACCCACTGTTGGACTACACGTGTGTTTGTGCTACACAGAGTACCTACCCACTGTTGGACTACATGTGTTTCTGTGCTACACAGAGTACCTACCCACTGTTGGACTACATGTGTTTTTGTGCTACACAGAGTACCTACCCACTGTTGGACTACATGTGTTTCTGTGCTACACAGAGTACCTACCCACTGTTGGACTACACGTGTGTTTGTGCTACACAGAGTACCTACCCACGGTTAGACTACACAGTAGTACCTACCCATTGTTTCTTCTTGGTGGCAGAGATGGTCTCCTTGTGTTTCTGTGCGAGTTTCTTCATCTCGTCCTTATACTGCTCCTTGCATCTCTCCTCCGTCTGCCGGCGCACCTTGTCCAGCTCTGTCTGCAGCTTGCTCATCGCCCGGGAGACCGCCTGCTGCTTGTCCTCCTCAAAGTCCTTACGCAGCTGCATGCAGAGAGGGAAACGTGTTCATTTATAGGCAGTAGCAGGGATATTACTTTATTAAGCATGTATGAAAGCTGCAGCAATAGAACCACAGACATGAGTATCGGTAATCAACTCACATGAACCAGTGACAGTAAGGACATTACATATTTTAAACATTAATCTCAAAATTAGTAATGCAAACCTGTTCTGAGAGTTCATCTAAGGCCCTCTGCCGGTCTTCTTTGTGTGCCCTGTCCAGCCTGTCTTTCTGGTCTGACATCATCTTCGTGTACTTTGCACTGCAGTTACACGTCATAGTCCCTGGTACAGAAAGAAAATAACAAGGCATAATTTAACTGGTCAGTTGTTGTTAAATTCAACCTGCAAATAGGTTGAAATAACAAGACAGAATTTAATTGGTCAGTTGAAATGGCAAGACAGATTTTGATTGGTCAGTTGAAATACAAGACAGAATTCAATTGGTCAGTTGAAATGACAAGACATAATTCCATTGGTCAGTTGAAATGACAAGTTGAAATGACAAGACATAATTCCATTGGTCAGCTGAAATGACAAGACCGAATTCAATTGGTCAGTTGAAATGACAAGACAGAATTCCATTGGTCAGTTGAAATGACAAGACAGAATTCATTTGGTCAGTTGAAATAACAAGAGAGAATTCCATTGGTCAGTTTAAATGACCAGACAGAATTCAAATGGTCAGTTGAAATGACAAGACATAATTCAAATGGTCAGTTGAAATGACAAGACAGAATTCAATTGGTCATTTGAAATGAAAGGACAATATTTTATCGGGCAGTTGTTTTTCATGTCAAAATTTATTGGACATACGTTTAAATGACTATATAGTATTAATACAGGTTAACATGTATTTCATATTTTAGACTATTGCCAATAGTCTAAAGGAAGTCAATGATCAATGCTATTTTTACTTATAAATGCGTAACATTTGTACCGGGTATTTAAATGTTTATGAAGACCTTATGCATCAAACAATAAACCCTGATGGCGTAGTTTCATTAGTGTTACAGTTCAGAGTTGTTGCCTATTTTGTTGTAAGGTAGCTACAATATTCAACTTGGAACTTTCACAGCCAGGAAGAGAATGCCAAACAAATATCTTTCTCAAAACACCACAAAATGATATCCATAGCACTACATTGTCCAACAAATTTTTGCAAATGCTCTTTGCTTATTTTAAAGTGGAAAACACACAGAGAGAACGCTACCCTTACAATAGTAAATGACAAAGGTATCAG
Organism: Congeria kusceri; assembly: GCA_027627225.1. Lineage (NCBI taxonomy): Eukaryota > Metazoa > Mollusca > Bivalvia > Myida > Dreissenidae > Congeria > Congeria kusceri. Next base: position 15,237,196 of record CM051038.1, read on the forward strand.
CCATATGTCCCTGTTTCCACTACCATTCTCTCACCTGAAAAACACACATAGAGACAGCTACCATTACATTAGTGGCAAGGCTGTCAGATATACTGGCATGTTTCCACTACCATTCTCTCACCTGAAAAACACACATAGAGACAGCTACCATTACATTAGTGGCAAGGCTGTCAGATATATCGGCCTGTTTCCACTACCATTCTCTCACCCGGAAAACACACATAGAGAAATCTACCATTACATTAGTGGCAAGGCTGTCAGATATATTGGCCTGTTTCCACTACCATTCTCTCACCTGGAAAACACACACAGAGAAAGCTACCTTTACATTAGTGACAAGGCTCTCAGATATATTGCCTGTTTCCACTACCATTCTCTCACCTGGAAAACACACAGAGAAAGCTACCATTACATTAGTGGCAAGGCTCTCAGATATATCAGTGTGTTTCCACTACCATTCTTTCACCTGGAAAACACACAGAGAAAGTTACCATTACATTAGTGGCAAGGCTGTCAGATATATTGGCCTGTTTCCACTAACATTCTCTCACCTGGAAAACACACACAGAGAAAGCTACCATTACATTAGTGACAAGGCTGTCAGATATACTGGCCTGTTTCCACTACCGTTCTCTCACATGGAAAACACACAGAGAAAGCTACCATTACATAAGTGACAAGGCTGTCAGATATATCAGTCTATTTCCACTACCATTCACTCACATGGAAAACACACAGAGAAAGCTACCATAACAAGTGGCAACGCTATCAGATATATCAGTCTGTTTCCACTACCATTCTCTCACCTAGAATACACACATAGAGAACGCTACCATTACAGTAGTGGCAAGGCTGACAGATATATCAGTCTGTTTCTAAAACCATTCTCTCACCTGGAAAACACACAGAGAAAGCTACCTTTACATTAGTGGCAAGGCTGTCAGATATATTGGCTTGTTTCCACTACCATTCTCTCACCTGGAAAACACACAGAGAGAAAGCTACCATTACATTAGTGGCAAGGCTGTCAGATATATTGGCATGTTTCCACTACCATTTTCTCACCTGGAAAACACACATAGAGAAAGCTACCATTACATTAGTGGCAAGGCTGTCATATATATAAGTCTGTTTCCACTACCAGTCTCTCACCTGGAAAACACAGAGAAAGCTACCATTACATTAGTGGCAAGGCTGTCAGATATATTGGCCTGTTTCCACTACCATTTTCTCACCTGAATCATCCCCTGTGTCCAATACAGCTGGTTCTTCTTCGATCAAAGCCGTTGCCTCATCTGATGCTTTTGTTTCCTCAGTTACTGGTGTTTCTGTGGCAACACTCTGAGACGAGCTGGTGGTTGTTTCTGTGGTAACCGAGGGAACTGGATCATCTGTCTGGGTTGAAGTTTCTGATGTTGAAATGCGCTGAAATGAGATTTTAAACAATGAAGAATCAATGCTCAAAATTGAACAGCACAAATTCGTAATTGAAGTGTCTAAATTAGTGTCAATTAATTTACAGATTTGGCTTGATTCTTGTTTAGCACACCCTAGGCGTTTATGTTATTTGTTATATTCTGTGTATGTGTCACTGTTGTTATGCATGACTTGCTTCTGTGTGGCAGGCTACTCTATATGTTTGTTTGTTTGAATGTTTGTTTGGATTTTTCGCCGTATTCAACAGTATTTCAGTCATATAACGGCGGTCAGTTAAGCTACTCACACTTTTCCTGGGTAAGCTGGTTTACCAGTACTAAGTGCACATACTTATGCCAGTAACTGACAACTGCCCTACTTGAATCAGAGGTAGGGGGAGAATGGCCCTAGAAATAATTTCATGACCAATCCCCACACAAGTTATGTGGCTGGGCTGGGAATCGAACCCGCTATCCTCAGATTTGTAGTCCAGCGCTCTACCAACTGAGCTAGCCGGCCTGGCAGGCTACTCTATATTGGTGTTTTATCCAGGCCCATTTTACGCGGCGCCATGCCTCTTTATTCAAGCGCCACTTTGCCCTTTTCAAAGGCAAAAGCTGCCACTTGCCCTAATCAATAACGATCTTAATTGCCTCTTGACCACTTTTATCGGCCCTATGTCTGCTAAAAGGGCACCCACTTTTTTCTGTTATTAACGCTCTGACTGTGACACATGCATTTCTAATCGATTTGATTAAATCGATTACTGCGCTCGATTTATTGCCGACACACGTTTCTAAGCGATTTGATTTAAGCGATTACTGTACTAATGATTGTCAGCTTGATTCTTGAACCTGATTCTTAAACCGACCAAAGTGGTGACATGAAGGTCTAATTGAGAATGCGGAAACGATTAACTTAATGATACATAACGTAAACTCGTAGATTGGACAAATCCCCATTTCACTATCCGTGTTCGTTACGGATTGATTCTTTGAATTAATACGATTCATTATTTCTATCGACAAATACTTTTAGCACTGCGAAAATGTAAAATTACAAATAATTACCTTAAGTTGCTTAACTTCGGGTCAAATACCGGTCACCCGTAGTCGGTTTCTCTGTCTAGAGACTTGAGGTGTGAAAGGGAACCAAGTTGTATATTGGTATGCGTGTCAATTATGACTTACCTGTGAACACCTTTTGGGCCCCAAATGTAAAAACAATACTAGCCCCTACTAAATATTCCCGGAGGTCATTTAAAATGGCCTCACACAGATGTTTTCATTACAGATTATATTTTATTTCCAAACTTTCCTAATCAAAACCTTAAAAAATACGTAGAGCAGTTCTGATCAGTGTATTGGACATACAGTAAATTATCTTATTATATATTGTTTTTGTACTTGCGTGTTAAATCGTCGGATAATGTTTTTCTCGTTAGTTTAATCCGTGTGAATATTGAATATTGCGTGTGCCAAAACTTGTATTTGGTACAAGAGTGTGCTAACATGCTTTTATATGTTGTTATTATTTTTATATAAAAAATTTGTTTATATAAATATGATACCCATAGCCACCACACTGACACACATGTGCCCTTTTAAAAGAACACAGCACGCTAAAATGCTCTTTCTGAATATATTGCGCCATGCCCCTCTGCCTTCATGGATAAAACACTCTATATACATGATGTTGTACGCACTCGCGCCTATTAGTTACGTAGAACATATACCCATTTTAGTACTAGTGGCGTCCAATCTAGTAGAAGCCTCCCAAGGATTTTCTTTTGTTAAACGAAGCTAACAATGACAAGCTATAGTGTTATTTAGAATGGACAAATAAAACAACATCTGCACCTACAATTCTGTGCTCTTGCATCCATAGTGACCCATAAGGGAAACAAAATGTTTGTTTCAGGTTACCCAACTACCCCCAAAAAATGCCCCGACCCTAGAACATTTTATTGAGTGGGTCAGATATTGTTTATTTTACTTTTTTCCAATAATTTAATGTTTTTTGGATAAATAAGCGTTTTGTTTTGATAGTATCCACTTCAAAACAATGTTATGTGATATTAGAGTAAGGGTGTCACATTATACCGGTATATTGGTTTATTGCAATGTTTGATTCTGCAATAAAATATTGCAATATGAATGTACATACCGATATATTGCATTAGTTATGTGGTCTTTGTACAGTTTCGTGTTTTGTCTTGTTATTATCACTTTACAGTTATGTGTTTTTTTGTTGGTATTATTACCTTGATTACAACACTTTTGACTGAATTAAAACACACTTATTGTCAGTGATAAACAAACCAGTATTATTTTGTAAAGTAATATTTCCATTTATGTTTGGTATTTATTTTTTTCTCTTAAAATGTTTATGCTTAATAATGCATTAAACCTGATATATGTACATTGTTTCCAGTTAAAATAAAGATTGGAATACACAAATAGTTTATGCATAAATCAAATATACATCACGAATAGAGTACTGTGGAATCACTAATTTTCGCGCTTTTTGCGCTCCCCCCATTGCGTGAATTTATGACCACCGCTAATATTTACTGATTTCGTAGTGTAGCAACACATTGGGAGCTTACACGTGCATTCAAATGTACGTCGGTAATCGTTGGTAAATATACACAGATAGGACAATATGTTAAGATGCAAATGTTTGTAATGAATGTTTTTGAATATTTTCTTCATCGGCTTCATTCTGATTAATGAATGCACATTTTCTTCTTTTAAATTAAATTGTGGGTGTTTATGTATATTTAAATGCGGTCATACACTGCAGGTCCGCTATATCGCGATTCTTGGGGTCCATATATATATATATATATATATATATATATATATATATATACCTCAAAATATAAACATAATTAACTTGCCTTTTTCATGGTTGTTAACATCCTTCATGTGTTATATTCATAAGTAAAATTTTACATTTGTATACAAAATAATAAAGATCTAATATAATTCCTTGTAATTAATTTCAAATCGCGTGTAATCAATTTGAAAGGCGTTTCGCCTTTCCGAACATTATTGTTATGATGATAACACAGTTTATATTTTACCATTAAACTGCAAATGTATTCCATGTTAATCCTTTGTTCTGATAAATAGCGTGCAAAAATTATGCCGACATGTACGTCACGTCATCCGCATGGAAAACATGGGTGCCTTGATTGGCATAAAAACACTTTGTAGCGCAGAGTACATTGAGATCTTTACTTTTGTATAAATATTTCTTAACGTCTAACAGCAAAATTGCATTTCTATAACACAGTTGCGCAAAGGCACGATTTTGAACACTCGTAATACAATGAGTAAAAGGAACATGAAGATGTTACTTTTCACAACTTGATTTTTTGAGTACAAATTAGAGCCCTTGATGTGGAGCCAAAAAGAGTACTACAATCGGCACTTAATTAACAACAAGGCGTCAGTTTGACATAACGTGACATATTGTACCTATTGTCTCGCCTTAATCTGTGACCACTGTTGTCAATTAAGAGCCTAATCCGGTACTAAAATACGTGTTTATTACAACGAACAAGCCGTCACAATAGGACCTCTGATTGGCTTTCTGTATGGTTTTTTTATTCTATTGCATAATTGAGACATATTTAGTGTAAAAAACAATTATCGTTTGTTTTTTTTTTTTTTTTTTCAAAATCGTAGTTGTGCGAATTTAAGACCGCGCGAATATGTCCGCAATCGCAAGTGTGCGTAATTTGTACCACGCGAATTCAAGTGATTCCACAGTACCTGTACATGTAAAAAAATACTCTGCATGCAATATAATAAATTTAGTGAACAGCCATGACAGGCGGTTTGAGAGTGTTGCTCATAATTGTTTTGCTTTTCTATCTGCTGTTGATATGTTGCTATTGTTGCCCGTGTCATCATAATGTTGAAAATAAGAAGTAAAAAAAAACATCCTATAAAATATTGTGCTGTTCACAGTGATTTTATCAATCTTACGCTTATTATATACATAAATATAAAGGTTGCAATATATCGCAATAAATATCATGATAAATTAAAAATACCTCAATATATCGCAATATTGGTTTCTAATATCGTGACAACCCTATATTAGAGACATGTTTTGAATATTCATTCAGTTTTTAAAGCTTCAAGTTGACCATTTACCAAATAAACAAAAATAATTCCCTACCAACCTACCCTTTTTGGGCATGTAACCTGAAACAAACATAATTTTTTTATGCCAAATTAACATACCTTTTTGCTGGTTTGAGACGCTGTGTTATTGGTAGAGAGTCGTGACCGTTTCTTGGGGGGCTCTTTGGTGTCTTCCCCGTTGAATGTGTACTCATCTGTGGAAGGTACGCGATGTCTCTGCGGCGGATACTCCTCTGATGATGTTACCGTGTCATCTGGCATCGAGACCTGACAAAACACTCATTAGAGGGTTTATATATTTTATTTCTTAAAATAACAAGGCATTTTTCCAGTATTTCATAAACAGCCAAAATTATCCTGTCTGCAAGTTTGTATACATTTATCATCACAATTGACTTCGACATAATAGGACTGTGACAATTTTAATCATGTATACGAGGTAAAATTGAGAAAAACAACATTTCTTGTTCATGCGAATATGAATATGTAATTTTTGCTGCAATGCATTACTTCAGTTGTTATTAGATATAAATAAATGACTTATACAATAATTTTTTAACACCAATGACATTTATTATAAGAGAAACAAGAAATGGAACATTGATGCAACATACAAAATAATATATAAATTACATTATATTTTAGTAGCAATAATATTTTCTTTTTCTGAGATCAATTTTTCATAACAAGAAACCAAATATGCCTAAAAATAATAGCTATTGTATGTTAAAGCAATGCATGTTTTGGACCATTCTTTTCTCACCTGTTTGCGCTTGGCTTCCTTGCTGGTGGTGATGGAGGTGGAGGACACCCTCTGTACCTCCTCCTCCTCCTCCTCCTCCTCTCCCTCCTCCTTCTGTTCAACCTCCGAGAGGAGCTCCTGGTGGACCTTCAGTTCCTGAAGTGCCTTGGCAAACCCTGAACGAACACACGCTTTCATTAAAATTAGTAAACGGCAAGGCTTGTATGTGTACTTTTCGTATATAAAGTATGAAAAAGAACAAAATGTTCAGCTGGTTTTTAAAATAAGTACAGCAGCTGGTTTTTAAAATAAGTACAGGGAACAGCTTGTATGTAAATGTTTTGTATATTACTTATAAAAAAGATCAAAATATTCACATGGTTTAAATAAAATAAGTACAGGTCACACAGCATGTATTGTCATTTTTTGTATATGAAATACTATAAAGACCAAAATGTTCATACGGTTGAATTAAAATAACAGGGAAAGGCTTGTATTTGAATATTCTGTATATGAAATACTATAAAGATTGAAATGTTCACATGGTTTCATTAAAATAAGTGTAGGACAAGGATTGTATCTGGTTATTCTGTATATGAAATACAAAATATTATTGTTGTCTAAAATGATCATGTCAAACTCTGAAAAAACAAAGAAATTACAAAATTTTAAAAAATTGCTGGTACACATGTCACGAACCTGAAGTGCGTTTTATGCTAAGTTTCTTGAGATCAGTGTCAATGGGTTTTATCTGGTCCTTAGGAATGACCGCTCTCTGGTGAAGTCCCCCGAAGAATCGCACATCATAGCGCTCGCTGTCCACGTAGTGTATCACCTTGGCGGGCCAGTAGCTGTAGCCTTTTAGCTTGGCGTAGACCAGCTCATGTTGGGGGTCCTGCAGGCAGTTAATGAGCAACCATAAACTCTGATCGCAATTGCCCAACACTGGGTCCTAGAAACTGTGGTGCAGTGTGGAATGGTAGAAACACTTTGACAATTAAAGGGGGCATTTAAAATTCTGGTGTGGTGAACAGTCTAGCACACTATGAGAAACCTCTGAATGAGCTGTCAGACACCATGAAACGATTATAATGTAATTATTTGGTTAAACTTACTTACTTGGTGAAACTTAATGCACGCATCTACTTGTTTCAGCAAATCATGCATTTTTTTTACTAAAATAAGTCAAACAACCAGTAGTATGAATATGTATGAGGTGTGAGGTGTATTACAATTTTTTTTCAGACAAATATATTTTTTGGTCAGAAAATTCTGACTGCCCAATAAGTTTCGCATTTTCTGGTATATTTTTCATTGTATTTCATAGACACAGCTGAGCAAAGATGTTTTCGTGTATGGATATTGGCTGTTCAAAATTACGTAAACATCCAAGGACGTAATCTCTGTGAAATTTTGTTTATAGTTATTAATTTATACTGGCAAACCGACATCAAAACAGTTAGAAAGTTCATGTACTAGAAACTACAGTAAGCAATGCCTTATGGCATGCTCTAATGTATTAAAACCAATTCAGGCAACGTCAAAATAAACATTACAATGTTTAAATACAAATTTATCTATTATGCAACAACATGAACACAGTATTGCATGAAGATAAGTTTATTTTGCGAGGCTCAGAAACTGGGCACATTGTTCACGTTTTCGTGCCGAGCAAACAAACTTATCTTGATTCAACACTTACCTAGCATTCTATTTATACCATCATATTCTGTCTTTGTTTTCAAAATAAGCGGAAGACAAAGTACTAAATAAACATTAAAAACATCAAATGATGTCATGAAAAAATAAAAAAGATGATGACATTATACTGCATGTGTTTGCTTTATCACCACAGTGTTGAAATACAGCTAAGTTTATACCATGGCGTGTTATTTCATCGATACCTGTGTGATGATGGGATAAAAAAAATTCATTGTTTAATATCAAAGAATATGTAAACTTACGCAAGGTTGTGCAAACCAGTGTCTGGGTTTTGCATTGGACATGTAGTAGCAGTTCTGGCACTGTGCCATCTCATCAATCTAAAACAGGAGGCAGCAAACAGATTTTCATAAGACTGTTAAGATGAGTAAGTCATTTGAAATTTAGTATGATAAATAAGCTTTTTGAAGTTAAGTAGGATAAATAAGTCCTTTGAAGATAAGTATGATAAATAAGTCATTTGAAATTTAGTATGATAAATAAGTCCTTTGAAGTTTAGTATCATTAATAAGTCCTTTGAAGTTTAGAATGATAAATAAGTCCTTTGAAGTTTAGTATGATAAATAAGTCCTTTGAAGTTTAGTATGATAAATTAGTCCTTTGAAGTTTAGTATCATGAATAAGTTCTTTGTAGTTTAATATGATAAATAAGTCCTTTGAAGTTTATTATCATAAATAAGTCCTTGAAGTTTAGAATGATAAATAAGTCCTTTGTAGTTTAGAATGATAAATAAGTCCTTTGAAGTTTAGTATGATAGATATAAGTCCTTTGAAGTTTAGTATCATAAATAAGTCCTTTGTAGTTTATAATGATAAATAAGTCCTTTGAAGTTTAGTATTATAGAAAAGTCCTTTGAAGTTCAGTATGATAAATAAGTCCTTTGAAGTTGAAGTTTAGTATGATAAATAAGTCCTTCTAAGTTAAGTATGATAAATAAGTCATTTGAAATTTTGTATGATAAATAAGCCCTTTGAAGTTTAGTATGATAAATAAGTCCTTTGAAGTTTAGTATGATAAATAAGTCCTTTGAAATTTGGTATGATATATAAGTCCTTTGAAATTTAGTTTGATAAATAAGTCCTTTGAAATTTAGTATAATAAATAAGTCATTTGCAGTTAGTAAACACTCTATAATGTGAAATTAGAATGAGACATCAAACATAGAATGGGCCTGCTATATTTCTTGGCTCATATATTACTGAGAAATTCACGATGGTTAAGTAGGTTTGTTAAATTTATAGATTATTTGCAGTATTTTAGGCATGTTTCCTTTACTTTTTCCTTTAAAACATTTTTCCTTGACAGTTTTCACTTTCCTTAAAAACTGTGTCCATGCATGCATGAACACAGACCTATTTTATTGTGAACATTGTTTTGGTTCATACAAAAATACAGTATTAAAGTAAAATCAAGTTCATTGATGTAGTCATGAAGTCAGATGTCCACCGCACTAATTAATTTATCAAGTATTTAATTTTCATACAGTTAATGGTATATAAAACATTGGTGTAATCAATCAGTTTATTCTATATTTGATGTCTTATTCTAACTTCACATAATAGTGTGTTAGTATGATAAATAAGTCATTTGAAGTTTAGTATGATACATAAGTCATTTGAAGTTTAATACAATAAATTAGTCATTTGAATTAATAAATGTTAATACATGTAACTGTAGTCGAAATAATCAAGGGCTGCTGAACATCTTAAAATAATTTAATTTGAAAATTTGGCATACATTCCCATTCGTGTAGGTAAATACTATAGAATGACAATTTTATTGAAAAATCTGGCAAGTAATTTTTTATTTTAAACTGTTATCTAGCTAACAACACATTTAGTCCCCAATTATAGTTAATGTGACTTAATGAATGTACAAATACTGGACACACAATTCTTGAGTTTACAAATTTTACAACTTCTAAACTGGCAAAAAGTCATCTAAAAAGTGTTCGATAAAGTACACAGTAAAGTATTTACATCATATTTGCAATCTTTTATCATGATTTTAGCCATCTCTGTCATGCCCCCAGATACTTCTTCTGCAACAAGCCAAAATGTAACACATTTACATAACCATATAATGGAAAAATGAAGATTAAACCTTGAAAATATGCTTTGAATATATACAACATGTCAATCATTATTGCTGAAAGATAGAGGCATTTTTACATTTAAACCTAGTAAAACATGTAAATAAGCGGTAAAAATACATTTCACTTTTAGGGCTGTTCCAGGAAAAAAGGCGATGGAGGGGGGGGGGGGGGTACTACCAACACAAACTTCTTTTTTTCAAGTTACTGATAATCAGTTTTATCCCCTCTATTACAACCCACCCACCGAATTTTAATACATCGGCGTTCCTGGAACAGCCCTTAAGAGTAAAATATAAACAAAATGAACCAGTTAATTTAAAACTAATGCTGCCTCTTGATCTCCGAACAAAAAAAACATCTGAAAATAAGTAAATATCTTAACAAAATATTACTACAATTCTGGAACTTTATGTTTGACGTCGAATGTTGTTGCTTGCAATTACACTCTTATATCTGAGTGGTCACGTTTTTTTTTTTCACCTGTGGGGGAAAGGTGGCCAGGCCCTTTTAGATGGGGAATTTTACGACAAAAGCGGATTTTTTTTTTTGGAAAGCATTATGACATGTTTATATTCTACTTTGATATAAAAAATTAATGAATTGTTTTACTACAAATCATATGGTAACTTAGATTATGCACTAAATTAGTTTGATGAAAAATTGCTGGGATTGTGTATGAAAATTCCTTTATATTAGCCATATTTTGTCAGAGTTTGCTCAAACATTTTCCAAATAAAGCTAACATTCTGAGGGGAATTTTAAGGTAAATACACGGGAATGGGGCCGAATTTCGGTCCCAAATTGGCCCTAGAAAAACACTGTGAATACACAATTTTTTATGCAAAGGCCTACCTCCGTATATCAACACCATATTATGCAGGATGTTGTGGGTATCTGCGAGGAATTCCTCGATGCACTTGTACTTGTGTGCGATGATTTTCTGCTCCATCTTGTTCAGATCCATGGACTTGTACACGAACAGGGGCATGTTCTTCTTCTCCTCGTCCCTGTGACCGATACGATGAAGTTCTCGTGTCTAGAAATAGACAGCAAAATCATAAAGTTCTTGTGTCTAGAAATAGAATTCAATACGATTAAGTTCTTGTGTCTAGAAATAGAAAGCAATACTATGAAGCTCTTGTGTCTAGAAATAGAAAGCAATATTATGAAGTTCTTGTGTCTAGAAATAGAATTCAGTACGATGAAGCCCTCATGTCAATAATATATATAAATAGAAAACCAATATGATAAAGCTCTTGTGTCTAGAAATAGAGGGCAATATGATACAGCTATTGTGTCTAAAAATAAAAGTCAATATTATTAAGTTTACGCACGATAATATGGCAAAGCTGAGCCAGAGCTCACTCTGCCACTTGCCAAATTAGCCAATGGCTACAAATTTTCAGCATTTGGCTGAAGAAATTTCCAATCTTTGGCTAAAACTTTCTCTTCATAAAACTTATTAAATACCAAATATAACTAGGATTTCAACAAAGTATGGCCTTTGGCTAAAAAATTTGCGTTAGCCCACGGAGGCCCTGAGCTGGTGCATTTATGACAGAAGACATTAAATGTACATGACGTGAGGCTTGCAAATCTAGTAAAGGAATGACATTGCTGTGATTGTAAAACAAACATTTGTGACATAACTTCCGTTTATGGTCACTGAACAACATATGTTTCCCATCCGTACCTTTTCTTTCAATCTAACGATTGTGTAACTTAGTAAGGTATTCAGCAACTTCCGCTTGGTCATCTTTTTCTTTCTGGATGACTGTAAATGATAGAACAAACAAATTTAATACCATCTACATCAAACAAGGACATATTGGCTTTAGAACTTATAATGAGTGAATGAATCTAAGAAAAGAAACTTTAGAAAAGTGATTATCCCACTTTTGCAACATACATTTACATAAACATTATAAATACTGTAATGATTTTATTTCCTTGTTTTAACAATATTTATAACGATAATAAACTTTATTCCACATTCATTCAAAAATGACTAGTCATAACTGAATGTTCATCTAAAACATCTATGCACACTTTGCTCATAAACAGTACTGGTATAAGACAACCAATTCCATGAAAAATCATCAAGAAAGGTCGTAGCCAAAATATGTGCTTTCTTGATGATAGCCAAAATATGTGCAAGTGCAATCAGTTTAATAAAATATCTTGTGTCAAGGCTAGACCGTATGGTATGCAGAAACTAACAATTGTGTAAGTTTATAGAAGGACTTTTATAGAAAATTATAGGTAGTTTATAGAAGTACATTAAATAAAACAAACAAGAACTCATGGCATACCACAGAGATAATTACTACAAATTCAAATATAAAAGCAAGACAGACATTAAGAAATAATACGCACACAGCTTTAGACAAGTACAACTTTTGTGCCTTCACATTTCACAATTTTGTGTGTGTGAAATATGCGCTAGAAAGTAAAACCAGAACCATGATCAAAGGGATGTGTACAATGAAAGATAAAATATCAATGTTAAACATGCAGACTTGCTACACAATCGGTTCAAGATCAAGATAAAAATCATAAATAACAAGAGTTTTTCGTACAACAGGTATGCCCCTTCTAGGTTAAAAGCAATCTTTAAAGTATCAAGTTTGGTGTAGATCAAATGAAAACTCTTGGACATAGAGGCTCATTTTAAATAATACAAGGGCCAGTACTCCACAGTTCCTGGAAAGATTTTCACCAAGTTTGGTGACGATCGAATTAAAACTGTTGGACTTAGAGAACGGAAACGACTAAAAAGGCTAATTAAAGGGCCATGACTCCACAATTCCTAGGACGATTTGGCTGAATTGGCCAAGATATTATGACCCTAAAATTTTTCATAAAGTTTGGTGAAGATCGGATGAAAACTGTTTGACTTAGAGAGCGGAAACAGCTAAAAAGGCCAATCTTAGATAATTCAAGGGCTGTAACTCCACAATTCCTAAGGCGATTTGGCTTATCACCAAACTAGGCCTAGATATTATGCCCACAAACATTTTCATGAAGTTTGGTGAAGATCAGATGAAAACTGTTAGACTTAGAGAGTGGAAATGGAAGTGGTGTACAGACCGACCGCCATTAGCAAACCATTATACCCCGCCATCTTCGATGGGGGGCATAATTAAAGGTACAACAACAACCGAAAAAATATGAAAAAGAAGAACAACAAACAAGTTGTACTTTTATCCCCTATGTAGGTTAAAAATACAGAGAAATATATTGGCATTTTTTTATGAAAATAAATTGTGGCAGGAAATAATTTTACAGGTTGTTATAAATTCTGCAAATAACGTCTGGGCAATGTAAATTATAATGTTATCATGTTATAAAGAATGTATGCATGCAAATGAAAAGTTTTGGCAATTTAAATTAATTTATGATCATTTTATGCTGGAGTTAAAAGTACCTTCATTCCCTCAATAACTGTAAAATACTTTTGATCTATCACTAGTCACTATACAGCAGCATACTTCAATTAATATGGTTTTAACATAGTTTCCATAGATCATGTCACTTACGGCTTCCTGTTAGTGAAGAACAATATTACAATTCTTGTGCAGAGGATTTCGGGCAAAAGTATAACTACTGTAGTTGGGAATTTTAAATCTTAAAATAATGAGATTATTTCAGGAAGTTACAAATCAGGAAAAAAACAACCTCAGTCCTTATACATAAAGAACAAAATATTTACAGCATGAAAGGTTGTAGCGCAAATGTATGACGTATGTGAAACATAATCCAAGTGTTCTTAAATATTTTACTTATAGATGTCTACATGTTTCCTACACCAGTTTCACATGCCCCATTTTAACAATGAACTAGACACTGCTTTCTAATAATTAGGGATGTCAACGAATAATCAAATAAGTGATTATTCAAATACTGCAAAACCATTAATAACCATGGGGCACTAATTTTCATGGATTTCGAGGATGGAACTAACCACAAATTTAAGTTTCCAACGAATAATAATTCGGCTAGATAATTTTTTTGGCCGAATTTGCGCTCTAAGATATAGTTTTCTAGTACATATACCCAGGATTGTCATTATCAAATGAAACAAGCGATTCTTATATAAATCTAAGTGATTAAGCCAAGGGTCTGGGGGGGGGGGGGGCCTTGTGATATTACCTATTGCAATTTTTAAGTTCCTGAAAAAACAACAGATTTTCTCATGATTTTAAACGATGAATTTGATCGGCAATCCGTATACCTACATGAAGACAATGTAAATATAATGTTTATAGTAATTAAATGAAGTATAAGAGTTTGTTTATGATAAATACATTACCTGAAACATGATGTGCATTTATATCATAAATTAATCAGTTTAATATCCAGTTTATTTTGTGTGTGACAAATAGCCCCTATCTAATCTGCATACACTCCAAATGAGGCTCCGGTGTAATATACTGTGTACCTTATTGACACTTGACATATCCGATTTATCTGCCTATCATGCAGTAACGCTGTATATGCATTGCTATCTTCTTTCAGATAGACTGTGTGCATAGTAAACACTCTCCATGCAAAAAGCTTGGACCACGTTTTACGACTTCGGTTTTTGGCAGTCGACGGGCCCACCTTCCACAGTGGCGTGCCGTGTTTATTTCATAACAAGGGTCTATTGCTTAATTGACAGGTCGATAATAGGGCCCACTTATTGCGGGGACGCTCCGTTTATGACAGTAAGGTGTTACAAACAGAAAACATCGATACGATTGACGCATTTCTAGATGGGTTTCTTAAATAATAAAATTGAAAATCCACAAGTTCAAGTGCCCACGAAAGTCATTTAAAAAAAACAACACGAAATTTCATGCCGACGAATATATATGGTTTTGCAGTACCTAACCAAATATTCAAATACTAAATGATTACTTAAATAATAAATATCAAATAATTCTTTTTTAATGGACCATTTAAGTTATATTCACAGCCAACATATGTTGTTAAGACAGCTTGCTAAGTTGACACGTCAGTTAACACCTTGGAGGCCTGTATATACAATTTGTGAAAACAGATATTTGATACCTATGATCAACTGGCGCGCACTAACTGGCAAATAACACAAAAACAAATAAATACACAAGCATCACCCAATTAGAGGATTGCAGGCACCTTTCTCCAAATCAGTGAGAGAACCACAGTACGCAGAGTTGTAATATGTTAAAGGGACTTGTTCACCGATTTTTTTTTTTTTCAAATATAACATTAAATGTCTAAACTGTAAAAACTAAAGCATAAAAAAATAAAAAAAAATGTGCCGCCACCGATCATTGAACCTACGACCTTTCGATCAAAAATATGGCAGGCAAATTGCTCGGCCAATCTAATTTATATACATGTTCCATTTTTACTTTATGTACTTAAGTGATTCACATGTTTTCAACAATTTCTATGAAAACAACAGAAGTTTTGCAAAATATTCAATTGTTTCGCATTTCAGTATCATTTTATCCATTTCAACTGATGATTATTCATCAACGAAACATTATTTCCAATATATTTCTATGTCAGTAGTGCTATTTCGCTATTTTATATACAGTTTTCTTATATTATTGGAATCTGTGACAAAATGTTGGGAAATTGTCACTTCTTCAATCTGTAAACAGGTCCCTTCAATAGCCTCTGATCAAGATATATCTAGGTTTATTATACCTCACTTCATTTTCACATTGTAAAATCCCATAAACCCATCCCTGCATAATTTTAATACATCATGAAGTTGGAAAGTATTATACACCGAGCAAGGCATAATTTTGAGTATACCCCGCGCGTAACTTAAAAATAGCAACTCGGGTTTCCGAGAAATCCGTATTGGCTAATGATCAGTAGGCAATTATGAAAAATATATTCAAAAAATCAATGTCGATGAGAGCTTGATTTTCCAACAATAAACTTTAGTTTACAATGTAGGACTAGTTTGTTCTTTAAATTACAGTATTTTTGTTCGGTGTAATAAAATAAATATCACAGGCATGTTGAGGGATATAGAAAATATTGCCCCCCTCGAAAAGTTATGTCAAGTAACATCACTTTCCTTGAGGTGCAATATTTACTATACCCCTCAACTGCCTATGATATTTATATAATATTGTCTCTACACTTTGTAGCTGCTATTGATGAGTCATTATCGCTATGGTTACCTTGCATACAGCACAGATGTAGTTCAGATCGGAGGTGTCCTCATCCTGACAGTCCGCGTGGAAGACCCGCCAGCAGTCCGCACAAGCGTACATCTCACCCGGGCCATGACACTCGAAGCAGTACCAGTCGTGACCATCGTCATCCTACATTGTGCGGTATTGAAATTACATGACCACCAATCATCAAGCACTGCGGTAAAGGCTTTATTTTGAAATTACAGTACAATCAATCATTCTGCACTTAGGTATCTTTTTTAATTTTTTAAATTATGTTTTGAAAGACAAAATAATATCTTTATCCATATCATACCATGAATTTAAACTTTCTTTGCAAACAAAATTAAAATTGTTGTGTTCAAATTACATTTAAACATGTTTTTCATCAAATTTTATCTAAAATGAACTTCTATGTCTTGTAATAGCGCTACATGATGATTAACTTAATAGTTTTTTTTATTTGTAGATGTACCTGCCATTTTTCTGTTAAGATTATCCCTTTAAATACATTGCATCATTTCCAAATCCTTCCTATACAGTTGCAAAACATGATTTTGCCAGATGTTTTCATTAGACAAAACTTTGCGACACACAATTTACTTAGTTGTTTCTATCAGCAAAACATAAATGTCTAATATAATTGTATGCGTGTCATGGGAAACCTGGGTTTACTGCATGTGGGTAAAGTGTCGTCCTGGATCAGCCTGTGCAGCCAGCACAGGCTAATCCAGGACGACACGTTCCGCCTACAGTGAATTTATGTTTAGAACAGACTTTCTTGAAACAGAAAATACCATTAAAGCGGAAAGTGTCGTCCTAGATTAGCCTGTGCGGACTGCACAGGCTGATCCAGGACGACACTTTACGCAGATGCATTAAGCCCGGGTTTCCCATGACACGCCTAAAATGTTTGCATACTAATTCAAGTTCCCCAGGTTCGGGAACCCGGAATCCCTCGTATTCTAAGCCTGTCTTGGCTCCCTTGAATCCAACACCAGTGTAGGACAGGATCAGGTTATCAAGCACTGCATAGTGCAACTGCCTCTCAACTTCTGACTTTGACACATTGTGTTCACGTTCCATGTATCTGTTGAAAATATATAAAATTGTTACAGTTGCAATGAATGGGATTAGGAGATACAGAATATATAAAACAGATTTGTAATAGCCATGTAGACATCCATGTTAATTTAATACAAAATACATGTTAATATAGCTGCTTATTAGAATTAGAAATGACTATAAAAATTGATTGTCTTCTGCTGGTATAGAAAGTGGGCACTACTTTTTTTCACTTTGTAACCTGCGTATGACAGGTTTTATAGTTGGGCCTGGATTAAATTAAGGCAATTGATGCCGACCTAATGAATACAAACATGTTTTCTATGTCTGACCTATACTAAAAACGACATAAGCGTGTATAGTAGCAACGAAGCTGATCTAATGTAAATGCTATTCCATGTGTATTGGTATCTAATGATCATTTACACTCATGAATGGCAGTGTCCTAGATTTTGACACATCTTTAAAATGACCCCAATCTGATGGAGGTATCATCTGACAAGTTTTATTCTAAGACAAAGAAAGTTTTAAACTCTTATCTTCTATTAACATATGTGTGGATGTCAACCAACAGGTAATGGATATCCGGTGATCTTACTTTAACCGTACACTTTGTGCCACAAAAAATGTTAGACTGATTGACTACTTAAAGCAGTACTTACATTAAAACTCGAATAAAATCCATTTAGAATAAATGACATCCAATGATATATGAAAAGTCGGCATTCTATAAATACACTGTCTCAGGACAGTGCGCTCGACTATTCAACCGCTTTGTCAGAGTTATGGGCTTTTATCACTACAAACAAGAAAAATATTGAGCGGAAACCGTTTTTTTATTATTTAAGTAACAGTGACCTTGACCCCACCCAACCCATATGCAATCCCAAGCGAGGTCTCGATATAAGTTATCAATGTCTTAAGTTTCATTAAAATATCTCAATGCGTTTTCAAGTTATTGAGCGGAAACCGTTTATTTTTTTTATTTTTAGTAACAGCGACCTTGACCCCACCCACCCCATATGCAATCCCAAGCGAGGTCTCGATATAAGGTATCTATGTATTGAGTTTCATTAAAATATCTCAATGCGTTCTCAAGTTATTGAGCGGAAACCGTTTTTCTATTTTTAGTAACAGTGACCTTGACCCAACCCACCCCATATGCAATCCCAAGTGAAGTCTCGATATAAGGTATTTAAGTATTAACTTTCATTAAAATATCTCAATGCGTTCTTAAGTTATTGCGGAAGCCGTTTTTCTATTTTTAGTAACAGCGACCTTGACCCCACCCACCCCATATGCAATCCCAAGCGAGGTCTCAATATAAGGTATCAAAGTATTAAGTTTCATTAAAATATCTCAATGCGTTCTCAAGTTATTGAGCGGAAACCGTTTTTCTATTTTTAGTAACAGTGACCTTGACCCCACCCACCCCATATGCAACCCAAAGCGAGGTCTCTATATAAGGTATCTATGTATTAAGTTTCATTAAAATATCTCAATGTTTTCTCAAGTTATTGAGCGGAAACCCATTTTTCTATTTCTAGTAACAGTGAACTTGACCCCACCCATAAGGTATCAATGTACAGGGGTCTCTCTCTGGTTTGGGGGAAGAGTACCTGTACAGTCAGGCAGGGGAATTTTAGCATCGTTTTACACAGAAGGGGAAATTTAGACTTAGCAAACGAGTCAAAAATAAAAACTATTAAATATATTTTTCAAATCACTTTATTTAGTCTAACTCTTAACCTGACAACTTTATTCATGATAATTATCAATAAATTGAATATTATATATTTGATCCCCGAAAATTACTCCCATAAACAAAATGAAAACAAATTCGATGGCAGTTCATTAATGGGGAATTTTGGTCTGAAATGGGGGAAAAATATATACTTGTTCGTTGGGGGAATGATGCCGAATTTCGGCATCAAAATACTGAGATCGAGACCCCTGATGTATGAAGTTTCATTACAACAGCTCAATCCGTTTTCGAGTTATAGAGATATGGAGTTGTTGCACGCAAACTTTAACCTGAATTTCTCAGTACAAAAATGGGCATAATTCTGCTAAAATGCTGGTCATAGTTATGGGTCTTGACGTGACCTTATATATTGACCCTGAAGGCATGTGTGAGTACAAAAAGGGGCATAATTCTGCTAAATTGCAGGTCAGTGACCTAACAAAATGACCCCGAACACATGTGTGAAGTTTCAACTGAATATCTGTAGCAGTTACAGAGATATGTTCTTCTTGCACGCAAACCTTAACATTAATGTTCTCTTGCACGCAAACCTTAAACTGACTTATTTAAGTACAAAAAGGGGCATAATTCTACTAAAATGCTGGTCACAGTTATGGGTCTTGGCCAGTGACTTTAGATAATGACCCTGAAGGCATTTGTGAAGTTTCAGTTGAATATCTGTAGTAGATATAGAGATATGGAGTTGTTGCATGCAAACTTTAACCTGATTTTCTAAGTACAAAAAAGGGGCATAATTCTGCTAAATTGCAGGTCAGAGTTATGGGTCTTGGTCAGTGATCTCACATAATCACCCCAAACACATGTAAGAAGTTTCAATAGAATATCTGTAGTAGTTACAGAGATATGGACATGTTGCACGCAAACCTAAACCAGAGCATTATGCAGACACCGGTGAACAGTCAAGCTAAAAATGCATGGGGCATAGAGAAAAATAGAGAAAAATGGTGACAGTTGCCAACTGTTGGGGAATATTTTCATAATCATATCTGGAATTTCAAAATCAGCACGTTTGAGGTAAAGACAATCAGCTGTAGTCATTCAAACGACATTCAATAATACCTGGACAGCCTATCTACATTGGTGAGCTGCTTCTGAGATCGGATGTAAGCAATCCCATTTACCAGCTGTTGTACACGCTGTACACTCGCTTGTCGACGTTTCACTGTTTGCACCATCTTGATTCTGAAAGCAATTGTCTAAATCTGTGTATTCTGGAGATAAGTGGTTAAATTATTGATGCATTAATTATTAACTAAACAATTAACACAAAAGTAGTTTTGCTGATGGAACTTAATTTTCCAGCAACAGCAGCAGATAGAATAAGAATTTAAAAATCTATCTTTAAAGCATGGTAACTACTAGCCCGACAGCCCGGGGCAAGTGAAATGTAATTCGGGCTAGTAGAAATTCAGAAATGTATATAGTCGTGCTAGTGGAAAATGCATGATGATTCAGGAACTAGCCCGAAATGAAATAGATTGAAACAATTAATGTGAAAACTGCTTTAAAGAAATTGTTTAACTTTAACAGCAGCTTATATTATGTTAACTTTTTTTTTTAATGTTTGATTTTAAAAGTAAGTCCTAAATATAAAAATGTATCATAAAATATAGATAACCAATGTTTTTCATGATAAATGATATCATTATCAATCAAAATGAAAATCATAATAACAACGTAACTATGTATATTGTATTAATACTATAGTCTGAAACATATTTTATTTTAGATATTACATTTTGGGCATTTAAATTAGTCCGACAAAGAGCAAAGGTTCAGCTAATGAGCTATACATATAATTTCAATCAGTTATGTTTCCGGCAATTTACTTCAAAATTTAGACTGATACTATACGCACTGGACAGAAAGTGTTGCTGTAAATTCAATGCAATAACAACCCTTTTTAGTTTATAAGCAAAGTATTTCATCAATTTAATCTCGAGTTCTAAATAATGTTTAAAGGGGAAGTAATTAAATTTAAATAGGGCCAACTCGTTGATATTTCATGAAATTATCGATTTTTTCTGAGTCCTACAATAAGATCAAACGAATGACAATTCATTTACAATAATTGGTATTATACATAATAAGCTTATGTAAACGCTAACAACAAGGCATGCAAAATTACCTCGACAAACGTGAAAATATATTATATTTTTCACTGTTTTCATGTGTCAAAGATGGTGTACTGTGTAAAACGTTGAACACATAAATGTATGACGTCACAGGAAATCGCCAGGGAAATACCGCAAAGCTTGGTGACGTATTACACAAAACATTGGCATGAACCTGATCCGTCTTGCACCTGAGAAATTAACACCTGTTAAGAGATAATTTTAAGTTATCAGTTGTTTTAGAACTTAGTTGTGTGGTGTATACCAAATAAATTTAAAGAAAAACATGCCTAAGATCGTGGAATGTGTTCCAAATTTCTCCGTCGGGAGAAGTAAAGAGGTTAGTTCGAATGCATGCAGTTTGCACGTTAATTTGCACGTTGTGATAATTGCACACTAGCAGCATTGTCTGCTTATGAATTATAATTGAGTTAAGTATTGATTATTATAATGTGAATCACTCTTTTGTGTTTACTTTCAAATCTTGAATGTTTTACTGTGTTTTTCGAGGAATAGTTTATTTTTAACTAAGCACTGAGCTAAATACTTTACTCATAATGTTTACTTAAAGAACTAATTGTATTAATAATAGTGTGCCGCAAGATACTTTATATTGTGCAGTTAATATTACAATACTTATTTAGAAGTTGTTTTTTTTAAGAATTTTATGTGACCAAATGTTATTTTAGTATATTTATGACTGGTGGTGATAATTTGGTCATATATTGTGAAGAAATTAAAAAAATGTACCTCACTCCACTACAGTTTCCTTTTGTTTCGAATATATATATTACCAAATTTATATTACCACATTGTTTAAAAATCCATCATTTAACCCAGAACTTACAGCACACAAAATATTGAATAAAATAAAGCTCTATATGCTGATTTAAAAGTGTAAACAATACACATTGAATTTAAACACTAAATGATTTTCTGAATTGATAAGGTAATAGCCTTTCATTTGTTGAAAAGATTAGCCAGCAGATTTCTGGTTTAAAACTGTTTGGTCATCAGATATTCCATACAACAGTTACAACTGTACTGATTGTACCTCCTAAGTTATTCAAGAAAATCGATGGCCACAAATCCAGTAACAATACATTGGAATTCTAGTGTTGATTGGGTGAACTGTTGATGGCTATTCAATAAACTGCTTCACTTGTAATCAGTGATTAATTTACTGGGTTCAAGATATTCTTAGGTGTATAGATATCCCAATCTGTGTTTTTAGGGCCAATTTGGGGACGAAATCCGGGCCTATTCCCCTGTTAAAAAGTAAATGTAAGGTTTATTGCGAATAATCAGTGACCATAATATGACAACAATTGACAAAGATAGAGTAATTTTCATAAACAATCCCAGTAATGTTTCAAAAAAACAAGTGAGTGCATAATCTAATTTATCATTTGTAGCAGCACAATTCATTAAGGATTTATAACAAAGTATGTCTCCATGGCCTAGTGGTTAGAGCATTCGCCTACGGAGCGGGTGGTCGAAGGTTTGTGTCCTACACAGGGCATGTTCTGATATGGCCGGTTGCCTACCCAGCAGCTAGTTAAATCAAGGGGTACCAATTGCCTTCCTTCCGAGCGCCCGGCATATAGGATAGGAATCGGGAGTAAAGATGTTCATCAGTAAAGGTGTCTCATAAGTCAAAACTGGCTGGCCCTTAATCGCAAGGGATGACACTATAATAAACAAAAAACACACACTTTTATAAAGATGTACTGGTAATAATGTTTAAAAAAACACAACCTTTCTGCATACAATTCCCCATCTGAAGGGCCCCACCACCTTTCCCCCAAAGGCAAAAAAAAATCACTGCTACTTAGTGCTTGTTTTAAAGTCGAGTGATATATTTATGTAACAATGAAAGCAAGCTCAAAGCTTTTAAACATTAGAAACAAAAGTTAATGAACATAGCACTGCACTTTTGTTCTGTTGGTGTTAAAGAAATAATAAGTAGATTTATGTTAACAATTACTTGCAGTTTATATACTGGATTTTGCCAAATTCAGCCCAAAGTCAAAGTTACAAATTTAAATCATTACATAAAATTATGATTTACATTATGCTTGCTTGGACCTATTGAAAAAGCATTAAATAAATATTGGTTTACAGCAATTCAAGACCAATAAGCAAACACTGTATAGACATTGATTTATTGGATTAATGATGCATAACACTTGGCTTGTACAAATATAAGTATGTTTAATGTACACATGTTTGATTCTATGGACAATGTCGATTTTAGCATTGTTAACAGTGTTTTAGTTAGGGCCAATTTGGGGCCGAATTTCGGCCCCATTCCCCTGCTAAAAAAGTATAAAAAATTCCCCTCAGAATGTAACCTTTATTTTGAAAATTTTTTTTACCAAAAAAGGACTAAGATAGGGGCATTTTTGTAAACAGTCCCAGCAATTTTTCATCAAACCAAGTAAGTGCATAATCTAAGTAATCATTTGTAGCAAAGGAATTGATTAATGCTTTATAACAAAGTAAAATATAAACATCAAATGATGCTTTTTCTAAAAAAAAAATAATTCCCCTTTTGCCGTAAAATTCCCCATCTGAAGGGCCCCGCCACCTTTCCCCTTAAGGTGAAAAAAAACACTGGTTAACAATTTCTTGTAAATATTCTGTCCTTACATTCTCATTATAATATCGCTTAAAGGCAATACTCCCACACTATTGAACTTAAGTAAAAATAATATTGTCATTCTTAGCTAGCTTTTGTAATTCTTGGAATGGTAAAAATAGACAAAACATGAGAAATAACAGTGTTATGATAGGATATGCATGAAACTATTAACCTTTTTATTGCTTTTTAAAAATAACAAACATACATTTACCCACACATATTTAATATAGAACAAGAAAACCATAACATACACCATTAACATACATGTTTATCTGGCATATTATGAATTACAACATGTTAGGTTTTATATATTGTTTTTTAAATGTTAGTGGTACACAGAATGTATATAAGTAAAAATAAAATTATTTAATTTCTTATTCAGAATTCCGTTAAACAACTACTATATCTGCTTCTGATTTTATGTTGTTTTTGGATATTTTAACTTCTATCTTTTTAAAGTGCATTTATCTTTTACTTTAACAACACAATTTTTGATCTGAGAATTATTGCCCACTGTGCGGTGTGTACATGTATGTAGATGCCTGTCAAAGCTAGATTTAAAGTTTTCACACCCAAATGATTTTATGTATTTCCACCCACATCAACTGTGCTATAATGTCAATATATTGTTTGTTGTCACCAGCCTTACATTGTAATTGAATGCTCTAGTATGAGTATTAAATGAACTCTTAGAGGAAATGAGGCGTTTCATGGGAAAACCGTGCTAAATGCATGTGCGTAAAGTGTTATCCTGGATTAGCCTGTGCAGTCCGCACTTTCCGCTTTTTTAATGGTATTTTCTGTTTCAAGGAAGTCTCTTCTAAACATAAATTTCCTTTGTAGGCGGAAAGTGTCGTCCCGGATTAGCCTGTGCAGACTGCACATGTATTTAGCTCGGTTTTCCCACGACAGGCCTCAACCAAGCGTTGTCAAACATAGACATTATAAATGTTAAATGCCTTTCGTAAATAAGAAACAGATTTCAGTAGAATAAACGTCATTAACGTTCATTAGAACTAATGCCAATTTAAGATGTATTGAATTATGACCTATGGACTGTGAGTTTCAAACAGCACATGGATACACCAACATGGTCACATAACTCAAACATCACAGGGGTGTTGAAATGCCAAACTTGTTTACTTGTCCATGGACAAGTTCTTTGCAATAATCCACTTGTCGGCATGCAACGGTCACTTGTCTAAATAAAATATTGTTTTCATCGCAGGCCTTTCTGATATATGTTTTCATTGAATGATAAATAAAACACTAATTGTTATTCAAATGCATAAGAATATAATAATATGATAATTAACTTCCAACTCTTACATCATTTTCACACCCTGAAATTGTACTTGTCCATGGACAAGTAGACAGGAAAAATGTACTTGTCTGACAGTAAAATTAACCCCATCGGACAAGTCGGGCATAGGATTTCCACACCCCTGCATCACTTACAGTACTTATATGTTTGTGTTGTTCTTTGGTTTGGTAATGTCGGTGGGTCGGTTGGTCGGGCGGCAGACCACTTTCGTTTCCGCTCTCCAACAGATTTCAACCGATCTTCACCAAACTTCATGAAAATGTTTGTGGGAAAATTATCTCTATCTTCATCTTACTTGATATTTTAAAGATTGCTTTTACAAACAGCTCTTGTTAAAGCTTATGATACAATATACCAAGTTGGGTATTGGCCCCTTTAATTCTTCCATTAACATTTTGCATGTTTGGGGTGAGTCATTTGATAAAAAAACATACATGTTGACGGTCCTATGGCAGGAAATCTTGTAGTGTGATCCACTCTGAACTGTAACAAGAAATGTAACCCATACCAGCCAGGGAAATACAATGCCAGTGTGTACACTGTAGATAAAGATTCATTGATAACATGAAATCCCACTTCTGTATGATTTCAGGGTTGTCGAAGAAGGGAAAGTATATTCTGATTAATGTACTCTTATCAAGTGTGACAACCATTTGTTTAAGCATGAGTGTTTAGAATTTGTACATTCAATACTTTTTAAAATTACATTGAAATTAAATCGATCTCATATTATTCTTCGCGAGTGTTCTATCAAAGATAAAAAACAACTTTAAAAATTATCTTTTTTTATCAATGGGCTTACATGTGACATTCATGTAATTTTCTGCTCAAATTTTCAACTTTTCATAGGAGTGTTATGAACACCAATCCATAACAATTGCAGATTCAGGTGTGACCAGAATTAATATTGAAATTAACCTCTGTATCTGAGGCCCATTGAGTGATGTAGTACCGATCGATACTTGATGTATAAACTGTGTTTATGTATATTTTAAGGAATGCTTATCATTAAATATAGCCACGATAACAATGTATTTTTTTTGTTATGCAAAGACATGCTTTTCTTTCTACATTTTAACGATATAACAGTGTTCATTGTTATGCTTATTTTTATTCTCCAACCACTGCAGATAAAAACATGATTACCTGAACAAATTAATTAATTTCGGACTTTATGTCTCCATTATTGCAATCTATTTCAGAAATATTTTTTGATTTATCGTTGTTTATTGGCCAATAAACAATTATTTGGAGTTCTGATGCATAAGAATTAAACCATGACAGTGTTGGGCAGAGTGGTTTAATATCCACGCATTAGAATGACAAAGAGTTGTTTATTGGCCAATAAACAACGATAATGCGACAATTATTTAGATTCTAACATGGTTTGTAATGAGAACTATTATACTACGCTTCGCTCAGAATTGGGACTACTTTTTGCGTTGTTTATTGGATAATTTATTAATGATAATTTTGTTCTTTGCCTATAGAAAAAATGATCAAATATCATGTTAGAATAAGTTTTTATACTTAAATGCCTCTGCAAGTAATATCCAAGCTATAGAAACCTGTTGAATGCATATATGAATTTTTTTGCTCTGATGCATATAATATTATGTTCACTTAACCTTCTTAAAAAATAGTTATATATGGATATGATGCTCTTAACTTATCACTGCAAGTGTTAAAAATTCGGTTTGTATACCACTTAATAATAGTAAATGTGCTTGATTTATTTAGTTGCATACATTTATCTCTAAGAACCACTTGTCAAGTGCTTCCTTCAAAGTTAAAAATTTAGTTACAAACAATTAGAACATTTACATGCTCCAGCCTCAACAGTTTTAATCTTTAAATCGCTGATAAACCTTTGAATCTTAATGTCATTAAAATATTCATGTCAGCTGCTTTACCCAGCAGTTTTATCACTTAGAAAACTTGTTATTACTAGATCTCGGCGAATTTGAATGACCTCAAGTTTACATTCAAATGGCTCTGTAACCAACGAAAAATCTACTATTTATGTTAACTTTCTTTCTTGATTTTTAACTCTTAAAGGAGACTATCAATATATTAATATTTTAAAATGAGATGTAGTTTTATATTACATGGCTCTCATTACGTTGTCTGAAAAGGTGACGTATAGGGGTTACTTTTGGCAGCGTCGGCAGCAGCTGCAGCGTCCCCTTTAGTTGGTGCAGACAATAATTTTTTGTGCGAACTTTATGAAACTTTAGGGAAGTGTTAGTAGACATAAACTGTAGGTTTAGTTAAATTTTCAGCATAATTGCTCTTATCGTACTTGAGTTATGCCCATTTAAAAAAAAGACTTGTGCAGACAATAACTTCAGCAGTTTTTGTGCAGTCCTTATAAATCTTTAGGGAAGTGTAGGCATAAAACGATGGTTAAGTTTGGTTTTTGGCATAATTGCTCTTATAATACTTGAGTAATGCCCCGTCAGGCGAAACATCAGTCTCGCGTAGTTCTAGTTAAATAATTTCTGGTGCCGAATAAAGTCCCCATTTTTTCCCCTGTTTCAGTGAAAACTTTCCCATGTTTGAAGTAGAGGTTATTTAAAGAAGTTTCATTGATATTAAAGCTGCACAAAAGGTGAAAATGGCCAAATTCAAACTCTACAATAAATCAGTTATCTTATTGTCTGTCTTAGCATGTGTTTACGTGAGTTTGTAACCTACGTCAGAAACATTAGGTTTGCTGGATACTGTTTATTGAAGAAACACTGATCCTCCAAGTAAAACTGTGTACAAACACTAGCTGTATTTTCTTCCGAATTTTGGGGCGATGCATATTGAATTTCACTGTTCACTGTTAACATTTGGCGAGCTGCATGATATTCTACATAAAACACAAGGAGCTTTGGCTAGTTTTGTAGTGTTGAAAATGTAAACACCATACTGAACTTCAAACTGTTCAAATTCTATTTATTTCATGAAAATGTGTATACGTTTTTAGCTCATAATGCATTACCGTATTTTATATGAAGCGCGTCGTGGGAAAACCGGTCTTAATGCAGGTGCGTAAAGTGTCATCCCGGATTAGTCTGTGCAGTCCGCTCAGGCTAATCCAGGACGGCACTTCCCGCTTTAATGGTATTTTCTGTTTTAAGGAAGTCTCTTCAGAACATAAATCCACTGTAGGGGGAAAGTGCCGTCCTGGATTGGCCTCATATGTTTGTTTTCTCAACATTAAGCTTTTAATGTTTAGTTTAACGTGTATCACCTTGTTAGTGCCTTTAAATAGCATTTTATTGCCTTTATTAAAAAAGCTGGTCAGTAGTCATATTATTTATAAAAATAAAGTGTATAGCATTTGTAAATTAATAATTTCAATAAATGTTATTCTTTAATTACCCTCAAATGTAGAAACAACATAAAAGTCCCCTGTACTAGGGCCTCAGCCCCAGTCCCTAAATTTCAAAGGGCTTAGGCCCTATTTATTGGGTAAAATACTGCAGTACATTAGCTGAACATGGGACGGTATCCGGGTTTAATGTCAAATTATGTAGAAACATGAATAAGTTTAAAGAATAAAGGTGGAACTTACTTTATCAGAGCCACATTATAAGCTGAAGGCCCTTTACTAATATCAAATTTAGACATACATCCTTTTTTACATTGCTATGGCATAATTTGCATTTAGTTTCAAGATCTTCTGTCATTGATCCACCAAAACAGCAATACATCACTAAAAAAATGTATAGGGAACATAATACGTTACAACATATTCTCTATTTAGCTGTTATGTTATTATCCATGTTCTGTCATGTTTTACTATCTTTTTTCTTTCCTCAGATCATTGAGGCCATTGCCAATGCCATAGCATCGGTGGAAGGCGTGAGTGTGCTAGATGTTGACCCCGGACTGTCCACCAACCGGACTGTGTACACGTTTGTGGGGTCACCGGAAACAGTAGTTGAGGGAGCGCTGGCCGGGGCCCGGGTCGCCTTCCAGGCCATCGACATGAGGGTCCATCAGGGTATGAAATGGTGTGGCATTTGTAACAGAGCCCACACTGCCATTCTCCAAATTAGCAAATGGCTACACATTTGAATATCAGACTAAAATATAATCTGTTTGGCTAAATGGCTACAAATTTGAATATTAGACTAAAATATAATCTGTTTGGCTACAACATACTGGGCATTCTTAATAAAATTTAATAGATACAAATTAAAACAAATTAGCCTGTTCGCTACAAATGAAGGTAACTTTGGCTAAAGACAATTGTCAGCTAGAGGGAGCCCTGTGTGACATATGTCAATCATATGCAAATTAGTATAGTTTATTTATCCAATCACTGCTCTCGGATATTACATGTTTAAATGTTAACCTATTTTGCACAACAAAAGCATGTAGTAAAGCTTGTGATGTGTCTGTGAAGCTCAATGAATCGAAATTGATCCGTGAACAATAGCTGGGGAGAAGTGGCAATAACTGGAAATGTACTAGTATATGGCAGCATGGACAATGGACAGACATTGGCAGTTAAAGTGCACTTTCATTTTGTTCTTGCATTTACACATTTTACTTTACTTTTGTATTTAAAGTTAGCAAACACGTTTAAATGTTGTCACATTTTGTTAAAGTTGTTGAGTAATCTTGTTTGTTAATTAAATTTTTACACATGAGTTCAGTAAGCAAAATGCTGCTTTACATGATCAACAAATAAATAATGACAAAATCAATTGTTGTTTTTACAATGGGAATGCATAAGTATATGTCATAACAGTCATCAAAATTAACTGTTTGGGCAAGCAAGCCAGCATTCTTGAGGCGTGTTGTGGGAAAACAGTGCTTAATGCATGTGCGTAAAGTGTCGTCCCGGATCAGCCTGGAATTTACCAATGCAGGTCTTGCAGACATGTGCTAATTTTGACCACATGCAAAATGATTATGAACTTTCCTGTTGCAGGTGAGCACCCCCGTATAGGAGCGTTGGACGTGTGCCCGTTCATTCCGGTACAGAACGTTACCATGGAGGAGTGTGTCGAGTGTGCGAAGGAGTTCGGTGAAAAGCTCGCCATTGAACTCGGAGTGCCAGGTGTGAAAGTAGAAATGAGGCGTGTAGTGGAGTGGAATATATTTTGAATTGGGAAAAAAAAGCCATATTTTGCATTGCGAATGGGTCAGATATTCTGACCCATGAGGCTTATAGAAAAAGGCCTGTGGACTCTTTATGGACTCCTGATTCGAATGGACTCTGTATAGACTCCTGATTCTAATTGACCGTGTAAAGACTACTGATTCTCTGTATTAAGTAGGGATGGGACCGAATAATCGAATATTCAAATATTCGAATATCGGATAATATTCAAATCTAAAAAAACAAATACGAATATTCGATTTTCAAATTTATTTAAAGAACAACATTTCTTTTAAAAAATCTTGTTGTTTTGTCCAGTTTGAATTTGAAGTTAACATGAATTCCAGTCGTATTTCCTGCCTAGCAGGTGGGCGGGGGCAGTGTAACGTTTTGACAACACATGCCAAACATGTCCAGTTAACGACTATTGATAATCGGCAGGGGGGCCAAGTCTTTACAAGGGCCGCGAATTGACGGTTTGTAGGAGGCACGAATAAGACGCATTGTATCAACAAATAACAAAACTGGGCCATGTTGTGATAACGGTTTCACAGTTTGCACAAGGTGTACATTGTTGTTTATTGTCCTTAAGTGACAACTATCCGGTTAACTTCTTTACAGTAAATTACAATTACTGTCTAAGTAAACCAATAAAAATGAATCCATTATCAGCCAATCAATTTCTTTAACAAAATTAGCATGATCTGGTCTATATTAATATACTTCACTTGTAAATTATTCTCCATTATATCAACACCGTATATTATACAAGAGTCTTGATTAATAAACAATGCCACCATCATGTGCTTGGAAGTACTTAACGCGGTCATTAGACAAAACCCAGGCAACGTGTAATCTATGTAATGAGAAATTTGTGTACGGAACGATTAACAAATTAATTAACAATACATTTAACAATAACTTACATTTCTTTATATTTGCCTAACACTCACTAAGTTATATCGCTCATTTATCACTGAAACAAGGTAAAACAACTACGTACACGTAGTAAACATATTTGGGATAGGTAAATATTTGGACAGAGTGCCGTATATAGCAGTATTTACAAACGAATATTCGAATATATTCGAATACCTAAAACGAATATTTGAAAATTGATTTCAGTATTCGGTCCCATCCCTAGTATTAAGCAATCCAGGAAATTTAAAATTAAGTGATTAGCTAATTTATTTATAAATTGCTATATTAATTTAAATTGCAGTGTACCTTTATGCGGAGGCAGCCATGGACGGTTACCGGAAAACATTGCCCCAGATCCGGGCGGGGGAATATGAGGGTTTGCCGGAGAAGGTGAGCGTGTGATAGTCATTGTGTTTGTGGGTTCATATAAGAGATACACAATTGTGCTAGTGGTTATGTTCATTATTCAACTTCTAACTAACAAGTTAATAGTGATCAGTTTCAAACTTCATGCAACAATGTCTTTCTTGCTCGCAATATACTGGTAACATATTGGTTGTGTGAGTAGGCAGGATTTCAGAAAATACCTTTAGTTATATTTCTGAGGAAAATTCAAATTTGAAATTAGCTTGTTAAAAATATATTTTTTTACTTGGTCTTGTTTATAGAAATATCATGCTTTTGTATGTATAAGTTGTTGATCATTCAGTGTAGGTGACTTTTCAACAAGCTTTTAAAAATAATGTTGCTTTGGGACTGTGCTACTGTAGACAAAAGCGTTTGCTAAAGGACTGTGACATTTTCTGTTTATAGTATTGCACTGAGACTTACATGCATTAGTTGTAGGAGAATTTGTTTTGTGTGTAGCATTATAAGCTTAGATAGTAAACAACAATTTGGAGTTCTAATGTATAGGGTAAGGGTTAGGGATTAATAGGAATTAAATCATGAGTGCCCGAGTGGTTTAATAGAAACACATCAGAACGAAAATGCGAAAATTCTTCTGATTCTAACATGATCTGACAAATATGTTGCAATTGTAATTAGAACACGTTTTACTATGCTGCGCTCAGAGCCGGGACTACTTTTTGCATTTTTTATTGGGTAGTTTAACAATGATAATTGAGTTCTTTGTCTATAGAAAAATTCACCCAGTATCATGTTAAATATGTCATATTTAACAATAAGGTTGTGTACCAGACGCCTTGTTTAAATAAGAAAATATTTATTGTGGTTTTATAGTGGGTCATGTTGTGATGCTTTCTCTAATGGTCCTAGTTTTTGTTGACAGTGACAATAAACCTTAGTTTCCATCATTCACAGAGAGAATAGTTGGTGGCAGGGGATAATTTATTAATGGGAAATCCCTCCTGTTGGCACATTTCGAGATTCTAGTGGATTCAGAACATAAGACACTTTGAAGCCATGAGCTGTTACATGTCTCTAAAGTTCTCAAATCTAGACTGCTTAATTTTAAAGTGCAAATTTGATTGCTGAAATGTATATTGTACTCCATGGTTGATATGAAAGATTTTGAAAAGTGTTATTTGTGAGCTTAATGTTAAATCTCAGTAAAACCATCTCCAGTCTGACGCTACTATGTTATACGCTGACTGGATCTGATGACTTCGCATTAGGGGTCACATTCAGATGACCTTTTCAGGAGCCAATCAAACTGTTGCTTTTCTAATGTAGAGGTATCACTTCTATATAAACCACAAATACAATGCACTAAATTAACGTGAATTTTGGATGTTAATTCGCCTAAGGTACCACTATAATCATTGTTATCCATGAGAAACTTAAACTGTAAATAATTTATTCCCGAGGATCAGCTGGAAATGCATCTCTTTCGAAAACCGTGGCCAACTATTGTTGTGCAAAAGGCAATTTCATTGGGCGCAGTAGGGCTGGTATTTTATTGTTCGGAAGGTCATTTGAACATGACCTGTTATACGATGTCTTCAGATCCCAACAACATTAGGATTTGATTTTAATGAGATTGCTAAATGTTCAACATGCAGTTATTGCAAGCTAAAAATCAATTTTAATCTTCTTGTAAAGGCCAATTGTGTCATTATAATGTTCACTAAAATTGGTAAAAAAAAAAATAAATATTGTTTAACTGACAGATTTGGCTTGAGATAACAAAAACCCCAAAAGTGAATTTCATTTGATTTGCTGAAACTTTTCTAAATAGATATCAAAATACATTGGATAAATAAATTTTCTTCTGTATTACACAATGTAATTTTAGTGATTTATTTTCTTTCATTGAATTTAAATGACCAGATTTTGAAACCGGAATGGAAGCCTGATTTTGGACCCGCTGAGTTCGTGCCGACCTGGGGTGCCACGGTAACTGGGGCCCGGAAGTTCCTCATAGCGCTCAACATCAACCTGCTGGGAACCAAGGAACAGGCCCACAGGATTGCACTGAATATACGAGAGCAGGGACGTGGAAAAGATGAGGTACATGTACATGTATATATATATATGAGGCGTGTTGTGGGAAAATTGGGCTTAATGCATGTGCGTCAAGTGTCATCCCGGATTAGCCTGTGCAGTCCGCACAGCTGCTACTCATCGCCATGTTTTAAGATCAACCAAAAGGGGAGGTTACATTATACATTATTGCACTGTGGATTTTGTCTTATAATTAGTATTTATTTATAACTAGAAAATAATGTCTGGGTTAGCTGCAAAAGCAACCAAATAATTTATACAGATGAATTTCATCCTCTAATCTCCAAAGTTTGTGTCTATTAATGTGGTGGTTTCTATATTTTACTATAATTCATAACTATACTCATAGGATAATGTGATAATAAGTCGGGCAGTGTTTTCCTATTTCAGAGCATTTGAACTGTATTTCAAACTGACGGAAGGGTTTCCCGATCTGGAGCCCTGCTAGCATTACTTATTAGTGCTTTTGGCGAATATTGAGCTACTTTTTTATAGGTGTTCAATTTTATCAATAAATCTGCTAACTCAGGGCATTGCGTCATTTCTATTGGTCAGTTGATTCTATTAATCAAGTTAAAGGTGTTTACAAGGCAAAATAATCACGGTCTGTACATAAATGTAGTAGATTGAAACGCAGGTTTTAATCGGAATTTATGCATTTCCTAGGTAAATTTTGGCATATGTTAAGCAGCACATAACTTGTGTGGGGCTTGGTCATTAAATAATTGCTACTGCCGTTCTCCTACCTCTGATTCAAGGCCAGTTGTCAGTTACTGGCATAAGTATGTGTAATTGGTACTGGTAAATCATATAAATTTGGCTATGTTTGCTCAGGAAAAGTGTGAGTAGGTTAACTGACCGCTGTTATATGACTGAAATACTGTTCAATACGGCGAAAAATCCAAGCAAACAAACAAACAAGCTTCACAAAATGCTTCCATGAATAAATCTGACTCTCAATATTTGTGCAAAAAGACAGAAATTAGTGTGAATATACATTTATGTAAAAAAAAAAGATACCTTAAAATTATTCCTGCAAATGTCTTTTCAGCCTGGCAAACTGAAGCACGTGCAAGCCATAGGCTGGTACCTGGAGGAGGCCAACATGGCGCAGGTCTCTGTCAATATCTCAGACTTTGAGGAGACTGGTATACACACAGTGTACGAGGAGGTGTGCAAGGACGCAGAGGTGAGTGTAGATGAGGAATGGTTGCAGTTTTCAAGCATATATGAGGGGCGTCGTGAGAAAACCGGTCTTCATGCATTTGCTAATGTGTCGTCCCAGATGAGCCTGTGCAGTCTGCACAGGCTAATCAGGGATGGCACTTTCCGCTTTTTTGGTATTTACTGTTTCAAGAAAGGCTCTTCTAAACATAAATCCACTGTAGGCGGAAAGTGCCGTCCTGGATTAGCCTGTGCGGACTGCACAGGCTAATCCGGGACGACACTTTACGCACATGCATTAAGACCGGTTTTCCCACGACGCGACCCATATATAGTCTGGATCATTAGTAGGCAGTTATTTCAGTGATTGATAGCCTTACTTGTAACTGGCTATGTTAATGTTGTTATTTGGTGAATACAGTGTTGGCTGTACGTGTACAGTTATGTTAACTTTGCTGGATGAGGAATGTTACGATCTGGTATGAAAGTGTTAACAAATGCTTAATATCGAGGGTTGCATGTGAAACTGTTGTAACTGATATAGAAATATTAAGCAGATACAACAGTTTCCCGCTGAACCGTCGCTATTATTCTAGTCATTACTGTTTGATTTGTAGTTGTTTTATCTGTTTTTGTTATATTTTTTTTTGTAGATTGAATAGTTTTAACATACATTTATATCTAGATAAATTCTTTCATGCATAAAGACTTTACATCACTAACCAAGATAAAACTACAATATACAAAGAATCGTCATATGATGTCATATGTCTTGTGTGCCTACAGGAGTTGAACCTGGCGGTGGTTGGTTCCCAGTTCATGTCATATGTCTTGTTTGGTTTCAGGAGTTAACCTGGCGGTGGTTGGTTGCCAGTTCATGTCATATGTCTTGTTTGGTTTCAGGAGTTTACCCTGGCGGTGGTTGGTTCCCAGTTCATGTCATATGTCTTGTTTGGTTTCAGGAGTTTACCCTGGCGGTGGTTGGTTCCCCGTTCATGTCATGTTTTGTTTTGTTTCGAAGTTGGAACGGGAGGTGGTTGGTTCCAAGTTCATGTCATCGATATGTCTTGTTTGGTTTCAGGAGTTAAACCTGGCGGTGGTTGGTTCCCAGATTGTGGGCCTGGTTCCATTTGCGGCGATGATGGCCAGTGCACAGCACTACATGGAGAAGAGTAGTCTCTTTATACTCGAGGAGGACCAGAAACTGAGGCTGGTGGGTTATGGTAGTTGTTTTTTTAATACAAATAGAGAATACTAGGTAAGTGTTGAATAAAGGTAAAGTTATTTAGCAAGGCTTAGACAACCTGAACCACGAGCCTTGGCAATTGATTCACGTTTTCGTGCCGGGTAAATAACCCTGTTTTTATTCAACACTAACCAAGTAAAATGTATTCTATTTATCCCATCACTTTCTGTCTTTATATTGAAAATACTCGAAAGAAAACACACTTAACAGAACGAAAAACAGAAAATGATGTCATGACATTCAACAAAATGACGTCATTAAACTGCAGAGAGTGTGAATAAAGCTGAGTTTATCCAACTGGGTGTTATTTCGTCAATGCCGCTATAGATGGGATTCTAGCATCTCTTATAAATGACTTATTGTTAACAACAACTAAACCACCTAGCATTAAGAAATTCTTTTGCCACTAATCTAATTGACCCGTTGCAAAAACATAGCTCGCTCCACCTTTCTGTTTGTCCTAAGGGTGTTTGTCCAAGGATTTGAAGTAAATTGAGTGTATAATGCAACCATGTGCTATTATTTACCACTGAAATATAAGCCCACAATTGGTCCACCCAATCCATGATAGACAAGTAGTAACTGGTCAATTGATGGATTGGGATTGAGTCTTTGTTGTAGTATACTATACTAAAACCATAGGGTACCCACACTTGTTGTGTAGGCTGACATATAGAAAAGTTACTAGATATGTGGCACGTCGTGAGAAAACCAGACTTAATGCATGTGCGTAAAGTGTCGTCCCAGATTAGCCTGTGCAGTCCGCACAGGCTAATCCAGGACGGCACGTTCCGCCTACAGTGGATTTCTGTTTAGAAGAGACTTCCTTGAAACAGCAAATACCGTTAAAGCGGAAAGTGCCGTCCTGGATTAGCCTGTGCAGACTGCACAGGCTAATCCGGGATGACACTTTACACACATGCATTAAGTCCGGTTTTCACAAGATGTGCCTCATATCTTTCTGTGTTTCAGGTAATTAATAGACTAGGTCTGAACTCACTTGGTGCATTTAGTCCTAAGGAGAGAATCATTGAGTAAGTAAAAAAGGATGGAAGTTTTCATATTTTGACTACAGGTTTGATTAAACAAGATTACAAATGCTTCTGTTTGTTTATATTGTCAAATTTGCATTCATATTATTGTCGGTGAAAAATTCGAATTTGCATAAAATTTGATGCATCTTTCACATGAAGTGACGAGTGAACTTGAAACATATAACAAGTACACAGAGTTTACAGTTTTGGACTTTTTATTTGAATGTACAGTTCTGTTAAAAACACATTCAGTTGTTCAACATTTCTACAGTTTCTAAATATAGCAAACATATGTAACAAGCATTCTTTAATTGTATGTTGAGCAAACTACCTTTGTGCTTTTGTGCTCTTACTTTAGTGCATCACAAATTTGGGTCAGAGTATATTATGAGGTCTTGTTATGCATACCCTAATGTATCATATGTCTTCCTTTCTAACCCCTGTACTGGTTTGTAGGTACATGATCTCTGAAGAGAAGGAGGGTCCCCTGGTCACCATGGATGTGAAGGACTTCATCCTCACTGTGGGGTCAAGGTCACCCACCCCAGGGGGTGGGTCAGTCTCCGCCCTGGCCGCTGCACTAGTAGGTCACCATGAATTTTCAAAATGGTGTCTGTTGCTTGGTGTTTGGTGAAAACAAATAACCAAATTTCAAAATGTTAACAAGAAAAGGACCAGACAAACATGACCTAAAATGATTTTTTTCTCAGAATGCGTAAACTCTTTGTCCATTATATTTACATTATTTTAACCTTTATCATATGCCAATATTAATATATACATTTCTGACTTTTTACTAAGTTGCCCCCTTTGGGCCCTTTTCATAAACATAGCCCCTTTAAGAGTGCCCTCTCTTAGTTGTTATGTAAATACACATGTAGATACACATATTTATTTGTAGTTGCAGTCATATGTAGCAGTAAACAGTATATTAATGTCCAGAAATTAGCATTTAGCAATGTCTGTGGAAAAAAGTGGGTCTTTATTTTCGTCACTCTCAATGAATTACTATTTTACAATCACTGACGATGTCTTGATGCAATAAATAAGTAAAAAATGTTCATGGTGTTTCATGAAGTTTTGTCACGTTTAAGCATGAGGTTATAGTTCAAAGTTGGCTGGATTTTTTAAAATTACTTTTGCCAAATGGAAAATCATAGTTTGTCATTGTAGTTATTTTATGTGTCATCTGAATCACTGAAGCTGATGTAATCAGATTGAAAACATTGTTCTTTTTCCAGGGTGCCGCCCTTGGGTCTATGGTGGGGTTCCTGACATATGGCAACAAGAAGTTCTTTGAGCTGGATGCCAAAATGAGACAACTTATACCACCCCTGTACAAGGCCATGAAAGACCTCACGCCTTTCATCGATGCCGACGCTGCTGCCTTCAGTGAATATATGGTATTTATTATTTATAGAAAATTACCTATTTGCTTAGAAATTTTTTAACAAATCTTAATCTGAAATAGGTTTGATCATACTTGATGAACTAGGGGCATTCTGAATACTGACAAACATTGGTTTTGTGCTTCTCTGTTTTTCATTCATCTAAATCTTCCTCCCAGCACACACAACTTGTTGAGGCCACTGCAGTTTAACATTGTTATTATTTAATTATATATTTTACCAATGTGTGTTATCGAGTAATTTTTAGCTCACCTGAGCACAACTTTTGTGATCACTTTTCGTCCGTCGTGTGTCGTCCGTCGTGCGTCAACATTTTCATTCAAACAACATTTCCTCCTAAACCCCTGGGCAGATTTTCACCAAACTTCACAGGAATGATACTGGGTGACCTCTTTCAAAGCTGTTTAAATCGTTGCGGTTCGCTGCATATGTAGGTCACCAGAGCTAAAAATAGATTTAAAAAGTGAACACTTTAAAAATCTTCTCTGAAACTGCATGGCTGAGAGCTTTCATATTTGGTATGTGGCATCCTGTAGTGGTCCTCTACAAAGATCGTTCAAATGATGCCCCTGGGGTCAAAACTGGCCACGCCCCCGGGTCACATGATTTATATAGACTTCTATAGCAAAATGACTTTAAAAATCTTCTCCTCTGAAACCGCAAGGCCCAGAGGTTTCATATTTGGTATGTAACATTGCATAGTGGTCCTCTACAAAGACTGTTCAAACGGTGCCCCTGGGGTAAAAACTGGCCACGCCAGGGGCTCACATGGTTTAGATAGACTTAAATAGTACAATGACTTAAAAAATCTCCTCTGAAACCGCAAGGCCCAGAGGTTTCATATTTGGTATGTAACACTGCATAGTGGTCGTCTACAAAGATTGTTCAAATGATGCCCATGGGGTCAAAACTGGCAACGGGGGGGTCACATGGTTCATATAGACTTCAGTAGCTGAATGACTTTGAAAATCTTCTCTGAAACCGCAAGGCCCAGAGGTTTGGTATGTGGTTGGCAACATTGTGTAGGTGTCCTCTACAAAGATTGTTCAAATGATGCCCCTTGGGTCAAAACTGGCCACGCCCTGGGGGTCACATGGATTATATAGATTTAAATAGAAAAATTACTTTAAAAATCGTCTCCTCTGAAACCGTAAGGCCCAGAAGTTTCCTATTTGGTATGTAATATTGCATAGTGGTCCTCTACAAAGATTGTTGAAATGATGCCCTTGGGGTAAAAACTGGCCACGCCTCGGGGGTCACATGGTTTATATAGACTTAAATAGCTAAATGACTTTGAAAATTTTCTACTCTGAAACCGCAAGGCCCAGAGGTTTGGTATTTGGTTGGTAACATTGTATAGGGTTCCTCTACAAAGATTGTTCAAATGATACCCCTGGAGTCAAAACTGGCCATGCCCCGGGGGTCACATTGTTTATATATACTTAAATAGAAAAATTACTTAAAATATCTCCTCTGAAACCGCAAGGCCCAGTGGTTTTATATTTGGTATGTGGCATCCTGTAGTGGTCCTCTACAAAGGTTGTTCAAATGATGCCCCTGGGGTCAAAACTTACCACGCCCCAGTGGTCATATGGTTTCTTTAGACTTAAATAGCAAAATGACAAAAAATCTCCTCTGAAACAGTGTGGCCCAGTGGTTTTATATTTGGTATGTAACATAGTATAGTGGTCCTCTACAAAGATTGTTCAAATAATGCCCCTGGGGTCAAAACTGGCTATGCCCCGGGAGTCACATTGTTTATGTAGACTTTAATAACAAAATGATTTCAAAAATCTTCTCCTCTGACACTGCAAGGCCCAGTGGTTTAGTATTTGGTATGTATTATTGTATTGTGGTCCTCAACAATGATTGTTCAAATTATGCCCCTGGGGTCAAAACTGGCCATGTCCCATTGGTCACATGGTTTATATAGACTTACATAGCAAAATTACTTTAAAAATCTTCTCCTCTGAAACCACAAGGCCCCAAGGTTTCATATTTTGTATGTAACATTGTGAAGTGATCCTCTACAAAGATTTAAATTATGCCCCTGGGATCATATCTGGTCACGCCCTGGGAGTCACATGGTTTCTTTAGACTTATATGGCAAGTGAACTTTAAAAATCTTCTCCTCTGAAACCGCAAGGCCCAGATGTTTCATATTTTGTATTTGACATTGTATAGTGGTCCTCTACAAAGATCTTCAAATAATGCCCCTGGGGTAAAAAGTGGCCACGCCCCAGAGGTCACATGGTTCATATAGACTTAAATAGCAAAATGACTAAAAATCTTCTCATCTGAAACTGCATTGTATAGTGGTCCTCTTCAAAGAATGTTCTTATTATGCCCCTTGAGTAAAAAGAGGCCACACCACAGGGGTCACATGGTTTATATAGAATTAAATTACAAAATGACTTTAAAAAGTTTCTTCTCAGTTTATTCTCTGAACCTTAAGGCCCAGAGGTTTTGTAGTTGGTATGTAACATCTTATATTGGTCTTCTACAAAGATTGTTCAAGTTATGCCACAGGGGTCAAACCTAGCCTAGTCAAACAGGGGTGAAACTGCAAGGCCCAGATCTTTATACTCAGGTAAGTGGTTTAGTGCCATTTTGCCCTCTTGTTTTAAGCCATTATGAGGCCTTAAACTCAGTTGAGCGACCTAGGCAATCATGGCCCTCTTGTTAGTTTTTATGCCCCCGAAGGCATATAGTAATCGCATCGTCTGTCAGTCTGTTTGTGCATCCGCGCATAACTCTTCATTTAATGATAGAGGACAATGAGAGGAAGTGCAGA
Source organism: Congeria kusceri (assembly GCA_027627225.1). NCBI lineage: Eukaryota > Metazoa > Mollusca > Bivalvia > Myida > Dreissenidae > Congeria > Congeria kusceri. The sequence goes on from CM051038.1 coordinate 15,278,546, forward strand.
GTACAAGGACCACAACTCTTTCTTCAGTATTGACAGAGTTATTGCCCTTTGTTTAATTTTCTTGTGCGGAGCATATCTCCATTAGTATTGAAGGGATTCAAATGAAACTTCATATAATGATAGATGACAATGACAGGTAGTGCAGAGCACAAGGACCACATCTCTTTCTTCAATATTTACATATTTATTGCCCTTTGTTTTATTTCCTTATGTGGAGCATTATTTTCTTGTGCGGAGCGGAGCATAACTCCATTAGTATTTAAGGCATTTAAATGAAACTTCATATAATGATAGAAGACGATGAGAGAAAGTGCAGAGCACAAGGACCATGACTATTCCTTCAATATTTATGGAGTTATTGCCCTTTGTTTAATTTTCTTGTGCGGAGCATAACTCCATTAGTATTGAAGGGATTAAAATGAATCTTCATATAATGATAGAGGACAATAAGAAGAAGTGCAGAGCACAAGGACTACAACTCTACAATAGGACAATAAGAAGAAGTGCAGAGCACAAGGACTACAACTCTACAATATTTACTGAGTTATTGCCCTATATTTTATTTCCTTATATTAACCGTTTATTTTCTTGTGCGTAGCGTAACTCCATTAGTATTGAAGGCATTCAAATGAAACTTCATAGACTGATAGAGGTCAATGAGAGGTAGTAGAGAGCACAAGGACCATAACTCTTTCTTCAATATTTATGGAGTTATTCCCCTTTGTTTAATTTTCGTTTGCGGAGCATAACTCCATTAGTATTGAAAGGATTCAAATGAAACTTGATATAATGGATTAGGACAATGAGAGCAAGTGTAGAGTACATGGACCACAACTCTTTCTTTAGTATTTACGGTGTTATTGCCCTTTGTTTTATTTCCTTATGTGAAGTATTAATTTTCTTGTGCGGAACTTTACTCGCATTAGTATTGAAGGCCTTCAAATGAAACGTCATATAATGATTGAGGACAATGAGAGGAAGTGCAGATTACAAGGACCACAACTCTTTTTTCAATATTTATGGAGTTATTGCCCTTCAGTTTATTTTCTTGTGCAGTGCATAACTCCATTAGTATTGAAGTGATTTAAAATAATACCACATATATTGATTGAGGATGTTGAGAGAAAGTGCAGCGTTCAATGACCATAACCCTTTTTGTAGGAAGCCTCATTTTTGCCAACATTTAACTGACATTGTGTTGCCTTCCACTGGCAAGCATATGCTTTGGGCGCATGCGTCACATCCTGTGACAAGCCTTGTTACTACATATATGTCATCCATTCAAGCAAGGTATGATATTCACTCTGATCGCTAGTGTTTAGTCAGTTTCATGTGCATTGAAATACTTCATAGTTATCTAGTGCTGGAACTAGAAGCGACCTGGGAACCAAATTACATATTTGTTATCAAATACTACTTTAATTGCTATATTTAGATTTAGTTGTTAGTTTTAACATTTATTCAGTTCTGTCAAAACTTGGTGTACTTATTTTTGACTTGTATAATATTTACTTCAGCTTGCCCAGAAATTGCCATCCGAATCTGAAGAAGAAAAGCAAGTGTAAGTCTGCTACTCCTGACTTTACTTTTTTTTTATAAATATCCCACATTCTAGTTAACTGGTATTGTATTTTAGATATCTTGTGGAAGCAATTATTGTATAATAGATATCTTTTGGGAGCAAAGATTGTATAATAGATACCAGTATCTTGTGGGAGCAAAGATTGTTTAATATATATCTTGTGACAGCAAAGATTGTATAATAGATATCTTTTTGAAGCAAAGATTGTATAATAGATACCGGTATCTTGTGGGAGCAAAGATTGTATAATATATATCTTGTGGGAGCAAAGATTGTAGAATAGATATCTTGTGGGAGCAAAGATTGTATATTATATATCTTTTGGGAGCAAAGATTGTATAATAGATACCGGTATCTTGTGGGAGCAAAGATTGTATAATATATATCTTGTGGGAGCAACGATTGTATAATAGATATCTTGTGGGAGCAAAGATTGTATAATAGATATCTTGTGGGAGCAAAGATTTATTATAGATATCTTGCGGGAGCAAAGATTGTATAATAGATATCTTGTGGGAGCAAAGATTGTGTAATAGATATCTTGTGGGAGCAAAGATTGTATAATAGATATCTTGTGGGAGCAAAGATTGCTGCTCAAACTTAATAGCATGTATATTCTCAAGATTTACGCAGATTGTAAGTATTTGAATATGATTTTGTGTGTGAAAAAAACAACACACACATCAAAGATATCTTGTATCAACACAAATTGTTTTAATGTTTGTGTTGATATTCAAAATGTGAATGTGCCAAGATTTTCTTACACCTATGACTATTTTTTGCAACTTATTTGTTTCAATCTAAATCTTCTACAAGAATTCCATCTTACAAAATTCTATTTAAAATCTTTTGTGTATGTGTATGTTTCTTGTTCCCTTGTTATCAGTCAGTTGGTGGCCCATTCCTTCTTTCATAATCTTAATTGAAATCGTTTGTTGTTTTTTCTAGTAAATATTTTGAAATGTTTTGTTATCTTTTACCCGCAGTCGCACTGCTGCCCTTCAAGAGGGGCTGTGTACGGCGGTGCAGGTGCCCCTCACGGTGGCCAGGATAAGTAACAGTCTGTGGGGGCCACTGCGAGAGTTGTCCACCCTTGGCAACATCAACTGCAAGTCGGACCTACAGGTATATTGTGTAGTGGAGTTCTATGCCGTACCATTCTGTAGTTTTAAGTTTCACAGTGTGAATCCTTTTCCTGTTATTATGTTTTAATCTTATAACTTGTTTATGAAGGTTGCATTTATACCAATTATTACATATGATAATATATGCTTGTTACTGGCAGACCAATCTTGCGCCTAAATTACTAGTTAGCTATGCATTATGGTCTGAGGACAACCCATAGGTCATGCTATTATGACCTTTCAGCCAACCAACCAATCAGAGCCTTGCTAAGTTGAACAGCCATAGAAATGTATATAAGTATTGTTCAGGGGTGTGGAAATATCAAAATTATTCACTTGTCCACGGACATGTTCAATGCAAAAATCTACTTGTCCGCAAGTAAATGTCACTTGTTCAAATAAAAATATTATTCTGCAACCTTCATATGTATACTTTGTAATGTAATATGCGTATTACTGTATTAAAGTATTGCAATCCAATATAATTGTGTTCCTCGTCTTCCTTTAGCCAAGTAGTGCCGGATAAAAACAAGTAAATTGTTAGCAGAAATTTTTATGTTTAATAAACATCTCAGTTTAGACAGTTATTGACTGTGCTGTGACAAGGAGAGCAAAGATTTGCTTTTCCTTTGTTTGATTCTTCACACCCTTTTTGTACTTGTTTGCTGATTTGATAAAAAAACTTTTTAACGTTAAAACGCATTGATGAATACTAGCAACATTCATAAATGTTATTGCGAGTTTAACGCCAGAATAAGAAAATCAATTACTGCAATTAGTTTCAAAAGTAAACCTACCGGATTTCAGGTCAGAACAGAGATCTATGTTTATTGATAGATCTTTGGTCAGAAAAATGAGCTTGCTAAATTTTAGACAGTCATAGTATAGGCCCGAACTATAGACGTTCCAAATGACTTAATTCGAATGCGGTTGACTGACCAGACCATGATGGCCGAGTCCTAACTGTTCAGAAAATGTAAACAGACTCCATTGTGATTGGTTTTAATATTAAATAAATTTGTAATTGGTGATTATTGCGCATACATTTTCGATTTTTTTATTGATTCAGATACTATTTTGGCCAGAAGTCAGCTATTACACTAATTAACAACGACCCATTTAAATCTATTGAGTTGGCCGTTATGATATGGTCGGTCAGGTAACTAAACCATTTTGACTGGTCACAAATTTGCAGATACCTGATCAAAACATCGTGTGCGATGATTTTGTTTGCACCATGGAAAAACTTGTTCATTTGTATCGAGTTTTTATACATTATTATCATTCTATAACACCGATGTTGGACTTGTCCATGGACAAGTTGACAGGAACAATTGAGTTGGGCATAGGATTTCCACACCCCAGTTGTTTAGCCCACTACTAGTATCGTTTACCCCACAACTAATATTTTTTTACCCCACCACTGTTTACCCCACTACTAGTATCGTTTACCCCACAACTAATATTGTTTACCCCACCACTGTTTACCCCACTACTAGTATTGTTTACCCCACAACTAATATTTTTTACCCCACTACTGTTTACCCCACTACTAGTATTGTTTACCCCGCTACTAGTATTGTTTACCCAGCTACTAGTATTGTTTATCCCGCTACTAGTATTGTTTACCCCGCTACTAGTATTGTTTACCCCACTACAAGTATTGTTTACCTCACTTTTGGAATTTTCCACAATTTGAAAAAAAAAACGAACATTGTGAATCGAGCACACTCATTGGCTTAGACGTAAATAACCGTTTGGAAATCCGCAATTTCAATTTCATAATATTGGCCATCATCATGCTGGCCCAGTATTCACCAGCCCATTGTTAGACTTCCTTCTCAGACTGTTAGAATAAAGAATATTCTTGAAACTGTAAACTGTTCTATTCTAACAACGCTGTTAATTTGAATCTTACAAGTTATTCACCAATGCTAGTTTAAGCATTCTTTATTAAGAATTATTTGTTAATGACATAAGTGACATCGGTACCGGGCATACTTTCGAAAACACAGGTATTTGTTCTTGTGTCCAAGCCTATACTTTATTCTTAAGTCAAAGACTGGGGTGTTGAATATGGGCCCAGATCTTGTATTAGCAAGATCGTGCACTATAGGATGATGGCTTGCAAACAAACTATTAGAAAAAATAGTGTGGTTTTCTTTTCAAAATTGACTGTCCATTGAATGTATTGAATCTGGTACACTTAGGTGGGCATTCGCATGCTGGAGACGGCAGTGTTGGCGATCTATAGATCGTGCACTATTGGATGATTGCAAATGAACTATTAGAAATAGTTTTTTTGAAATTGAAAACACTAACATGTCCATTGAATGTATTGAATCTGGTACACTTCAGGTGGGTGTTCGCATGCTGGAGACGGCAGTGTGGGGGGCCTACTACAATGTGAAGACAAATCTGGAGGACATCTCTGACGTCGAGTTCAAGACAAAGGTATGTCAGTCATACAACAAAGTATGTGTACCGCTTTCTTGCGCAAAAGTACCATATAATTATTCATGTATTGAAATAGGTTTTACACCATGTCATGTGTGTTTGTATGATTTTTGTTTTCAACTATTTACCAAATAAGCAGATGTAAGGGACAAATTGCTAATATTTTCTTTTTATTAATAAGATGATAGATGAATGTTAAAAGAAGGTATTGGCTAGCAGGTATCATTTAAACTTACTTATTTAACATTTCTTTGTTTGTATTTCCTATTTGCATACTTACTCAAAAAGTCTTCAATTCACTCCCAAGTTAATTAATGGAAACAAAGTCCTACACGGAGGGTCATAAATTAATGTATGTGTTTTAATGGTACTCTTCCGTAATGTTCAGTTGTTAAAAGATTTATCAAGACATATTTATTTTCAGATTGGAGATGAAGTTGAAAGTGCAATAAAAATGGCACAGGAGAATTGTGCAGCAATCTTGAAGATACTTGACGAACGCAACGAGTGACTTCTAGTATCACAGCGAGGATTACCATTGTGGTTCAGTGGGAAAAGCGTGTGGCATAATAAGCTATAAGTCATAATGTTTTAAATCAGTTCTGTTGCTATGCATAATTCTTTATATACATATATATATATATATATGACTTTATTTTAACCTACTGTCATAATTATTGTTTTATGCAATAGTTACGCATTAAAAAATAAGTTTGTTTCAGGTTACATGCCTCCAAAAAATAGGGTAGGTAGGGATTTATTTAAAAAAAAATTGATAAATGGTCGTCTTGAAGATTCTTATTCTAAAACTGAATAAATATTCAAAACATATCGGTGATATCCTTAAACATTGTTTTGAAGTGGATGCTATCCAAAACCCCCCACTTTTTTCTTCAAAAAAACATTTAATTATTGGAAAAAAAGTAAATGAAACAAAAAATATCTGTCAATCTAAATAAAATGTTCTAGGGTTGGCACATTTTTTTAGGGTAGGTCTGTTAACATCAAAACAAACATTTTTTTACGCCTTTTGAAATTGTGACATTTTTAATGAGTTCTACTGCTAAGCATAATGTATAAATATATGACTTCTCCGCTGTTGCATTATAGAAAGAGTTAGGGAATACCTTTTAGAGTTTGTGCTTGTTTCAGTATAGAGTTAGGGAATACCTTTTAGAGTTTGTGGTTGTTTCAGTATAGAGTTAGGGAATACCTTTTAGAGTTTGCAGTTCTTTCAGTTATGATATCAGTGTTCTAGCTTTAATGTTATTGTATACAACAATAAAAATGTAGTAAATATAATTTATTTAGTAAAGAATGCTTGACGCATAACCTTAATAGCAATTACATAAATATTTTGTTTATTTTTTTAAGAATTTAGGTAAGACTTCTTTTTTGAATTAAAGATCATTTTTACAGCCATTCAATTGTTTATATAAATATAGAACAGTATTAAAAGTCAATACAAAATCCATTTGTATTTTTGTTTCTGAATTAGCACATTTTAGACTGTATATTCTGCTTATCTATTTTATAAAATCAGGTGACTGTTTACTTACAAGTCTACTTTTAAAGGGACAGTTTCATAGTTTGTGGTTGGAAAAACATTAAAACATTGAATTTTAAACCAGGAATTTATTTGAACCTTTTGTCTGTTATGCTGTTTAGTTTGCGAAACATCATTATTTTGATATTTACTATGCCTTTTTGTCAATAAAATTACTGGGGTATGTTTACCAGGTAGCAACATGTTCTCGAAAATAACAGATATTTGTCAAAAGTTTTCCTTTGCACAAGCAATGTGCTTTACAAACCTTGAAATATGAACAATAAATGTACTATAGAACAGGAAAAAGTCAGTTTTAGAAAATTATTTTTTCACAGCCCAAAACTGTGAAACTGTTCCTTTAAGTATGGAGAAAATGGTGTTTTATTTCATTTTTATGAAGGGTCATTCCAAAATAGCTGTGTTATAATAAACATAAGGAAATGAATGTGATAATCTACTTTTGTGATATGTTGTAAACATGTTTACAGATTTTATTAGAGAAGGGTCTTATTGTTTAACCATTAACCATTGCTTACAACTTATTCACTTAGTTTCGAATGACACACTCATTATTATTGTTAGTGTTCAATGCATTGAGAATGCATTCCTCTTTTGCATTTATGCTTTTACCCTTTGTTATGTCTTTGTGAGTAGATTTTATGCTTAAATTTTCTAAATAATATTTTCTGTAATAGTTTTTGCTCATATTGGTTTGGGTATTTTTACTTTGATCCCCCCCCCCTCTTATCATTTTGTTGCGCTTAACTATAATGTTTGAGATAATGTTTTTTCCCAGTATTAACAATATCAGTTCATTGCTCATGTAATTGTGCACAAATTATTAATATGTCACAATTTAAATGTATAGTTTTATGCATTATATTGTTTATCAGATACATTGTTAAAGTTAAAACCTATTGTTATAAAAGTTTGTAGATTGTAATTAGCAGGGTCTTACAAAACCGTCCACTATTTTCGTAATTTCAGAATTCTTCAGGGTGAAGACTTAATTTGATATACTTTTTTGTATACCGTAAAATACCAAGTATAACGCGCGGCCATGTATAACACGCATTTTTCAGTGAAAAATCGGGAAAAAAAGTTTTAATAAGTTTTTCATAGGTTTCAATAAACAATCATCGCTTACCAACACCGAGCCAAAATCGCATTTGTGACAAAGAGCGACGGCTAAATTACACTAATTTTTTAGACATTACTTTCGTAACAATTGGGTAGCCCAAATAATGGCAGTTTCTTGCTGGTGATCTGGTACATTGATCTGGTACATTTATATCTGTCTTCCGTCAATGTCAGATGAGTCAAATCTTTCAAATTCTTCTTCCTCCTCGTAGTTTATAATGATCACTGTCAAATGTTCAATATTTATGCACAACATGTTGTTATTAACATATTTTCACATTCTCAAGCGATCTGCTGACATACTCAACACCTATTTCTGAGCGTGAAAACACAACAACAGACTGTGGTCAGTTTATTCACACACTTATTACAAAGACAACTGTTAAAGCATTTTCACACCTGTACACAAGTTTTTTACATACCGACAATGGTCCCAAACTGTATGTTGCAAATGCAATAAAGTAGGGTGATGGTTTTTAATGTTTACAAAATGGCTTCCGTTATTAAATCAGTTACAAAAACAATGTCTTCGGATACTGGATACATACCTGAAAATAAACAAAAATAATGTTTAAGGTATGTCCAACATGTCAATCTTCATTGATATCCATATACGCTATACATATACACAATAGTCTTCGTCCAGAAAAACGGACCAAAATCCTTGTTACCTTGTTACCATGTATAACACGCACACAATTTTTGACATCGAAAATGATGGAGAAAATCTGCGCGTTATACATGGTCTTTTACGGTTTTTGCAAGTTGGCTCTGTATTGTGTAATTTTTATTCACAAAGATGTTTCCTAATCACAGCCATATTGTATTTGTATATTTATGTCAGTGTAATGTATTATGTTTGGGCTTACACTAAGTGTTAACTTAAAGGGGCATATTGACGGGATTTCTTAGAAATAGGACAAGCATTAAAAACAAGATACTTCTTATTTTTCTTAAATATATAGTTTCACTGGCGACTGATGGAGTTGTTAAGAAAATATATGCAAAAGAACACATTTTTGGGGGGGATACACACTTCTGCTTACTTATATGAACATTTTTCTTGGCTAGACATGCTTATCAATGTCTGTGCATTTAAGGGTACATCATGTACATTTCATTAATATTAATTTTACTACCACTACTTATTTTCTAATGCCAGTGAAAGTGTTATCGATGACAACTGTTTAGATAATTTTAGTAAAGTATGTTATCAATTGTTAATATAAACAAGACTGTTATATTTAACAATGCTTCAGTATATTAATTCTCTGTAAATGAATTTCGCAAATGTTATTGTCAACCAACTGTTGATGTGCCCCTTTAAAACTCTTTCGTTGACATTGCCAGGTCTACTGGTTAGGATCATTAGTTAGAGTTGGCTTATTATGAAAGGCCTTTGTTCACGCATCTTTTGCAGGTCTTATTGATGAACTATATTTCTTCATGTATGGGATTTTAACTATTTTATCTATTGTGATGAGTTTTGACAATGACTGTAACAGAAATATGCAGATGATGTGCATACTGCATGTATTACGTGTGTGAGCAGCTTGTGATTGTTTACCTAGAAGACCTGGGGCCGTATCCACAAAGCTCCCAAGGACAATCTTAACTTAAGTCACTTTTAAGTAAAAAATTCAAATAAAATTTTCCTTGTAAATACATTATTTTATATTCGAAATATGGTAAAATTACAGTATCTGTTGTTTCTTTACCAGATTTAAAACCATTTAATACAAAATAAACTTTAAATAAACTTTAAATGAACCAGCCGCTGACTTAAGGAATTTTATGATTTTAAGAAATTTACTTAAGCTTGCACTAAGGGGATTTGTGGATAGGTTTGTGGATAGGGACCCTGGATTCATTACTATTAGATGTGAAGCATGTTTATTTGTTAGATGTTTACTGAATTTGCTTGTAGAAGTGTATTTGTGTGCAAACATGATCTGTGTGTCAATTAACACAAGTTTTTGTGATGTAATCATGGAATTGCTGATGATTGCAAATCCTGTATGACAAATGTGTTTGGCCATATTAATTTGATTCTATGTTTAGCATCCTCGGGTTGGTAGGTTTTCGGATGCCTGAAGGAAAACAAACACAATTTTGACAATGTGAAAAATTGGAAAGCGTATACAAATTGTGGAAAAAAAAAAAAGAACTTAGAAGGTGTTTTTACTAATATTTGTAAAACAGAGCATGCAACTAGTCAATTTACACAGCTCAAATAATGTATTACAGTAGGTTTCCAATATGAAGATGATATATAACAGTTTTCCAAGTAAACATTTGCTTTAGCTTGTACCACTGCAATGAATACATGTATCAGTTGTGAAAGTAGAAGTTTTTTATCAACTTCTTGTTTGTTTTTTCCAGCCTGGTTGGTAGGTTTTGAATAATCATGGAGACACTAAACATAGAATCAAATTTGTATGGCCTTATGATATTCGCAACACAGGTTAATTCAGCGACAATTTCTTCAAGAGTGTTTGGTTTTGCTTTTGCTGTTGTTACCGGTATTTTTGTTACAGAGACATAGAGAAAAGTTTTGCCATTATCTAACCATTGCTTGAACGTGTATGGAAGTGTCAAATGTCTAGTCATTTCTGTACCTTAATTTACTGATTTGCAGATCAGTGTGGTAAATGTACGCATATTTTTCTACTATTATTAATAAGATAAATCTGTTTTTGAGTAATATCCGTTAAAATAGTTGTTTTATGGTCAATGGAAGTATGTTGTATTTACACTAATAAAATCTTTGCAATGTTTGTTAATACAAAAAAGAGTTTCCAAAAAAACAAGCAATATCCATGTAATAAGCGGCAAGCATTTTGTAAATTTTTGTAAATAAACAGGGTCCATATTTATAAAGATTCTTAAGCAATTATATTAACTTAAGTTTTAAAAAATCAAAATAAGAATTTGTGTTTGAAACTCTTTGCCTTGGACCATGTACATGACAATTACTAATTATCAATACACTTTGAATAATAATACATACCGGTATTTTTTGTCAAAATCTTCAAACCATGCATTTCTTTGTCAGAATAACCAAATACAACTTTTGAGAATTTAAAGATTTTTCTTATTTTTTGACTAAGATTCTATATTCACATTTAAAGGTTGTAAAAATTCATTCAGGTATCTGTTTGTTGAGTGACAAATCCTCGGTAGATATTTGCTGTTGTATCACGCTGTTAGTTGTAAATAATATGGTCAATTTATACTGTCAGTATTACTGGTATATAGTGATAATACACGTACCTGACACATTCCATTGCCCGTTGTTCATGTTTAGCTTGCCTCCATAGGCTAACATTTTTCAGGTGTTTATATATTCATTTTAATTAAGCTTGCCCTTTATATTTTTACACTTTCTCAATTTATTAAATACTGCTATATTGTCAAACATTTCTTCCATGTATTTAAATAGCCATGTTTGCATCTATCTATTTATACGGATAATTTACTGCAAAATGTTTATTTGTACTTGCAACATGTATATTAGATTTCTATAAATATTTTCAATTTGCATTGGTATGATAAATATTCATATATTTGTGTAAAATTAATTATATAAAAACAGAATGAAAGCTTTGGATATTTATCTAACAGGACAATAAACATGTGTATTTGCATATTGTGTATTTTATGAAATAACAAATTTATGAACGGCATTGCTAGTTAAGGTGGCGATTAATATTGTAGTCGTTTTCCTGACATCACTGCAAGCACATTCAGCCTGGTCAATGGTCCCAGGATAAACAGTTTTGTAATGTACATCTTAACAACATTATTACCGACCCAAGGTCGTTTTCATTTTCTACTGCTTGGCGATTTTTTTCAGTTCACTTCCATTGTTTTATCAATCTGTATTACAGAAGCGCCATCGTTTTAAAGCTAAGTGTGGTATTGCAATTTTACTGCTTTGTGTTTTGCTTAGACTATTGTAAACTAAACCAGTAATAAACCATTATTTGAAAGTTTTTGTGGGATTTTGTCATAAACGTTATCCTACATTGTACGTTTGGACATTAAGGTAAAGCTTTATAAAGCTGTACCTTTAGACATTAAGATAATGCTTTATAAAGCTGTAAATTTGGATATTACGGTAATGCTTTATAAAGCTGTACATTTAGACATAAAGTTAATGCTTTATAAAGCTGTAAATTTAGACATTAAGGTAATGCTTTATAAAGCTGTAAATTTAGACATTAAGGTAATGCTTTATAAAGCTTTAAATTCAGACATTAAGATAATGCTTTATAAAGCTGTAAATTTAGCATTAAGTTAACGTTTTATAAAACTGTAAATTTGGACATTAAGGCAATCCTTTATAAAGTTGTAAATTTGGACATTGAGGTAATGCTTTATAAAGTTGTAAATGTGGACATTAAGGGGATGCTTTATAAAGCTGTAGATTTAGACATTAAGGTAACGCTTTATAAAGCTCGTTACCAAGCTCTGACCATAACAATGGAATTCGTTTTGCAACGTTAACGTAGCCTATAAATGTATTTGATAAAATTTGCTAAATAAACCTGTTACCTGTACTTTAATGGAGCATTGCCTTAAGGTGTTATGAAAATTAACAAATCAAATTTACCGGACGCTGTTCACGCTGTTGTCATGGGGACATTGTAGCCTTGGTAACATGTTACAACTAAAAGATTAAAAACAACATTCAATTCTATACTGTATGTAACACCATCATACACGATGTAACGTACATTATCAGTGTTTGGCCTGTTTGTTATTGTTTTACGCCAGTGTATCTGACTAATTGCCGCATTTTGTTTTATGTCAATACAATGCACCCATCACTGCAGAATTGGCACTGTCCCCTTATTTAATCGTATTTAGGATTAAAGAGTGAAAACAAAATTATAGTGTTATGTTATCATTTAATCCCATACCATTTTGGTAAAGATGGGGCATCAAAGCCGAGTGCTTTCGCTTTTTCCCGTTCACTAATGATTCAATCGCAAGGTAGTTCTAGTTGATGAATACTTCTTGCTATTTCTTTAATTAAGAATGTTTTAAAGGAAATGAAGTGACTAGACACATTGATTTGCCATTCATATGTTGTTTATTATACCACAGACTATAACGATCAGTATACATGTCATTTGAATCATTTAAACGAACCACTACTCTAGACACGTGTATACACGTGATAAAACATATAAGACAGTAATAGAACAAAGAACATAACTTAGGGATGAATAAATAAATTACAACCATATGTACATAGCGCTGTCATTATTTCCAAACGAATGTAATGTTGTTCTTGATATCGCCTGCACGTGTCTGCGATCAATTGTAATGGTGTAGTGTTCAGTATACATCAGCGAATTTCTTAGCATATTTGCTTGGCAGAAGACGATGTCGGTAGTAGGGCGCCTGTACCCAGTGTGTAGCGATCCACTTCACGCCTTTTTTCACATCGCAGCCCCCGTGGTAGCCCCGTTTATTGACCACCCCCAGGTAGCCTCTTCTGTCCAGAAAGTGATTGTACCAAAGGACGGTCTTCCCCTTATGAGGCTTCACTCTTACTGCCGCCTTTTCGCAGTTGATGGATAAGTTATGCCATCGTTGATCTTGCATGGATTGCGTCATTTCAGACAAAGGCTTGTCTGCAAACGGGAACGCCGTTTCGCCTCCTTCTTCGACGTCGTTAAGGTAATGTAGCAACGTGGCCATGCGGCACATTTGGCAGCAGTCTATATTATCACGTTCGATCCCATTTACGAACGGGCATGTGGTCTGAAAACAGCATGGCTTGTCCGCACTCGCTACGTTAGAGTCCAAGTGGCTGTGGTAAAACCCTCCCGGCCAGTATTGGCCAATAGTCAAAGGCTGACTGTACTTAACAACTTCAACGGGCACCTGCAGAAGGTCCGCTGCCCTTTTCTGCAGTTTTGTTAAAAACTCGACGTTTTCTTTGTTCGGTACTATGACTGTAGAATTGCTTACTCTTCCTTTATCATAATTGTTGTTCGAACGCGTATTATTTTCTGTGGAGAAAACAAGGCTTGTGTATAAACCCTGTTTGTTCGACGCTTCAATAATGTAGTCACATTCATCGCTAGACAGAAAGTTAGGAATTTCAAATATTGGGGGATTCAGAGATAACGTTATTAGCTTGACAGAGGTACCTTCACCAATGTCGAACCTTTGTTCATGTCCAACCTTGACCGGCGTTCTCTGTCGCATTCTGGGATACTCGAAAATGACCTCACCTTCCTCGGGTTGAACTGTGACGTCATCTTCTGTCGCGAGGAAGTCACCTAGAAGTTCATCGACGTTCAGGTTTGAATCTTGCTGAAGCATACCACTGACCAAGTTGTGAACGCATTGTTTGATACTGAGAATGAATTCATCCGAAATGTCTTCCGAAGTGTGGTCATCAACCATCTCAGGCGACAGCTTCTCCTGTGTCAATGTCGTCTGCACGTGATCGTTTGACGTTATAAGGTAGTTAAGCATGCCATTGACCTTGTCATAAAAAAAGCCAAGTATTATTGAAAAATAGCTCGCATTGGTGTTGTTGTCACACATATCATCACTCACATGCTCGTTGGTCGAATAAGCCGATTTGTGTTCCGAAATCCCATCGCCCTGTTTCACACAGGTGCTGACTACATCATCTGCACAATGTCCCTCTGGTATGACGTGCAGAACAAATATCAACATGGCGATCACCGCTTTCAACCGCCCAGACTTTCCTGTGGTTCGCATCTGCAGAAGAAATGATTTCGTTTTTGTTTTTGACATAATTTGTTCGAAAACTTTGTTACATATGTGGTTCGTTTGTATCTTTTGTGCGCGTTTATTTACAGACACCTTGCATTGATGAAGCTACATCCTAAATGGAACAATGTAAATAAATAAATAAATAAAGAAAGAAAGAAAGAAAGAAAGAAAGAAAGAAAGAAAGAAAGAAAGAAAGAAAGAAAGAAAGAAAGACAGAAAGAGAAAGAAAGAAAGAAAGAAAGAAAGAAAATGAAATAAATAAAGAAATACAGAAATAAATAAATAAATAAATAAAATAAATATATAAATAGATAAATAAATAAATAAATAAATAAATAAATAAATAAATAAAAAAAATATAATTTAATAAATAAATGAATGAATGAATGAATGAATAAAATTAATTAATTAATTATTTAATAATTAAATAAATAAATAAATAACATGAATTTTCTAAAATACCTTCTGTTTTTATCCCGTGATATCCAGATAAATCTGTTGCAGAATACAAAACGCAGATCTAACCTTATTTAACGTGCGATATTATTGGCTTTTTGTTGTTGTTGTTGTTTTGAGTACGTGCAAAAATGACAAACGCGGAAGTGGTTATAAATGCAGGTGTAAAAGCTAATTCGCCCCAAGTGAATTTATTGAATTTCCATCTAGTTAAAGCTGTCAATTTAAACACAACTGCAAGGGATAGTAAACGGTTTTCCGCTTTTCGACAATAATCAAATCGGAAGAAACTAAACACTTTAACAACTCAAACTATTTAAAATAAATATATCAAGTTTTAATTTAATAGGAAAACAGTGTACTTTAAACCCCCTTTGAACAAATCTTATAAACGCAACATAACCAGAATCGTTCCATGACGAACCATTATTCTTATCTACATCGTCTGGATCTTTTCTCTTAAGATCATTTTTATAGCCATTCAATTGTTTATATAAATATAGAACAGTATTAAAAGTCAATACAAAATCCATTTGTAGTTTTGTTTCTGAATTAGCACATTTTAGACTGTATATTCTGCTTATCTATTTTATAAAATCAGGTGACTGTTTACTTACAAGTCTACTTTTAAAGGGGCAGTTTCATAGTTTGTGGTTGGAAAAACATTAAAAAATTGAATTTTAAACCAGGAATTTATTGGAACCTTTTGTCTGTTATGCTGTTTAGTTTGCGAAACATCATTATTTTGATATTTACTATGCCTTTTTGTCAAAAAAATTACTGGGGTATGTTTACCAGGTAGCAACATGTTCTCGAAAAATAACAGATATTTGTCAAAAGTTTTCCTTTGCACAAGCAATGTGCTTTACAAACCTTGAAATATGAACAATAAATGTACTATAGAACAGGAAAAAGTCAGTTTTAGAAAATTATTTTTTCACAGCCCAAAACTGTGAAACTGTTCCTTTAAGTATGGAGAAAATGGTGTTTTATTTCATTTTTATGAAGGGTCATTCCAAAATAGCTGTATTATAATAAACATAATGAAATCAATGTGATAATGTACTTTTGTGATATGTTGTAAACATGTTTACAGATTTTATTAGAGAAGGGTCTTATTGTTTAACCATTAACCATTGCTTACAACTTATTCACTTAGTTTCGAATGACACAATCATTGTTATTGTTAGTGTTCAATGCATTGAGAATGCATTCCTCTTTTGCATTTATGCTTTTACCCTTTGTTATGTCTTTGTGAGTAGATTTTATGCTTAAATTTTCTAAATAATATTTTCTGTAATAGTTTTTGCTGATATTGGTTTGGGTATTTTTACTTTGATCCCCCCCTCCCCCTTCTTATCATTTTGTTGCGCTTAACTATAATGTTTGATATAATGTTTTTTCCCAGTATTAACAATATCAGTTCATTGCTCATGTAATTGTGCACAAATTATGAATATGTCACAATTCAAATGTATAATTTTAGGCATTATATTGTTTATCAGATACATTGTTAAAGTTAAAACCTATTTTTATAAAAGTTTGTAGATTGTAATTAGCAGGGTCTTTCAAAATCGTCCACTATTTTCGTAACATTTCAGAATTCTTCAGGGTGAAGACTTAATTTGATATACTTTTTTGTATACCGTAAAATACCAAGTATAACGCGCGGCCATGTATAACGCGCACCCATTTTTTTCAGTGAAAAATCGGGAAAAAAAGATTTAATAAGTTTTTCATAGGTTTCAATAAACAGTCATCGCTTACCAACACCGAGCCAAAATCGCATTTGTGACAAAGAGCGACGTTTAAATTACACTAATTTTTTTAGACATTACTTTCGTAACAATTGAGTAGCCCAAATAATGGCAGTTTCTTTGCTGGTGATCTGGTACATTGATCTGGTACATTTATATCTGTCTTCCGTCAATGTCAGATAAGCCAAATCTTTCAAATTCTTCTTCCTCCTCGTAGTTTATAATGATCACTGTCAAATGTTCAATATTTATGCACAACATGTTGTTATTAACATATTTTCACATTCTCAAGCGATCTGCTGACATACACAACACCTATTTCTGAGCGTGAAAACACAACAACAGACTGTGGTCAGTTTATTCACACACTTATTACAAAGACAACTGTTAAAGCATTTTCGCACCTGTACACACGTTTTTTACATACCGACAATGGTCCCAAACTGTATGTTGCAAATGCAATAAAGTAGGGTGATGGTTTTTAATGTTTACAAAATGGCTTCCGTTATTAAATCAGTTACAAAAACAATGTCTTCGGATACGGGATACATACCTGAAAATAAAAAAAAATAATGTTTAAGGTATGTCTAACATGTCAATTGATATCCATATACGCTATACATATACACAATAGTCTTCGTCCAGAAAAAAGGACCAAAATCCTTGTTACCTTGTTACCATGTATAACACGCACACAATATTTGACATCGAAAATGATGGAGAAAATCTGCGCGTTATACAAGGTCTTTTACGGTTTTTGCAAGTTGGCTCTGTATTGTGTAATTTTTATTCACAAAGATGTTTCCTAATCACAGCCATATTGTATTTGTATATTTATGTCAGTGTAATGTATTATGTTTGGGCTTACACTAAGTGTTAACTTAAAGGGGCATATTGACGGGATTTCTTAGAAATAGGACAAGCATTAAAAACAAGATACTTCTTATTTTTCTTAAATATATAGTTTCACTGGCGACTAATGGAGTTGTTAAGAAAATATATGCAAAAGAACACATTTTTGGGGGGGATACACACTTCTGCTTACTTATATGAACATTTTTCTTGGCTAGACATGCTTATCAATGTCTGTGCATTTAAGGGTACATCATGTACATTTCATTGATATTAATTTTACTACCACTACTTATTTTCTAATGCCAGTGAAAGTGTTATCGATGACAACTGTTTAGATAATTTTAGTAAAGTATGTTATCAATTGTTAATATAAACAAGACTGTTATATTTAACAATGCTTCAGTATATTAATTCTCTGTAAATGAATTTCGCAAATGTTATTGTCAACCAACTGTTGATGTGCCCCTTTAAAACTCTTTCGTTGACATTGCCAGGTCTACTGGTTAGGATCATTAGTTAGAGTTGGCTTATTATGAAAGGCCTTTGTTCACGCATCTTTTGCAGGTCTTATTGATGAACTATATTTCTTCATGTATGGGATTTTAACTATTTTATCTATTGTGATGAGTTTTGACAATGACTGTAACAGAAATATGCAGATGATGTGCATACTGCATGTATTACGTGTGTAAGCAGCTTGTGATTGTTTACCTAGAAGACCTGGGGCCGTATCCACAAAGCTCCCAAGGACAATCTTAACTTAAGTCACTTTTAAGTAAAAAAATTCAAATAAAATTTTCCTTGTAAATACATTATTTTATATTCGAAATATGGTAAAATTACAGTATCTGTTGTTTCTTTACCAGATTTAAAACCATTTAATACAAAATAAACTTTAAATAAACTTTAAATGAACCAGCCGCTGACTTAAGGAATTTTATGATTTTAAGAAATTTACTTAAGCTTTCACTAAGGGGATTTGTGGATAGGTTTGTGGATAGGGACCCTGGATTCATTACTATTAGATGTGAAGCATGTTTATTTGTTAGATGTTTACTGAATTTGCTTGTAGAAGTGTATTTGTGTGCAAACATGATCTGTGTGTCAATTAACACAAGTTTTTGTGATGTAATCATGTAATTGCTGATGATTGCAAATCCTGTATGACAAATGTGTTTGGCCATATTAATTTGATTCTATGTTTAGCATCCTCGGGTTGGTAGGTTTTCGGATGCCTGAAGGAAAACAAACACAATTTTGACAATGTGAAAAATTGGAAAGCGTATACAAATTGTGGAAAAAAAAAAGAACTTAGAAGGTGTTTTTACTAATATTTGTAAAACAGAGCATGCAACTAGTCAATTTACACAGCTCAAATAATGTATTACAGTAGGTTTCCAATATGAAGATGATATATAACAGTTTTCCAAGTAAGCATTTGCTTTAGCTTGTACCACTGCAATGAATACATGTATCAGTTGTGAAAGTAGAAGTTTTTTATCAAGTTCTTGTTTGTTTTTTCCAGCCTGGTTGGTAGGTTTTGAATAATCATGGAGACACTAAACATAGAATCAAATTTGTATGGCCTTATGATATTCGCAACACAGGTTAATTCAGCGACAATTTCTTCAAGAGTGTTTGGTTTTGCTTTTGCTGTTGTTACCGGTATTTTTGTTACAGAGACATAGAGAAAAGTTTTGCCATTATCTAACCATTGCTTGAACGTGTATGGAAGTGTCAAATGCCTAGTCATTTCTGTACCTTAATTTACTGATTTGCAGATCAGTGTGGTAAATGTACGCATATTTTTCTACTATTATTAATAAGATAAATCTGTTTTTGAGTAATATCCGTTAAAATAGTTGTTTTATGGTCAATGGAAGTATGTTGTATTTACACTAATAAAATCTTTGCAATGTTTGTTAATACAAAAAAGAGTTTCCAAAAAAACAAGCAATATCCATGTAATAAGCTGCAAGCATTTTGTAAATTTTTGTAAATAAACAGGGTCCATATTTATAAAGATTCTTAAGCAATTATATTAACTTAAGTTTTAAAAAATCAAAATAAGAATTTGTGTTTGAAACACTTTGCCTTGGACCATGTACATGACAATTACTAATTATCAATACACTTTGAATAATATTACATACCGGTATTTTTTGTCAAAATCTTCAAACCATGCATTTCTTTGTCAGAATAACCAAATACAACTTTTGAGAATTTAAAGATTTTTCTTATTTTTTGACTAAGATTCTATATTCACATTTAAAGGTTGTAAAAATTCATTCAGGTATCTGTTTGTTGAGTGACAAATCCTCGGTAGATATTTGCTGTTGTATCACGCTGTTAGTTGTAAATAATATGGTCAATTTATACTGTCAGTATTACTGGTATATAGTGATAATACACGTACCTGACACATTCCATTGCCCGTTGTTCATGTTTAGCTTGCCTCCATAGGCTAACATTTTTCAGGTGTTTATATATTCATTTTAATTAAGCTTGCCCTTTATATTTTTACACTTTCTCAATTTATTAAATACTGCTATATTGTCAAACATTTCTTCCATGTATTTAAATAGCCATGTTTGCATCTATCTATTTATTCGGATAATTTACTGCAAAATGTTTATTTGTACTTGCAACATGTATATTAGATTTCTATAAATATTTTCAATTTGCATTGGTATGATAAATATTCATATATTTGTGTAAAATTAATGATATAAAAACAGAATGAAAGCTTTGGATATTTATCTAACAGGACAATAAACATGTGTATTTGCATATTGTGTATTTTATGAAATAACAAATTTATGAACGGCATTGCTAGTTAAGGTGGCGATTAATATTGTAGTCGTTTTCCTGACATCACTGCAAGCACATTCAGCCTGTTCAATGGTCCCAGGATAAACAATTTTGTAATGTACATCTTAAGAACATTATTACCGACCCAAGGTCGTTTTCATTTTCTACTGCTTGGCGATTTTTTTCAGTTCACTTCCATTGTTTTATCAATCTGTATTACAGATGCGCCATCGTTTTAAAGCTAAGCGTGGTATTGCAATTTTACTGCTTTGTGTTTTGCTTAGACTATTGTAAACTAAACCAGTAATAAACCATTATTCGAAAGTTTTTGTGGGATTTTGTCATAAACGTTAACCTACATTGTACGTTTGGACATTAAGGTAAAGCTTTATAAAGCTGTACCTTTAGACATTAAGATAATGCTTTATAAAGCTGTAAATTTGGATATTACGGTAATGCTTTATAAAGCTGTACATTTAGACATAAAGTAACGCTTTATAAAGCTCGTTACCAAGCTCTGACCATAACAATGGAATTCGTTTTGCAACGTTAACGTAGCCTATAAATGTATTTGATAAAATTTGCTAAATAAACCTGTTACCTGTACTTTAATGGAGCATTGCCTTAAGGTGTTATGAAAATTAACAAATCAAATTTACCGGACGCTGTTCACGCTGTTGTCATGGGGACATTGTAGCCTTGGTAACATGTTACAACTAAAAGATTAAAAACAACATTCAATTCTATATTGTATGTAACACCATCATACACGATGTAACGTACATTATCAGTGTTTGGCCTGTTTGTTATTGTTTTACGCCAGTGTATCTGACTAATTGCCGCATTTTGTTTTATGTCAATACAATGCACCCATCACTGCAGAATTGGCACTGTCCCCTTAACTTGATAGCATATTCGTATTTAGGATTAAAGAGTGAAAACAAAATTATAGTGTTATGTTATCATTTAATCCCATACCATTTTGGTAAAGATGGGGCATCAAAGCCGAGTGCTTTCGCTTTTTCCCGTACACTAATGATTCAATCGCAAGGTAGTTCTAGTTGATGAATACTTCTTGCTATTTCTTTAATTAAGAATGTTTTAAAGGAAATGAAGTGACTAGACACATTGATTTGCCATTCATATGTTGTTTATTATACCACAGACTATAACGATCAGTATACATGTCATTTGAATCATTTAAACGAACCACTACTCTAGACACGTGTATACACGTGATAAAACATATAAGACAGTAATAGAACAAAGAACATAACTTAGGGATGAATAAATAAATTACAACCATATGTACATAGCGCTGTCATTATTTCCAAACGAATGTAATGTTGTTCTTGATATCGCCTGCACGTGTCTGCGATCAATTGTAATGGTGTAGTGTTCAGTATACATCAGCGAATTTCTTAGCATATTTGCTTGGCAGAAGACGATGTCGGTAGTAGGGCGCCTGTACCCAGTGTGTAGCGATCCACTTCACGCCTTTTTTCACATCGCAGCCCCCGTGGTAGCCCCGTTTATTGACCACCCCCAGGTAGCCTCTTCTGTCCAGAAAGTGATTGTACCAAAGGACGGTCTTCCCCTTATGAGGCTTCACTCTTACTGCCGCCTTTTCGCAGTTGATGGATAAGTTATGCCATCGTTGATCTTGCATGGATTGCGTCATTTCAGACAAAGGCTTGTCTGCAAACGGGAACGCCGTTTCGCCTCCTTCTTCGACGTCGTTAAGGTAATGTAGCAACGTGGCCATGCGGCACATTTGGCAGCAGTCTATATTATCACGTTCGATCCCATTTACGAACGGGCATGTGGTCTGAAAACAGCATGGCTTGTCCGCACTCGCTACGTTAGAGTCCAAGTGGCTGTGGTAAAACCCTCCCGGCCAGTATTGGCCAATAGTCAAAGGCTGACTGTACTTAACAACTTCAACGGGCACCTGCAGAAGGTCCGCTGCCCTTTTCTGCAGTTTTGTTAAAAACTCGACGTTTTCTTTGTTCGGTACTATGACTGTAGAATTGCTTACTCTTCCTTTATCATAATTGTTGTTCGAACGCGTATTATTTTCTGTGGAGAAAACAAGGCTTGTGTATAAACCCTGTTTGTTCGACGCTTCAATAATGTAGTCACATTCATCGCTAGACAGAAAGTTAGGAATTTCAAATATTGGGGGATTCAGAGATAACGTTATTAGCTTGACAGAGGTACCTTCACCAATGTCGAACCTTTGTTCATGTCCAACCTTGACCGGCGTTCTCTGTCGCATTCTGGGATACTCGAAAATGACCTCACCTTCCTCGGGTTGAACTGTGACGTCATCTTCTGTCGCGAGGAAGTCACCTAGAAGTTCATCGACGTTCAGGTTTGAATCTTGCTGAAGCATACCACTGACCAAGTTGTGAACGCATTGTTTGATACTGAGAATTAATTCATCCGAAATGTCTTCCGAAGTGTGGTCATCAACAATCTCAGGCGACAGCTTCTCCTGTGTCAATGTCGTCTGCACGTGATCGTTTGACGTTATAAGGTAGTTAAGCATGCCATTGACCTTGTCATAAAAAAAGCCAAGTATTATTGAAAAATAGCTCGCATTGGTGTTGGTGTCACACATATCATCACTCACATGCTCGTTGGTCGAATAAGCCGATTTGTGTTCCGAAATCCCATCGCCCTGTTTCACACAGGTGCTGACTACATCATCTGCACAATGTCCCTCTGGTATGACGTGCAGAACAAATATCAACATGGCGATCACCGCTTTTAACCGCCCAGACTTTCCTGTGGTTCGCATCTGCAGAAGAAATGATTTCGTTTTTGTTTTTGACATAATTTGTTCGAAAACTTTGTTACATATGTGGTTCGTTTGTATCTTTTGTGCGCGTTTATTTACAGACACCTTGCATTGATGAAGCTACATCCTAAATGGAACAATGTAAATAAATAAAGAAATAAATAAATAAATAAATAAAGAAAGAAAGAAAGAAAGAAAGAAAGAAAGAAAGAAAGAAAGAAAGAAAGAAAGAAAGAAAGAAAGAAAGAAAGAAAGAAAATGAAATAAATAAAGAAATACAGAAATAAATAAATAAATAAATAAATAAATAAAATAAATAAATAAATAGATAAATAAATAAATAAATAAATAAATAAATAAATAAATAAATAAATAAATAAATAAACAAATAAAAAAAAAATATAATTTAATAAATAAATGAATGAATGAATGAATGAATAAAATTAATTAATTAATTATTTAATAAATAAATAAATAAATAAATAACATGAATTTTCTAAAATACCTTCTGTTTTTATCCCGTGATATCCAGATAAATCTGTTGCAGAATACAAAACGCAGATCTAACCTTATTTAACGTGCGATATTATTGGCTTTTTGTTGTTGTTGTTGTTTTGAGTACGTGCAAAAATGACAAACGCGGAAGTGGTTATAAATGCAGGTGTAAAAGCTAATTCGCCCCAAGTGAATTTATTGAATTTCCATCTAGTTAAAGCTGTCAATTTAAACACAACTGCAAGGGATAGTAAACGGTTTTCCGCTTTTCGACAATAAATCGAATCGGAAGAAACTAAACACTTTAACAACTCAAACTATTTAAAATAAATATATCAAGTTTTAATTTAATAGGAAAACAGTGTACTTTAAACCCCCTTTGAACAAATCTTATAAACGCAACATAACCAGAATCGTTCCATGACGAACCATTATTCTTATCTACATCGTCTGGATCTTTTCTCTTAAGATCATTTTTATAGCCATTCAATTGTTTATATAAATATAGAACAGTATTAAAAGTCAATACAAAATCCATTTGTAGTTTTGTTTCTGAATTAGCACATTTTAGACTGTATATTCTGCTTATCTATTTTATAAAATCAGGTGACTGTTTACTTACAAGTCTACTTTTAAAGGGGCAGTTTCATAGTTTGTGGTTGGAAAAACATTAAAAAATTGAATTTTAAACCATGAATTTATTGGAACCTTTTGTCTGTTATGCTGTTTAGTTTGCGAAACATCATTATTTTGATATTTACTATGCCTTTTTGTCAAAAAAATTACTGGGGTATGTTTACCAGGTAGCAACATGTTCTCGAAAAATAACAGATATTTGTCAAAAGTTTTCCTTTGCACAAGCAATGTGCTTTACAAACCTTGAAATATGAACAATAAATGTACTATAGAACAGGAAAAAGTCAGTTTTAGAAAATTATTTTTTCACAGCCCAAAACTGTGAAACTGTTCCTTTAAGTATGGAGAAAATGGTGTTTTATTTCATTTTTATGAAGGGTCATTCCAAAAAAGCTGTATTATAATAAACATAATGAAATCAATGTGATAATCTACTTTTGTGATATGTTGTAAACATGTTTACAGATTTTATTAGAGAAGGGTCTTATTGTTTAACCATTAACCATTGCTTACAACTTATTCACTTAGTTTCGAATGACACAATCATTGTTATTGTTAGTGTTCAATGCATTGAGAATGCATTCCTCTTTTGCATTTATGCTTTTACCCTTTGTTATGTCTTTGTGAGTAGATTTTATGCTTAAATTTTCTAAATAATATTTTCTGTAATAGTTTTTGCTGATATTGGTTTGGGTATTTTTACTTTGATCCCCCCCTCCCCCTTCTTATCATTTTGTTGCGCTTAACTATAATGTTTGATATAATGTTTTTTCCCAGTATTAACAATATCAGTTCATTGCTCATGTAATTGTGCACAAATTATGAATATGTCACAATTCAAATGTATAATTTTAGGCATTATATTGTTTATCAGATACATTGTTAAA
Organism: Congeria kusceri; assembly: GCA_027627225.1. NCBI lineage: Eukaryota > Metazoa > Mollusca > Bivalvia > Myida > Dreissenidae > Congeria > Congeria kusceri. Next base: position 15,303,863 of record CM051038.1, read on the forward strand.
GTTAAAACCTATTTTTATAAAAGTTTGTAGATTGTAATTAGCAGGGTCTTTCAAAATCGTCCACTATTTTCGTAACATTTCAGAATTCTTCAGGGTGAAGACTTAATTTGATATACTTTTTTGTATACCGTAAAATACCAAGTATAACGCGCGGCCATGTATAACGCGCACCCATTTTTTTCAGTGAAAAATCGGGAAAAAAAGATTTAATAAGTTTTTCATAGGTTTCAATAAACAGTCATCGCTTACCAACACCGAGCCAAAATCGCATTTGTGACAAAGAGCGACGGTTAAATTACACTAATTTTTTTAGACATTACTTTCGTAACAATTGAGTAGCCCAAATAATGGCAGTTTCTTTGCTGGTGATCTGGTACATTGATCTGGTACATTTATATCTGTCTTCCGTCAATGTCAGATAAGCCAAATCTTTCAAATTCTTCTTCCTCCTCGTAGTTTATAATGATCACTGTCAAATGTTCAATATTTATGCACAACATGTTGTTATTAACATCACATTCTCAAGCGATCTGCTGACATACACAACACCTATTTCTGAGCGTGAAAACACAACAAAGGACTGTGGTCAGTTTATTCACACACTTATTACAAAGACAACTGTTAAAGCATTTTCGCACCTGTACACACGTTTTTTACATACCGACAATGGTCCCAAACTGTATGTTGCAAATGCAATAAAGTAGGGTGATGGTTTTTAATGTTTACAAAATGGCTTCCGTTATTAAATCAGTTACAAAAACAATGTCTTCGGATACGGGATACATACCTGAAAATAAACAAAAATAATGTTTAAGGTATGTCTAACATGTCAATTGATATCCATATACGCTATACATATACACAATAGTCTTCGTCCAGAAAAAAGGACCAAAATCCTTGTTACCTTGTTACCATGTATAACACGCACACAATATTTGACATCGAAAATGAGGGAGAAAATCTGCGCGTTATACATGGTCTTTTACGGTTTTTGCAAGTTGGCTCTGTATTGTGTAATTTTTATTCACAAAGATGTTTCCTAATCACAGCCATATTGTATTTGTATATTTATGTCAGTGTAATGTATTATGTTTGGGCTTACACTAAGTGTTAACTTAAAGGGGCATATTGACGGGATTTCTTAGAAATAGGACAAGCATTAAAAACAAGATACTTCTTATTTTTCTTAAATATATAGTTTCACTGGCGACTAATGGAGTTGTTAAGAAAATATATGCAAAAGAACACATTTTTGGGGGGGGATACACACTTCTGCTTACTTATATGAACATTTTTCTTGGCTAGACATGCTTATCAATGTCTGTGCATTTAAGGGTACATCATGTACATTTCATTGATATTAATTTTACTACCACTACTTATTTTCTAATGCCAGTGAAAGTGTTATCGATGACAACTGTTTAGATAATTTTAGTAAAGTATGTTATCAATTGTTAATATAAACAAGACTGTTATATTTAACAATGCTTCAGTATATTAATTCTCTGTAAATGAATTTCGCAAATGTTATTGTCAACCAACTGTTGATGTGCCCCTTTAAAACTCTTTCGTTGACATTGCCAGGTCTACTGGTTAGGATCATTAGTTAGAGTTGGCTTATTATGAAAGGCCTTTGTTCACGCATCTTTTGCAGGTCTTATTGATGAACTATATTTCTTCATGTATGGGATTTTAACTATTTTATCTATTGTGATGAGTTTTGACAATGACTGTAACAGAAATATGCAGATGATGTGCATACTGCATGTATTACGTGTGTAAGCAGCTTGTGATTGTTTACCTAGAAGACCTGGGGCCGTATCCACAAAGCTCCCAAGGACAATCTTAACTTAAGTCACTTTTAAGTAAAAAAATTCAAATAAAATTTTCCTTGTAAATACATTATTTTATATTCGAAATATGGTAAAATTACAGTATCTGTTGTTTCTTTACCAGATTTAAAACCATTTAATACAAAATAAACTTTAAATAAACTTTAAATGAACCAGCCGCTGACTTAAGGAATTTTATGATTTTAAGAAATTTACTTAAGCTTTCACTAAGGGGATTTGTGGATAGGTTTGTGGATAGGGACCCTGGATTCATTACTATTAGATGTGAAGCATGTTTATTTGTTAGATGTTTACTGAATTTGCTTGTAGAAGTGTATTTGTGTGCAAACATGATCTGTGTGTCAATTAACACAAGTTTTTGTGATGTAATCATGTAATTGCTGATGATTGCAAATCCTGTATGACAAATGTGTTTGGCCATATTAATTTGATTCTATGTTTAGCATCCTCGGGTTGGTAGGTTTTCGGATGCCTGAAGGAAAACAAACACAATTTTGACAATGTGAAAAATTGGAAAGCGTATACAAATTGTGGAAAAAAAAAAGAACTTAGAAGGTGTTTTTACTAATATTTGTAAAACAGAGCATGCAACTAGTCAATTTACACAGCTCAAATAATGTATTACAGTAGGTTTCCAATATGAAGATGATATATAACAGTTTTCCAAGTAAACATTTGCTTTAGCTTGTACCACTGCAATGAATACATGTATCAGTTGTGAAAGTAGAAGTTTTTTATCAACTTCTTGTTTGTTTTTTCCAGCCTGGTTGGTAGGTTTTGAATAATCATGGAGACACTAAACATAGAATCAAATTTGTATGGCCTTATGATATTCGCAACACAGGTTAATTCAGCGACAATTTCTTCAAGAGTGTTTGGTTTTGCTTTTGCTGTTGTTACCGGTATTTTTGTTACAGAGACATAGAGAAAAGTTTTGCCATTATCTAACCATTGCTTGAACGTGTATGGAAGTGTCAAATGCCTAGTCATTTCTGTACCTTAATTTACTGATTTGCAGATCAGTGTGGTAAATGTACGCATATTTTTCTACTATTATTAATAAGATAAATCTGTTTTTGAGTAATATCCGTTAAAATAGTTGTTTTATGGTCAATGGAAGTATGTTGTATTTACACTAATAAAATCTTTGCAATGTTTGTTAATACAAAAAAGAGTTTCCAAAAAAACAAGCAATATCCATGTAATAAGCTGCAAGCATTTTGTAAATTTTTGTAAATAAACAGGGTCCATATTTATAAAGATTCTTAAGCAATTATATTAACTTAAGTTTTAAAAAATCAAAATAAGAATTTGTGTTTGAAACACTTTGCCTTGGACCATGTACATGACAATTACTAATTATCAATACACTTTGAATAATATTACATACCGGTATTTTTTGTCAAAATCTTCAAACCATGCATTTCTTTGTCAGAATAACCAAATACAACTTTTGAGAATTTAAAGATTTTTCTTATTTTTTGACTAAGATTCTATATTCACATTTAAAGGTTGTAAAAATTCATTCAGGTATCTGTTTGTTGAGTGACAAATCCTCGGTAGATATTTGCGGTTGTATCACGCTGTTAGTTGTAAATAATATGGTCAATTTATACTGTCAGTATTACTGGTATATAGTGATAATACACGTACCTGACACATTCCATTGCCCGTTGTTCATGTTTAGCTTGCCTCCATAGGCTAACATTTTTCAGGTGTTTATATATTCATTTTAATTAAGCTTGCCCTTTATATTTTTACACTTTCTCAATTTATTAAATACTGCTATATTGTCAAACATTTCTTCCATGTATTTAAATAGCCATGTTTGCATCTATCTATTTATTCGGATAATTTACTGCAAAATGTTTATTTGTACTTGCAACATGTATATTAGATTTCTATAAATATTTTCAATTTGCATTGGTATGATAAATATTCATATATTTGTGTAAAATTAATGATATAAAAACAGAATGAAAGCTTTGGATATTTATCTAACAGGACAATAAACATGTGTATTTGCATATTGTGTATTTTATGAAATAACAAATTTATGAACGGCATTGCTAGTTAAGGTGGCGATTAATATTGTAGTCGTTTTCCTGACATCACTGCAAGCACATTCAGCCTGTTCAATGGTCCCAGGATAAACAATTTTGTAATGTACATCTTAACAACATTATTACCGACCCAAGGTCGTTTTCATTTTCTACTGCTTGGCGATTTTTTTCAGTTCACTTCCATTGTTTTATCAATCTGTATTACAGATGCGCCATCGTTTTAAAGCTAAGCGTGGTATTGCAATTTTACTGCTTTGTGTTTTGCTTAGACTATTGTAAACTAAACCAGTAATAAACCATTATTTGAAAGTTTTTGTGGGATTTTGTCATAAACGTTAACCTACATTGTACGTTTGGACATTAAGGTAAAGCTTTATAAAGCTGTACCTTTAGCCACTAAGATAATGCTTTATAAAGCTGTAAATTGGATATTACGGTAATGCTTTATAAAGCTGTACATTTAGACATAAAGTTAATGCTTTATAAAGCTGTAAATTTAGACATTAAGGTAATGCTTTATAAAGCTGTAAATTTAGACATTAAGGTAATGCTTTATAAAGCTTTAAATTCAGACATTAAGATAATGCTTTATAAAGCTGTAAATTTAGCATTAAGTTAACGTTTTATAAAACTGTAAATTTGGACATTAAGGCAATCCTTTATAAAGTTGTAAATTTGGACATTGAGGTAATGCTTTATAAAGTTGTAAATGTGGACATTAAGGGGATGCTTTATAAAGCTGTAGATTTAGACATTAAGGTAACGCTTTATAAAGCTCGTTACCAAGCTCTGACCATAACAATGGAATTCGTTTTGCAACGTTAACGTAGCCTATAAATGTATTTGATAAAATTTGCTAAATAAACCTGTTACCTGTACTTTAATGGAGCATTGCCTTAAGGTGTTATGAAAATTAACAAATCAAATTTACCGGACGCTGTTCACGCTGTTGTCATGGGGACATTGTAGCCTTGGTAACATGTTACAACTAAAAGATTAAAAACAACATTCAATTCTATACTGTATGTAACACCATCATACACGATGTAACGTACATTATCAGTGTTTGGCCTGTTTGTTATTGTTTTACGCCAGTGTATCTGACTAATTGCCGCATTTTGTTTTATGTCAATACAATGCACCCATCACTGCAGAATTGGCACTGTCCCCTTATTTAATCGTATTTAGGATTAAAGAGTGAAAACAAAATTATAGTGTTATGTTATCATTTAATCCCATACCATTTTGGTAAAGATGGGGCATCAAAGCCGAGTGCTTTCGCTTTTTCCCGTACACTAATGATTCAATCGCAAGGTAGTTCTAGTTGATGAATACTTCTTGCTATTTCTTTAATTAAGAATGTTTTAAAGGAAATGAAGTGACTAGACACATTGATTTGCCATTCATATGTTGTTTATTATACCACAGACTATAACGATCAGTATACATGTCATTTGAATCATTTAAACGAACCACTACTCTAGACACGTGTATACACGTGATAAAACATATAAGACAGTAATAGAACAAAGAACATAACTTAGGGATGAATAAATAAATTACAACCATATGTACATAGCGCTGTCATTATTTCCAAACGAATGTAATGTTGTTCTTGATATCGCCTGCACGTGTCTGCGATCAATTGTAATGGTGTAGTGTTCAGTATACATCAGCGAATTTCTTAGCATATTTGCTTGGCAGAAGACGATGTCGGTAGTAGGGCGCCTGTACCCAGTGTGTAGCGATCCAATTCACGCCTTTTTTCACATCGCAGCCCCCGTGGTAGCCCCGTTTATTGACCACCCCCAGGTAGCCTCTTCTGTCCAGAAAGTGATTGTACCAAAGGACGGTCTTCCCCTTATGAGGCTTCACTCTTACTGCCGCCTTTTCGCAGTTGATGGATAAGTTATGCCATCGTTGATCTTGCATGGATTGCGTCATTTCAGACAAAGGCTTGTCTGCAAACGGGAACGCCGTTTCGCCTCCTTCTTCGACGTCGTTAAGGTAATGTAGCAACGTGGCCATGCGGCACATTTGGCAGCAGTCTATATTATCACGTTCGATCCCATTTACGAACGGGCATGTGGTCTGAAAACAGCATGGCTTGTCCGCACTCGCTACGTTAGAGTCCAAGTGGCTGTGGTAAAACCCTCCCGGCCAGTATTGGCCAATAGTCAAAGGCTGACTGTACTTAACAACTTCAACGGGCACCTGCAGAAGGTCCGCTGCCCTTTTCTGCAGTTTTGTTAAAAACTCGACGTTTTCTTTGTTCGGTACTATGACTGTAGAATTGCTTACTCTTCCTTTATCATAATTGTTGTTCGAACGCGTATTATTTTCTGTGGAGAAAACAAGGCTTGTGTATAAACCCTGTTTGTTCGACGCTTCAATAATGTAGTCACATTCATCGCTAGACAGAAAGTTAGGAATTTCAAATATTGGGGGATTCAGAGATAACGTTATTAGCTTGACAGAGGTACCTTCACCAATGTCGAACCTTTGTTCATGTCCAACCTTGACCGGCGTTCTCTGTCGCATTCTGGGATACTCGAAAATGACCTCACCTTCCTCGGGTTGAACTGTGACGTCATCTTCTGTCGCGAGGAAGTCACCTAGAAGTTCATCGACGTTCAGGTTTGAATCTTGCTGAAGCATACCACTGACCAAGTTGTGAACGCATTGTTTGATACTGAGAATTAATTCATCCGAAATGTCTTCCGAAGTGTGGTCATCAACAATCTCAGGCGACAGCTTCTCCTGTGTCAATGTCGTCTGCACGTGATCGTTTGACGTTATAAGGTAGTTAAGCATGCCATTGACCTTGTCATAAAAAAAGCCAAGTATTATTGAAAAATAGCTCGCATTGGTGTTGGTGTCACACATATCATCACTCACATGCTCGTTGGTCGAATAAGCCGATTTGTGTTCCGAAATCCCATCGCCCTGTTTCACACAGGTGCTGACTGCACAATGTCCCTCTGGTATGACGTGCAGAACAAATATCAACATGGCGATCACAGCTTTTAACCGCCCAGGCTTTCCTGTGGTTCGCATCTGCAGAAGAAATGATTTCGTTTTTGTTTTTGACATAATTTGTTCGAAAACTTTGTTACATATGTGGTTCGTTTGTATCTTTTGTGCGCGTTTATTAAAATGACATTTGCCAGTGAAATCAAACGTGTGCTTAGAACATGCACCTACTAACTACTATGGCAATACCACCAAAAGAAGTATAGTTCCTTAATGTAACTGCGATGTTATTTTGCTATCTGTCTAGTCGATATGGTTCAATATAATATACACATAAAACAGTTTTCACCTGATTAAATCCCAACCGTGTTGGTAATTGTTTCAAGGAACGCTGCAGTACAACATAGAAACGTCTGCTAGTATCATGTTAGAATAATACACTAATTACGGATTTATTGTAAAATCACGGAAAGCACTTAAGGCAGACGCATTTTGCAGAAGTACTAACACAGTATGGTGATTAATTATTATAAGAACGGGTAAAAACTAATGTTATATTTATTTAGAGACACCTTGCATTGATGAAGCTACATCCTAATGAAACAATGTAAATAAATAAATAAAGAAAGAAAGAAAGAAAGAAAGAAAGAAAGAAAGAAAGAAAGAAAGAAAGAAAGAAAGAAAAAAGAAAGAAAGAAATAAATAAAATAGAAATAAATAAATAAATAAATAAATAAATAAATAAATAAATAAATAAATAAATAAATAAATAAATAAATAAATAAATAAATAAATAAAATAAAATAAATTAATAAATACATAAATAAATAAAATAAATAAATAAATAAATAAACAAATAAATAAAAAAAAATATATATATATAATTTAATAAATAAATGAATGAATGAATACAATTAATTAATTAATTATTTAATACATAAATAAAAAAATAAATAAAAAAATAACAAGAATTTTCTAAAATACCTTCTTTTTTTGTCCCGTGATATCCCGATAAAAATCTGTTGCAGAATACAAAACGCAGATCTAACCTTATTTAACGTGCGATATTATTAGCTTTTTTTGTTGTTGTTGTTTTGAGTACGTGCAAAAATGACAAACGCGGAAGTGGTTATAAATGCAAGTGTAAAAGCTAATTCGCCCCAGGTGAATTTATTGAATTTCCATCTTGTTAAAGCTGTCAATTTAAACACATCTGCAAGGGATAGTAAACGGTTTTCCGCTTTTCGACAATAAATCAAATCGGAAGAAACTAAACACTTTAACAACTCAAACTATTTAAAATAAATATATCAAGTTTTAATTTAATAGGAAAACAGTGTACTTTAAACCCCCTTTGAACAAATCTTATAAACGCAACCTAACCAGAATCGTTCCATGACGAACCATTATTCTTATCTACATCGTCTGGATCTTTTTCTCTTAGGCGTAAAAAAGTTGTTTGTTTCCACTTATCCTCCCCCATACCGCCTATTTTTTTTGCCGCTGACCCTAAAGTTTTTTGGCCTATCGGTCATTAACTTTTTCTGACCTTCCGTCATAAGAGCAGTTTAAGTTCGCTTATATGCGGCCTTTCGATATTCATATTTTCAAAAAGGAATTTTCAAACTCATATCGTAAAATGTCGTTTTCTATGACCTTATTTATAGCTAAGGTACAGTGTCTTTGATGCGTTTAAACTTTTTACATTCAGTCCAATATAACTCAACAGTTGGTGAATATGCCGCGAAAACAAAAAAAAGTTAAAGAAAAAAAGTTCTTTTTTACCTCCACCCCTAGATTTTTGGGAGATGTAAGCGGCAACCCACATTTTTTTGCTATATTCCTGATTTTTTCCCAAAGTCGCACACGTCTTATCGGAAAATATAATTTTTGACACATTATATGTTAACCCGCTACAAATTCCCTGCCATGATTGTATGTGTGTTTCACTGAGCACGTGGTAACTGAAGCCATTTATTCTGGTTCCGTAGCTGTTAAAATATTACATAAAAAATGTGTATGTTATGAATTCTCATTAAATGGGAAATTTTGACTCACTATTCAAACTTTACGTTTAGATTTCGGAGTCTGAAATTATATGTAAATTGTTTGTCAAAAATTGTTTGTTGTAAAAGTATAAATAAATAACTTATTTATATTTTTATATAACTCTTGATTCATACATTCCTTATCAGCTTTAACCATTAATGTGTACTTAGTTAAACTTAGTATTACTTTTATAATCGCAAAAACCGATAACGACTTATCTGTAAAGCAAAATTTTTGTTAGAAATAGTTGTACTTGTTTATTAAACGGTAAAAATGGTAAATGATGGAATGCTCTACCAACAGTCCTGGGTCCGTATTCACAAAGCTCCTTAGGGAAAACTTTAGTAAATTTCTTTAATTGACAAAATTCCTAAAGTCTGTGGCAGTTTCATTAATAAATCATTGTACATTAAAATGTTAAAAAATAATAAATATTGCTTAGATGCTTAATATTTTACCCTTTTGTAAACTGAAATTATTGGATTTCACATAGAACATTATAACTGAAATATCCACTTAAGAACACCTTTAGTTAAGATTTCCCTTAGGAACTTTGTGAATACCAGCCCTGAAGCAAATCGATGATAAAACTGATTTCAGACAAAAAGTGAATGTTATGAATGGGTCATGAATTGTTATATATGTTTTACACCTGGACTTATCTGGATTTTAACAGAAGGGCCCATATTTATAATGATTATTAAGCCATTCTTAACTTAAGTTGAACATTTATTCAAGTCAAAATTAGAATTTGTGTTTAAAACACTATGCTTTGGAACATTTGCATGACTAATGCTAGATATTAATACACTTTGAATTATATTGTAATAATGTGTCAAAATCTTCCAGAAATGCATTACTGTGCCAGAAAATCCCGTAGTTAAATTCGAGAATTTTAAGATTTTTCTAAATATTCGACTAAGATTCTTGATAAATTCCAGCACAGGACAGCTTGTATTTAGACTTTACACTGTGTTAATCGGTTTCGCGCTATAGAAATTCATTTGTAATTGTCTTTAAATGTTTGTTCACAACATTCACTGCTCATTCGTGTACAGCAACATATTTTTTGTAAGACTTATTGGTTGTTTTTGTTTATAGAAATGTTGAAAAATATGATTTGTTAAGTAAATTTTAAGCAAGCTTTCGGCCTATGTACTCTACTGTGAATAATATGTATATATAATAGAAACATTCTGTGGCTGAAACTGGAAAATTATGGTATCCATGGAAAGGTTTTTAAAAATCATCAAAATATGTATGAAAATGCGAAAAGTTCTGTTCAAGACGATGCAAACTTTCAGACTATATCCCTTGTTGTATAGTGCTTCGTCAAGGCATTATTGCTCATGTAACATTACTTTCTAAGCATGCTGATGACAATCGTCGCATAGCCTTTCTCAAACTATTAATGCAATTATAATGTCTGAAAGTGTGAAGATGTAAAAAACGCACTAAATATATACGAAAACTTTTGCAAAGCAAGACACTTACCATTATTACTACACCAAAAACAAAACTTATCGTCTTTGCTTAAAGCAGGTCACCACGTTATGAATATATGTTATGTAACGATAGTATATAAATCAAAAAGTAAAGTGTTTGTTTATTATAGTGTCACCCCTCGCGATTAAGGGCCAGCCAGTTTTGACTTATGAGACACCTTTACTGATGAACATCTTTACTACCGATTCCTATCCTATATGCCGGGCGCTTGGCAGGAAGGCAATCGGTACCCCTTGATTTAACTAGCTGCTGGGTAGGCAACCGGCCATATCAGAACTCGCCCTGTGTAGGACTCGAATCTTCGACCTCCCGCTCCGTAGGCGAACGCCCTAACCACTAGGCCATAATTAGTAAATGAATTTAAATCTGGGTGTTGGTTTTGGTAGAAGTGGCTCATTTGGTAAAGCCAAAGAACATATTACTCAACAAGCAACTCAAGCTATGGTTCGCTTATAAAAAAATAAAAAATTACTGTGCCTATCTATTAATTTATAAATCGAATTATCGAATAAAATTGTTAAACCTATTTTACTGTACGATGATGAAGTATAGGGCTATGAAAAAACAAGTTTTTTTTTTAAAAAGGGCTACATTTTGATTTTGAAATATATTTTAAAGGTCAAAAGCAGTACGCCTAATTGTATAATATATGGTGAAACTGGTGTAATACCATTGCACATATTGATACACAAATAATAAGTTACTGTTGAAAACAAGCAATGTAATTCCAATTTGCTATACACTCTCTGTTACTGTATATATCATTATAATATATATGGATGAACACAGACATATGAAACATATTAAATATATATTATTCAGATGCGGAATGGTTAATATTTGGGACAAACACGATTTTCCTATGTCTATTTGGCTCAAAACATCAGTCAAATTGAAGCTGTCTGATTGTTTCATAAATGATTGTTATTCCACATTAATGTTTTACCGAAAATGCTGTACTATAGATTCTCAAAAAAAGTTTTGGATTCGAACAATACCTTATTAAAACGCCATCCAATTTTGTGAAATATATTGTAAAATTTTGAACCAGAAATCACAAATTCCCCATCGTAGTAGGATGTTGGAACAAAAGATAACGTCTTGATAGAAAATGTGACTAAGTGATAAGAACTCTATTGTAGATGAATGTCATAATTTGCTAGAATGTAATTACATGTATTTGGCTGAACATATAAACATGTTTTTACCTAAAAAAGTATACAATCTCTAAATGTTTTGTAATTCAAAGAAATTATGCAAACAAATCCAGAAGGTACCACTAAGTGTTTAAAACTTTTTATTTTTTTAAGAATGTTGTTAAAAAATTTGCGTGAAAAACAACAACATCAGCAACAACAATAAACAAACCAACAACATTACTAGTGTCCTCCTCCATCGCAGTTGTATTTATATATGATTTGTATATATGTAATAATTTATGCTCCAACTAACATTTTGAACTGTTAAGTCTGCCTTTGTTTCATTGTAGTGCCTTGATATCGTTCATTATTATGTTTTGCACATGTACGATTCTCTTTTTGTCATGTATTTATGAAATGAGTTTTCACTAATAAACTTGTACATTTTCAAGCGTGACTGTATGTTATGTGTACCGGGTTATTGGATTATTCAATTAGTTTCACATCGAAATATGCCAGTAGATTTGCAGGTAATTTTACTGATATGCAAATGAGATAAGCATATTTTGAAACAATGCAAGTGCCCGCTACTGTGGTTTAATATTTGGTTACAATTCATATAATTAAAACACGATATTATCTTGTTTGCTGGAAATTGTTGTTTAATAAAACACACCAACGCACACACTTTGCGTTGTATAGCTTACAAAGACTGAACACTATTTTTTCACAATAGACCTTTCCAGGGGTTTGTCACGAACTCGCCATAGCTTAACCTACGAATAGTATTCTTGAGTGAGTTTATTAGGTCAAAGTGCTCGTTAATAAAAGTATTATTGAGTTAATTAGGGGATTTCTCGTTGATAAAAGTGCTTACATATTATTCAGTCTACTTGCGCATGTGGTTTGAAATGATTCATTTACTTCGCATTTATTGACTTCAAAAAATTGTTGGTCACATTGCCAACGGTTTGGTTTAGTCGGCGTAATAACGTCGTCCTCTAGTATTTTTTTGGTTTTGTTAAATGCTTTTAAGTGTTGCATGCTGCACGTGAGTATGTGCATTTCCTAGTTTATGAAGTCATTTGCTTCGAAGCTGCATTTTGTGTGAACCCGGGACTCGTTCCCGCATACCTATCTAGTTACTAACTAGAGATAATCAGAAGGGAATTTAAACTCATAGCTGCAATGTAACTTGAATTTTATTACTAAAATGTCTTCTTTTATTTAAATTTTGGTTTGGTCTGGTGTTGTGACGGAAACGAGAATACCCCGAAGAAATCCACCTGCCAGGTTGGTTGGTCGCTATTCAAAAACACATGCGTCGGATTCGGGAATTGAACCATAATTTAATCGCCTAAGTTTAAAGCGTGTGCGCAAACCACTTCACTAGTCAGACAGCTCATTAAGCAAATGTGCATTAATCTGATAATTATTCATTTATATTTATACCAATTACACAGTTTACCAGAACAGATCAGAACTTGTATAAGCGATAAATGGCGTGCGAACGGCAAAACAAAAACAAGTACTAATGTGATAAGTCGTAACACTATATTTATTAATAAAATTTTATATACAGTTCGGAAAAAAATTAATACAAACAATTAAACATTTAGATATTTACAAAGTTTATGTAAGTTTTAACTTTGTTTGTTTTTTCTCTTGAGATGCAACAACATTGGTGATCGACACCGTTTATTCCATTTTATATTTCTTTGCAAATTTGCTTGGCAGCAGTCGATACCGGTAGTGGGGTGTCTGTACCCAGTTCGTAGCGATCCATTTAAGGCCCTTTTTAACATTGCATCCTCCATGAAAGCTCTTTTGGTTCACTACGCCCAGGTATCCCCTTTTGTCCAGAAAGTGATTATACCAAAGGATAGTCTTTCCCTTTTTAGGTTGTATTCTCAACGCCGCCTGTTCGCAGTTGCTAGATAAATTGGTCCATTCGTTCATTTCCTGGACTTTGTTAATGTATGACAAAGCTTTGTCGGCAAATAAGAAAGCCGTCTCGCCCCCTTCTTCGACGTCGTCAAGGTAATGTATCAAAGTGGCCACGCGACACAGTTGGCAGCAGTCCAGACTTTCAACTTCAGTCCCGTTTATGGAAGGACATTCTGTCTGAAAGCAGCACGGCTTGCTTGTAGGAGACGTAACAGAGTCGAGGTGAGCGTGATAATACCCGCCTGGCCAATATTGAACAACAGACAGCGGCTGGCTGTACTTGATAACTTCAACTGGCACCTGGAGAAGTAACGCCACCTTCTGTTGTAGTTTTGTCAAAAACTCGATGTTTTCTTTATTTGGTGTGATGACTGTAGAATTACTTTTTCTTACTTTGCTGGTCAAAATCGTCCCATTTTGGTTTGGAAAAATGCTGCTGGTATTTAAACCCATTTTGCTGGACGCTTCAATAATGTAGTCACATTCCTCAACTGACAGAAAGTTGGGGATTTCAAAAATTGGAGGATTAAGAGCGCGCGTTATTAGCTTCACACTGTTACCTTCGCCTGCGTCCACCCACTGTTCATATCCAACTTCAACAGGGTTTCTTCGCTCAATTCTGGGGTACTCGAACAAAGGTTGACCTTTTGGTTGAACGGTGACGTTGTCGTCTGCCGCTGAAATATATGCAATCAATTCGTGTAGCCTCTCATTAGAGTTATCATCAAGCATGTCACTAAACATGTTTTTGACACCTTTTATGGTGGATTCCTTGACTTCGCCTGATGGTGTTTTCTGTGTAAAATCATCTATGTCACCTGACGACTGCATTTCCCGTGCGGATTCTGAAGTCCCATAGACGTTGGCATTGCCATCTACGGAAGTGGATCCTGAAGAATAATAGTTTGTCTCGGTTTCAGTACTGCACGTGTAATCCGTTGTTTTCCCGTTAATTCCTTGAACTAAATTGTTACCATAAGCAGAAATGACGTCATCACATTTCTCACAGGCGTTCTTTATATCCTCGTTGCTCTGTACACGCGTTGTCTGTTGTAGAATAAAAATAAGCAGTACGACCTTCATAATATATCGCCGTGGCCTTGAAATTGAACTCATCTGTAGAAGAGAAAGTCATGACCTATTCATGTTTGACACCAACTGAAATGTTTTATATCAAATTTTAGTTATTTACCCGAAAATTGTGGAAACAATTTATATACGATATTTTGCTAACACAATTAATATCTATATAAAAAGATAAGCTCTTTGCATTTTAATTCATTAGTGATTTGTTGAGCTCTTTGGATGAAATGGACGATAAACTGTTTTATTAACCTTTCCCGTGTCTAAATCCAGCTGACACACAAATGAACGGCTCGACTCGAAATATCCACGGCGCATTGTCGCCATGTCTTAAGGCATGAACACATGACATTTGTGGTGTTCAAAATATTTCTGATCGTTTGAATATGGTTCAAACAAATCAACGAAAAGGAAATACTCCAACAAAAATTGCCTGTAGTTTCTGCCCAAGGTAATTTGAAATTCGTGTAAAGATATGCCGAAAATTGTTTGATGTGAACTGCATACCTGTCCGTTCATATATACATGCACATGAAAAAAGTGTCTATCGTATCATTCGTATTGAATCATTTTGCTATTTCTTTATTTGGTGTCATGACTGTAGAACTTTTTTTTACTTTGCTGTTCACAATCGTCCCGCTTTGGTTGGGAAAATTGCTGCTGGTATGAAAACCCCTTTTTCTGGACGCTTCAATAATGTAGTCATTATCCCTTGATGTTAAATGCATACATATCCGTTCATATATACATGGAAAAAGTGTATATCGCAAATTATTATGTTATAAAGACGTCTTATTGACTTGCACTTTACAGGACTTTACGAAGCACTGCATTGAAACCTGTATGTCAGTTTTCCCAAACCTGACTTCGCGACGCTTAAGGAGTGTATGAACCATCATTCATATTAATTATTTTCAAAATAAGCAGATGAAAGTGACAATAAAACTTGAAAGCAGGCAGATAAACATACATATGACGAAGGAAACATTAGAATATCTAACAAATACGATTGTGGATATTTGCATCGTTTATCATTTGATGTGTAACCTAAAGCAACTGTCGATTCAACGTATATATACATGTATTGGAGTTGCCGGATGTACAGCCAAAACTAGTTTGTGGTTAAAAAGTAGCCAATTATGCGTTTTACAACAATGGTTCTTATTAAATTTTATTCCATTTTAAATCGAAGTATATGGTAATTAACTTTATCGGGTCGTTTTAATTTATGTCAATATATTGGTTGTAAGATCATACATACACTTTATAAACACTCCCTGTATCCGGATAATCCCAATTCAGTGCAGCGACCCTAACGCAGTGCCATCATCGCGGACACAGAGACAAAGTGTGTAATTATTTTTCATGTTTTTATTATGTTGTTATATTTGTGTTGTGTATAAGCGTAAAGCTTTTGATAGCTATAGTGTCCTGTGGTTTATGTACTAAATAGTTTGTTTGACAATCACTCTATGTTGCTGGAAGTCATTAAAATGTACCTGAAAAAGTTTCCATACAGAACATTTTTATGTTTCCGACCGTTTAAAAATATCTTAAAATGCAGTAGTACCTTACTTGTAAACTTTTTAGTTAAACAACATCTCTATGACAATGTGTTATCAAATCAAAGTTTAAAGTTGATGTTTATAGCTAAAACATTGTCTTTATTCTGAGGTGGTTATGGACTTGCATGTTAACTGAAGAAACCCGTATACAGTGATATGAATACACGCAACAAGTATCTTCTATAGTTAAATCATATGATATAGTTGAGTCAAATTCGGCTTCTCTCAAAGTTTCATTAAATATATTAATATGCAAATGTAGTACTTCACTTTTTGGAGTCAATTACACCTTGTGCTTTGTTGTTAAGATTATAATACGTCGGCGACATAACATGGAACCTCCAGGACATAACATAAAGTGGCATTGTGTAAATATGGCGTCACAGACTCGTAGAATGATACCTATATCCAAAGACGGTTCACTTACTAAGTGTGTCTTATTCTGTATACGCGCGGCGGTAAAGGGTAGTAAATAGCAAAAAAACATACTTTTAAAATCAAATATGATTCACGATTCGTTGTAAAAAAACGTTAAATTGAGGAGTGTCTTCAAATTTTGCGATGGACTCAAGAAATGACCATCGGAAAAAAATCGCAATGAGGTAAATATGTCTCAGTTAAGTTGACTATAGCCAATCATTGTATTGCATTTTATATTTGTATTTATGCGTTAAAAATGTATTTATTGCAGGACAATTCAACCATGTGAGTTCCCAATCGCTTTCACACGTGTCCTTGATTTGCTGCATTCACTAGTAGCAAATTTATAATTGCGGAGATGACAGGTATATTTCAAAACATCTGGAATATGTTTCAACAAACAGGCAGTATTGTAACATTTTGTTTTATTGTATCATATTGTATCACAAAAATACATAGTTTCAACAAAAACATATTAACCTCTTGCCATTTCTTCAGTTCCAGTTAACCATATTTTAAAAACGATTAAAACCATTCGCTAATATATGAATAAAAATCTATTCTTATTTATAAGAATAATAACCAGTATTAACATGCATTGTAATCGAACTTATATATACACATATATATACATATTTAACGGAAGGCTGTAATGCGAAAAACACTTTGAACCAGATACAGATTTATACTCGTAGTCATTTCGAAACGTATAAGGAAAAATATCTACATTATTCAAAGAAAAAAAGACGTATCTGCAAAATTCGGAAAAAATTATCAACAGTAAATTCATAAGATCACTTTCAAACATTGACGTTACTTTTTAACGTTCACACATATCCGTAATAAATCCTGAATAAATAATAAAATAGCCATACAATAACAAGAAACAAAACAACAGCAAACACAAGAATCTAAAACTTTTAAATATACCGAAGGTGTTCGCAACTCAGCATTTTCTTTTGCATGTTGCTATCGAATATTTGTATCCCTTGAAAACACACAATTCTATAAATATTCGAAGGTCAGCCTGTTGCTACGTATAAATTATATATTTTTCTTTTTGGAATCTATGGCATAACTTTGGAAAATTGTCAATTTGCCAATCTGTAAACAGGTCCCTTTAAGTACTGTATGATGTAATACGATGAGACATACAACTAACTTGGAACCAAAAAAATTCACAATCTGCTTAATACTGAAACAAAATAATGGTACAATATAGACAAATGTACATGTACATACTCGTAAAGTAAACTGAAAGCGTTGAGTATACGCATATATTTATAAAATTTAATATCGCGAATATAGTAGTGTTTCTTACTTCTATGTTCAATTTGATATTCCAATTCGATATCTGGTTTACAAACACCATATATCGTAGACAGTAAATATGAATCTAAATGGATTTAAGTCATCGAGTGATAGCTTCTTAATAAACGGTATGATGGGATCAATTTAAAAAAAACGCGACCATACATTGGCGAACATGTGTTTTACGTAGTGGAGATATTGTGTAAACAGACATACGTTTTGGATCGAAACATTACACTTAGAAGTCAACCAGCAACTTTCATAAGTAATATAAAATTATATAAAAATAATTAAGCATTTAACTAAAATATAAATTTTAAATGAAACTTGAAACATGAAGTCACAAGAAATCTATTCTCATGTTAAAGGAAACATAAAGAAAGACAAACGAATAATGCTATGAGGAATAATACTGGCATAGCAGTTTAACATTTAACATTTAAAAAATATAAATTTTAAATGAAACTTGAAACATGAAGTCACAAGAAATCGATTCTCAAGTTAAAGGAAACATAAAGAAAGACAAACGAATAATGCTATGAGGAATAATACTGGCATAGCAGTTTAACATTTAACATTTAAAAAGTAGTATTAAATTGTAGTTTAGTATCCATTTGTATAGTTTGATTAACTTTAAATTTAACAAATGTGACACGTACAAATTAAATAATGAAGATGTAAAAATGAACAAATGGTGATACCAATAAAAAAATGGTTACAGAACATTGAACTACCTTTCAGTTAGCTTTAAAGCCGCAGTCCATAAACTATAAATCAATATGCATTAGTTCTAATGAACGTTTATTCCTCTGAAAACTGTTGTTTCTTTTATTTACGAAAGGCATTTAATAATGTCTATGTTCGAAAACGCTTGGTACGAACGACGTATACACCAATGTACGTGCTAATTACTCCAGAGACATCACCAGCTCTCACATAGAGATATTTTTACGATATAACGTTACCAAAACGTTATTATTTTACCGATTTAAATGCGTTTGTTTTGTATTTTGATCGGTTAGATGTCCGTTAGTTTGATTAACTTTAATTTTAACAAATGTGACACGTACAAAATTAAATAATGAAGATGTAAAAATGAACAAATGGTGATACCAATAAAAAAAATGGTTACAGAACATTGAACTACCTTTCAGTTAGCTTTAAAGCCGCAGTCCATAAAATATAATTCAATATATCGTAAATTGGCATTAGTTCTAATGAACGTTTATTCGTCTGAAAACTTTTATTTTATTTACGAAAGGCATTTAATAATGTCTATGTTCGAAAACGCATGGTACGAACGACGTATACACCAATGTACATGCTAATTACTCCAGAGACATCACCAGCTATCACATACAGATATTTTTACGATATAACGTTACCAAAACGTTATTATTGTACCGATTTCAATGCGTTTTTTTTGTATTTTGATCGGTAAGATGTCCGTTAGAAACGATTTTTGCCAAGTTTTATTTTTATTAACATATTTCTGGACTGCTGCTTTAAGTACAATGTATGGCAAATATTGATAGGTTTACAACTTCAATCTCGCTGTGTCATCGTTTCATATAAGGTTGATAACAGTCAACAGTGCGACCTAGGCTAATAGATATAAAGGTAAATAAACATTGATAACAGTCAACAGTGCGACCTAGGCTAATAGATATAAAGGTAAATAAACATTGATAACATTCAACAGTGCGACCTAGGCTAATAGATATAAAGGTAAATAAACATTGATAACAGTCAACAGTGCGACCTAGGCTAATAGATATAAAGGTAAATAAACATTGATAACAGTCAACAGTGCGACCTAGGCTAATAGATATAAAGGTAAATAAACATTGATAACAGTCAACAGTGCGACCTTGAAGGTACCCTGTTCGACCAAAAGAGAGAAATCGAATCACTAAAAGATCTAGTGAAAATGAAGAATACAGAGATTGAGTCTTTACAAGAAAAGGCTAGAAGATCAGAGCAGAAGCACGCTGAACAAATAAATGAGTTAGAGCAATATGGACGCAGAAATAGCGTGCTCATTTCCGGCCTTCCGAGCGATACTGAAACACAAGCGTCGGCGACTGTTGCAGAAGAAATGGCAACAATGCTAACAAGAAAACTGGGAATGGTGCTCTCGCCAGCAGACATCGACGTAGCACACAGACTAGGTAGATATTCAACCAACAACAAACCAAGGCCGGTAATTGTGAAATTTGTACGCCGACAAACAAAAATTGATGTCATGAAAAGGGCAAACCTGCTGAAGGGCTCCGGAATATATATAAACGAAGACCTGACAAGACTAAATTCAGAAGTACTTGCCTCACTCAGGATCAAAGACCCAGACCGGGTCGAAAAGGCCTGGTCATACGACGGAAAACTCTTTGTGAAGTATCAAGGGAGTGACCGAAAAGAACTAATTATTTTTGAAAAATACCAAGAATGGCTGAACAAGTCCTGGATCCAAAAGTCCAGCACTACAGCTGACTCGTACGCACGAAGAGTTTCAACTGGAAATAAGAGGAATTAATATAAATGCTCATCTAAAAATACCCATAAAAGGGTCTTAATAAAAAATAGACTGTGTTTTGTTATTAATCTTGTTAACAGCGGGTGATCTTATAAAATGCTTACTAGTAATGATATATTATACGGCCTGAACAAGGTAGCTTAATTTGTTAACTTTATATTATTTTGGAAAAGAGGAAAAAAAAAAATTCAAAAAAACACATCCTTTTTGCCGCATACATTGACCAGGTATTTCTATTGGAAAAGTTAGTTGTGTTTAACCTACTGCATTTTACTGTACAGTTACTCCCCCTAGTAGAAAAACATTTAATAAGTCACGGAAATTGCGTTCATTTCTGTTTTGTTTACAGCTGATATCGACCGACTTATTGGGCAGTCATATACATAATTATACAGGGAGTACAACCTTTTTTGCTATTGATTACTAATTTATAAAACTTGCTACATTAAACATGGCACATAAATCAAGATTTATTCGTGTAAACAAATTGAAAATTGTTAAAACTGAAACGCATAAATGTTAAAATTATTTTTTCTAGAAAATGTCATGGTATAAAAAGTTATATGAAATGAATGTATTATAATAGTATATACAGTGTTGGCTTATGTATCTAAACACAACACTATTTAAAGGGGCATGTCGACAGTCCGTTTTACCCTTAAAATAAATAAAGACATTCATTAAAGCAATTTACTATTTACGGATAACTTTTTATCTAGATTAATAGTAAAAATAATTGTGTTCCAGATTATCTTATAGAGTATAAGCTGTCGATTTGCTCTTTAAATATCGTATCTAGAAAGGATATTGTTATGATGAGAAAACTCAGTAAATGTTTTCAAATGTTTGTTAATTTCTAAATTAAAAATCTTACTTGTGTAACTTGTACATATATGTTAAAATAAGGTAAATGAGTTGTTTGCAATGTATGCACATCTCAAAGATATTATTCATGCACAATAGTGGCTACTAGTAAATTAGCTTATTGAACATTGTGTACTATTACTCTTTTATTTTTCAGATCACAATCCATGCTTAATTGCAGTCCTCCAACTGTGCACAAGTGGTCTTTACACATGAACAACTCTCAAATAGTGTTGCTTTCATTACGCTGTGTATTTATTGTTGTTCGGTTTCACATACATGTAATATAAATGTGTTACACTTTTTGAAATAATTTTTCTCACAGCTGCAAATACAAATTGTGTTTAAAACTTTCTGGTGTGCTGACTTAAATTGTACTAAGCTACCAACAAATACATATAAAACATTATTTGATTATCCTTGATATAAAATTGCAGCTGATTGATATTAATGCCATCGATGTGCATACATTTTTTAAGAATACATTTTTTAAGAATTATTATTATTTATTTATTTTACTTTTTATACACATAAATGAAAAATGAATGCTTTTTTATTCCCTGTTTTGATATTTATAAATGATACTAGTTCAGGCTTTTTGACACACAAATCCAGTGTTTGTTTTCACCATTTACTGTACTTATATGTTAGGTGTGCATGTTAACAAAAATTTCGTGTTACTATTGTGGTAGTGAATTTTGCATCTAGCTTATCGATAGGTTTCCATAATTCTCTGTAATTGTAGCATTCTAACACCAAAACGCCTTTCGTTTTTTTTTTCGCACTATGTTTAGGTGTTATTATAATGCTTAAAAAAAAAAGACGGCACAATAAAACCTAAAACATCTTCATTGTAGAATTAAGATACATTAACACAATATTGTACATATAAAAAACTATGAGGTCGTTAAATGGGTTTTTGTGCAAAATCAAAAATAAATCACATTTAATTGGTTTTTAGGGTGAAAATAAAATCTTCTATAAAATAATCAATATATAAAAAACTTACTAGTTTCTTGTTCAAAAAAAAAACAAAAAAAAACAAAAAAAAAAAACCCAAAAATGTCACGTTATAATATCCTTGATACATAGAATTTACTAAATAGTTTTCTCTTATTATTTTAGACCACACTTTACAATTATAATAGCCAGTATTATTTACTCTATTGTGTTTTTTCTATGCAGTAAATAATTGTATATATATATACATATATATATTATGCCTGTCTGTTTATTTTTTGTTTTTTGTTCTTTTTGCAATACTGTTGTAACCTTTGTAACTAGAATGTCTGTGAAATGCTTGTCAAAACACCTTTCGGGCTGTAAACCATTTACTATAAATTTTTGTCAATTTTTTTTACTAACTAGTCTCAGATTGATGTACAATATTTTGCAAGCAGATGTGTTGTATTTTAATGTCAATACAATATGACATCTATAAAGATTGCATCTCTTAACTGCCGAGGCCTATACTGTAAAAATAAGAGAACTGATGTTTTAATTTTTTTGAGAGAAACTGATTCTAATGTATTTTGTTTACAAGATGTACATTGGCCACAAGAACTGGAAAAGGAGGTGTATTCTTCTTGGGGGCGGCAATGCTATATAAGTTATGGGAAATCAAATGCGAGAGGATGTGCAATATTAGTAAAAAATAACATTGATGTAAAAGTTCATAATATTAAAAAAGATATTATTGGTAACTTGTTGGCATTAGATATTACATATGCGGAAATGTACTTCTCATTAATTACCGTCTATGGCCCTAATTCAGATAATCCACAATTTTATAAGGATGTGTTTAATACTATTGATGATTTTAGAAATGAGGATTACGTAATTTGTGGTGATTTTAACCTCGTCCTTGATAACAAATTAGATTATAGTAATTATAAATCCAACAACTATAATATAAATGCAAGAAATATTATTCTACAAGAAATTGCAAAGAGAAATTTAATTGATACTTTTAGGGCATTGCATGAAGATAAAATTAGATACACATGGAGGCGTACCAATCCTCTACAACAAGCAAGATTAGATTTCTTTTTGACTACCCAAAATATGGGTAACTTCTTAAAATCATCCAATATAAAACCTAGTATTAAATCAGATCACTCAATTATAGATATTTCATTTGAATTCAACAAAATTGAGCACGCGAAAGGGTTGTGGAAATTTAATAATTCTCTTTTACACGACATTGAATACTTAAATTGTATAAATAATAAAATTGAAGAAATTAAATTACAATATTGCTTGCCAGTCTACAATTTAGAAAATATTCACAATATATGTAGCAGTGAGCTTTTGTTTACAATAAATGACCAACTCTTTTTAGAAACTTTATTAATGGAAATAAGAGGAAAAACTATTGCTTATGCAAGTTATAGAAACAAATTAAGTATTTCAAACGAGCAAAGATTATTAAAGGAAATCGAAGAAATTGAACAAAATCTAAACGAATCTAACAAAGAAACTCTTGTACAGTTAAATATAGAGCTTGATAATATTAGAAACACAAAACTAAAAGGTCACATCATAAGGTCGAAAGGCCAGTGGATAGAACAAGGAGAGAAAACAACCAGTTATTTTTGCTCTTTAGAAAAGCAACATTATACAAACAAAAATATACCATTTATTCAAAAAGACGATGGCACGGTTATTAACAATCAAAATGATATTTTAAAGGAAACGGCTGAATTCTATAAAAAATTGTATCAAAAAGTTGAAGTCTCATCTGACTTCACACTTAATGACTTGCAAAACATTCATGTAAATAAATTAAATGTCTCCCAATCACTCGAAATTGAAGGATTATTAAAATTTGAAGAAATAACTAGAACTCTCAAAAATATGGAAAATGATAAAAGTCCCGGGTCAGATGGCTTCTCAACAAATTTCTTTAAAGTTTTCTGGAATAAAATTGGACATTTTGTTTTAAGAAGTATAAATTTTGCGTACATTAATAATAACTTTTCTATAACTCAAAAACAGGGTATTATTACCTGTATTCCAAAAGAAAACAAGCCGAGACATTTCCTTAAAAACTGGAGACCTATCACACTGCTTAATACAGTCGATAAAATAGCATCTGGCTCAATAGCAAATAGAATAAAACCACACTTAACCAGTCTTATTTCAAGGGATCAAACGGGTTTTGTCTCAGGGCGGTTTATAGGAGAAAACACACGTCTGCTATATGACATACTGA
Source organism: Congeria kusceri (assembly GCA_027627225.1). Classification (NCBI taxonomy): domain Eukaryota; kingdom Metazoa; phylum Mollusca; class Bivalvia; order Myida; family Dreissenidae; genus Congeria; species Congeria kusceri. Next base: position 15,328,383 of record CM051038.1, read on the forward strand.
ATTATACAGAACAAAACAAAATTCCTGGGTTAATTATGTTGATTGATTTCGAGAAGGCTTTCGATACTTTATCTTTTAACTGCATTGAACAAACAATTTATTTAATTTCAGGCCAAGTTTTAAACGTTGGATTAACATTTTTCTCAAAAACACTCAAACATCAGTTCAGTTGAACGGCTTCTTATCTGACAGCTTCTCAATAGGCCGCGGTTGTAGACCCCATTTCACCGTATATATTTATATTATGTGCAGAAGTATTAGCAATTAAGATTAAATGTTGTAAAAATATAAAGGGTATACAAATAAATGGCGTTGAATACAAGATTTCTCAATTTGCGGATGACACTTCTCTGTTACTAGATGGTTCAGAAAATTCTTTAAATTCGGCGCTTGAAATGCTCGACGACTTTGCATTGTTTTCAGGTCTTAAAGTGAATTTTGATAAAACTAACGTTATATGGATCGGATCTTTAAAATATAGTACTAGAGCTATTAAAACAAAATACAAACTTACATGGGTAACCACTAGATTTAAATTATTAGGAATCATGTTCGATGTTGACCTTAAAAGTATGATCGATTAAAATTTTTCTGATAAATTTATTAAAGCTAACAATATTATTAACCACTGGAAAAAGAGAAAACTTACACCAATTGGTAGAATAACTGTCATAAAATCACTTTTACTACCATTATTCACTCATTGTTTGTTGGCTTTACCTACACCAAAGACAGATATTCTTGATAAATTGAACAAATTATTGATGGATTTTGTTTGGGAAGATGCACCGTATAAAATAAGAAGTTCTACAATTACTCAAAGCTATGAGAAAGGTGGTTTGCAAATGATAGATATCTATGCATATTGTAAAAAAATCAAACTTTCTTGGATACGAAAATTGTATACATGTTGCGATAGTAATTGCGCAATACTTGTAAGATCTATGTTCGACATAGGCAAATTTTTTAATACCAGAAAACTATACATTTCCAATGTCAAGAAAAAAAATAAACAATGATTTTTGGTTAGAGGTTTTTACAAACTATGAACAGTTGCTTGATGTGTTAAACATTTATCATATGGACGATATTCTAAATATGCCTCTATTTTATAACACAAATTTTAAAATTGGTAATGAACCTATTTTTTTCAAATCACTTTACGAGAAAGGAATACGATTTGTGAGAGATATACTTATTGATTCTAACACTTTCTTAACGAAAAAACAGATAGAAACTATTACGGGAACATGCATGAATTTTATGAATTACGAAGGTCTTATAAAATCAGTAAAAACGTTTATTAATAAAATGAATATACATTTTAACAAAAACGACCATCTCACGTTTGGTCCATCTCTATCGTGTTATGCGAAATATATTATTTGCTACGAAAGTAAAGATAGGTTTATTTATAATTGTTTTAATCAAAATGTTAAAACAACTTTATACAAAACAAAATGGGACGTATTTACTCTCTCGGACGAAGACTGGAAATGTATTTTTAAAACACTATTTAACATAACAAGAGATAGTTACTTACAATGGTTTCAAGTTAGAATTATCTACACTATTTTAGGTACAAATTCCTTATTATACAAAATGAAAATAGTCAATAATAATCTATGTAGCTTCTGCCAACAAAGCGAAGAAACTGTTATGCATCTTTTCTGGAACTGTGAAAAACAAAAGATCTAATTAAAAAAGTAAACGAAATCCTTGCAAATAATAGAACTTTATTTAATACGACAGAACTAGACTGCCAAACTTTTGTATTAGGTGGTTCTTCAATTGCAACTAAGGATCTTACCCTTCTATGTCTAGAGATTAAGAGATATATTTTTACATGCAGAAGAAATAACATTACACCAAGTTTTAAAGGCCTCACAAATAGCTTAGATTTTTATTGTTCAATTAATACTAGCTATAAACTCTCGGAAATTGAAGCAAAAAGATGGTCACTAATAAGTAATTTTTGTGAACAAAGCCTATAGGGACTTGGTTAAAGAAATGTAGATAACTATAAAACAAATGTAACTTTAATTTGTTTTTATACCGTAAATCTGCGCATTGAAAAAAAGAATTTAAAAAGAATATGGGCATTCACAATTTCATGTTGTTTCTGAAACTGGACCAACATTCGTATAATATTTGTACGTTCTATATGTATATTTTATACGCTGCTTGCATATAATGTTTTTTACGCTGTATGACTTGCATATAATGTGCTTTGTACTCTGTATGACTTGCATATAATGTATATTTTACAAACTATGATGGAAATAAAGGTTACAAACCAAAACCAAAAAAAAAAATTAAAAAAAATAAAAAATAAAATAAACACAACAATGAAATAGAACAAGGTTAATTTTTTTTTTTTTTTTTTTTTACATTTAATGTTGTGGAATTTTATTAATTGTATGCATCGTAAAATAAGTAAAAGAAAAAAGTTCAGTGGCGAACACAGACATAAATATTGTCACGTTAACATGTTTTAGCAATAAAAACTAAATTAAAATAAATACTGTTTTCTGTTAATATTTCATTGTTCTACAAATTTACATCTGAACAGTTGAGTTTTAAGTGAAACAATAAAGGGTTACAAACATTCGAAAATACAGCTAACAAGAAGTTAGAACAATAGTTATCATGTATTATAGGATATTACCAAAAAACCAGATCGTCCAACGTGGATGAACTAAATTAATTGAATGTGTTTAATAGTTTAAATTCGTCCTAAGTATATTAATGTACAAGCATCACGAACAGAATGCCACGATCGGCATGAGAGCTGTTGAAATCGTAAATCAGTATTAGACGTTTTATCACAATAAAATAATACATTGTACAATTATAAATAAAAAATCTAGGATATTGTTACACTCACCTGACTGTTAAAAAAACAAACCACAAAATGGGTTATATGCGAATACGTTTAAAGTACTAATCGGAAATTGTTGATCAAAAGTTCCTTTCAACAAAAAAATTAACAAATACATTGGACATACAAAGCAAAATATTTTTAAACATACAGCTTATTCAGACCATGGGCTTAAGTAAACTGTATTTATTCGGGACAAAATCGTGGTTATAAATAAAACATGCAAAACTTTTAACGTGTAACAGAAACTATTTATATTTCTAAAACAACACAACATAATTGAATTATGCCCAACAAGGACGATTATGCTTAAAACCGTAGTGCTCAGTGTTAGTTCTACATGTACTTGTACATATCGGACGGCGTTTACTGTTTTGTACGTTAAGCCATATTTTATTACCTTTCACATTAAATGTATTGCTTCTTTAAACTTTAAGTACAAATATTTATCTCTATCACATGTAAATAAATTCCAATCAACCTATGTGATGTTTGCATTTGATAAGTACATTTCATCACAAACATCTATGAATAGAAACTGGTTTTCCAACTTTATCATTAGTGTAGCTGTCTGCGTTTTCAGAAAATCATTGAAAGCATTCAGTTGTATAAATAAAGCAATCCATCGCCAGTTTCGGCAGCCTCAGATGAACTACTGAAACACTTGTCACAGGTACAACGTCTACAAAAAAACACGATCCTAATTTTAAGACCGCTTTAAACGATTCTAAAAGGAATTTATTGATTTTGGGACCGATCTAATGGGACTTGTTCGCATTATGCTTGTTTTTTCAAAAAATGTCATAACATGTATTACATGCCAAAATGTCAAGTATTGGGACTCACCAATCACAGAAGTATATCAAGCACATCGCTAAGCCTGACACACTTATAATACATTGTATAATTATTATGCATTCACGCATACTTTGAATGCTATTTGGTGATACACCTGCATTAAAAATACCGACAAAAAAGCTTTAAATAAGCCTAAAATTTGTAGGCCTATCACTTTCACTTCATGTTTTTTAATAAACGAAACAGTATTCAAATACATATCTGTTTGAAGCGTGTAATTTCGCTTCTTTATGGAATTTTTTACGAAACATTTAGACATTTTCAGTTTTCCAATATGTGAATAAGTTTCTTTAATTGCATATAATGCAAATCTAAAAATGTGTCATTGCATTAAAACACAAAATAGCAATTCCGATAAAAGTGAACATGACACTATTTACCTTTAAACATGTAAGTATAACTGTCCGAACGATGTGATTTGCGTGCATGGACCACACTTTTGCTGACCCTTTTGCGTCTGTCTGTCTTTCCAAGTTGTTGTTTAACCTACACAATTCAGCAATCCATAATGATAATTACAACGATGATTTTGTTAGTGTATGTCGGTGTTAACAACAAGTACGAAAATAATGATATAACCAAGTTGAGTATTCGTGTCTCCTTAAAGCTTCATTCTTTAGCAAGAAAGCAGCATACGCGCGGGCTGCATTGGCTGTCGTCCGATCATTGTGTCCAGATGCGCATGGTAGCTTCGAACATGCAATTGATTCACAGGAAAGGCCAGGCCATTGTTGTGAAGGCGTAGTACCTCTTCCATGTACTCTAATGCTCGAGGTATGTTGTCTCCCTCGGCGATGCGCGCTTTACAAAAGTAATAAGCCAACAGCTCTTCTGGGACCATCTTATCTACGTAGCCCATGTTTAGTTCATTCAGCTTCTCTTCGGCTTTGCGTATATTGTCTTGCGTTGAGACGCGTTCAAAGGCAAAGCAAGTATAATCAACGTTGACTCCAAGGCGAATGAGAACCTCGCTCATCAGAAAAAACTTTCTGAAATATATCAGAAAGTTGGTGTTCAAAACCTGTGCATATCTGAAACCATATTCACAGTGACGCAACGCTAGCTGTTTTATCTCTTCTGTTTGGGTTACCTGATACAACTTTCGGTACACGAACACCATTCGGTGATGATACATTGACATTATGCTTATGCGTTTACACCGAAGGCACATTTTTTCGAGCTGTTTTCGATATTCTCGGACACTGCGAACGTCACCTTGCTCAGCGGCACTAACTATGTCACGCCCGTGGTACACCAGATTGGCGTAATATTTATTCACACAGCCTGGGAGACTGTTCCACATTTCTTCAATCATTGTTTTAACCTCGCCATTGTCGCGACAGAGCTGTGACCGGACCCTTGTCACAACCACCAGCAAGTCTGCTTCTTTTTGTAGTTCAGCTCGATCGTCCATCGTTCTCAACTTCTCCATACATTGCTGTGCTAATTCCTTAAGAAGCTGCACGTTGCAAACGGTAGGGTCGGTGGTATTTTGGAAGGTTATATACACCTGCATAACACGTTCCGCCGCCAGTATGTCTGAATCCGGGTTTCCGTTGAATTCCCCATGATGTTCACCATTAGGGGCGTCATTGAAATGCCGTTTAAAATGGAAACAAAGCTGGACCAATCCATGGCTATGTTTCATAAGAACATCAATGACTGCCTTGAACCGATTGAAAAGCATAAGATACGAAATTAAATGCCGACAAACTCTTGATCTTACTTCGTTACACAATCTTCTTGTAAAGTCTTCATTAGGAACTTGTAGTCTGGCATTTCTGCAGTTGTCTACAAATTCAATAATGTCCAGATTTATATCGAAACACTCTGCCGGCACGTTTTCTAGTAACTCTCCGACACGACTTATATCTCTAGATCTGACTCTGTCAAGTCGGTGCTCGTTCAAATCGATCATTGGGGCATCCATTGCGAGCAAAATTATATTTATAAATACGTATATTACTAGGTTCCAAGAATTACCGGATAGTCAGGCACGTGTTGGAGCAGACGAGAGTATCCATACAGACCGTCGTGATACGCGAAAGCACGTGTTGGAGCAGACGAGAGTATCCATACAGACCGCCGTGATACGCGAAAGTTGTATGCTTACTGATAGGTATGGCGACTTTATTTACATTCCATTCCATTATGAATATTTTTTATTTTATTTTTTACGTAAAAAGTTCCTCGCCAATACCACACACCAGTCTCCCCAATAAACAGTGAAGCAATTTTGCAAATACAACACATCCGTTTATCTTCAATGAAGTCACTTGGATAACACTGTGGCGATATAAACAAATCGGACCTAGTAAAGCTACGTAGTTGTCATTCAATGGAAATTTTAGGGGAATTCCGCGTGTATGGAAGGCTGGAAGAGTCGTGTGTTTTCAAAAAAACATTTGCCGGATAAGTGGCGGGACAGGTTTGGCATATTTAGCCAAGTCAATATTAATGTTATTTACCGTTGAACTGATTCGTACATGTGTGGACATTTCAATGATTCAGGTCACGTGATGTATAATGTTCATTGTGTTAGTATGTTATCGTTACATTTACTTCAGACTTTAAATATGATAGTGCAAACATATACCATTTAGGCGTTATCATGACGCTACCTAAATGTATATATTTAATGTATTTTGTTTCAATGACATTTAAGTAATGATTAACGATTTCACATTCATACAAACGGCGCAGTTTTGCCAAAAACAAACAAACACATGAACGTTTATGTACCCATTTAAAATGTTAAAATGAAGTTGATTTTCACAATGTGTTTCGTTTATTATTGATTATATAAACTATGAAACCACCAAATGTGGAAATAAATTAAGACTTTTTGCTTTCATAGAATTTTAATCTGCAGTAGAACATTTCAACATTCTCGTGTTATCTATAGTATAAACAATGTGCATATTTGCCCAGGTTTCTGAGCAAGTCCTTGACAAGTATGTACTATCAAAATATCATGTCGTTGTTTTTATTAAACTTCAAATGAGGTTTTTTTTTTCAGAGAACAATTTTGGATTCAAAATATGTCGATACAAAAAAGCAATGCTATATTAATGACCGTACTCAACTACCGGCATATAAAAAAACTACAACAATATAGATGAGTTATTAGCTAAGATTATTTATGAAAATTAATAAGCAAACACAGCAACAACAAAAAAACTACAACAAAAAACAAGAACAACAACACAAAAACAACGACACAAACTACACGAACGGTTAAATATAATCTGATATAACTGTAACAAAACATGCATGTAGAATTTGGAAACACAAAGTTTCGTACACAATAGCAATTTCAAGAATGTGTTATCCTGTATCGCCAGACATATATAGTGATGAAGAGGTAACAAGTAACACCAAATTCAAACAAGTAGCAGTAATGTATAGTAACATCATATCATTGCATTAATTGTTACAATAACACATGTTTCCCAATATATATAGATATTCCACACCTTTTTATTTAATTATTAAATGAACTTATTATATTATTTATGCCTATAATACATTTCGCATAATATTGAACAAATATACATGTGAACATAAATTATCGTCGACATAACAATGAATATAATTATTTCCACTCACAATCAGATACTTGGCGTTTGAAGTCAATCTTATTAAATCATGTCTTCATTTTTTTATGAATTTTGTAGCTTAAATTTGTCACAACCAAACATATGACAGCTTTAGTGTTTAATATAAAATAATTATGTGGTTTGGAACATATCCAAAAAACCGCGCATGTGAGCGTGGTTGTTTACATACATCGTAATCAAGCTCAGTTTAATGTAGAATGCATTCCTTGTCAGCAGAATGGTGTGACACTAATCTATATTTCCGTGGGAGTCCACAGTTGTCACAATTCTATAAAAAGCGGCCGGGTCACAGATACAGACATTTATACTAAATATGACTGCTAGCAAAAGTCTCTTCTAAACATAAATCCACTGTAGGCGGAAAGTGTCGTCCTGGATTCAGGACGACACTTAACGCACATGCATTAAGCCCGGTTTTTCCGCGACATGCCACAAATGTAACTGCAGTGGTGTAGTTACATATTGTTTTAAACGCCTCACGCTGACCGGCTAAGAGGTATTTTGTTTCAAGTACAAACTTGCTTTAAATTATTACAGGGAATAGCATACTAGACCAATACGTGAATTTAAAAAAAAATGAATGATTAAGGGAACCTTACTGTTAGGTCAAAAGTAAATCATAATTTAATCCCACTTCAGCTCCCTAAGGGCACACACATCTGCCCACTACCCAATAAACTAGGCCGAAAATAAAATATTGTTTGTTTCCCCTCCCGCGACCCATGGGTCTGTAGGTCGGAAAAATATTTTATTTTGATACACAATAAGTCATTTTCATTCACGTTTTCCTTATGTTCGAAATGTTACGTTATAGTATAAATTCATATTATTTTCGTTGTAGTAGATTAATAACGTTCTGTTTATTTACGTAATACTATGTTCTAATGACCTTACAATAATTTATCAAAATTGAACAAACAATAACATACGTTAAAAACAAGAGCGTTAATAATAAAAACTGATAGTGTTTAAAAGCATCAATCTGTAATACTGTATCTGAACAAAGCAAATGCTAGAGCATAAATGAATTCTATGGAAATGAAAACAAATAGGTCTTTGTTCATTAATAAAAAGAAAGCAACACAACATTTTTGATAAATTAAAATAATAAGAAAAGGCGCTGAAGTTTATTTACTTTCATTTTTGACAAGGACTTTAGTTCCGCTAACTTTCATTCAAATGTTGCCTCAGCCAAAGTGTTTGCATAATACCAATCCGTGTGCAGTGATGAGTTTGAATAACACTTTCGTTAATTATTACTAGATCTAGTAATTGTATTTTTTTAACAAAATAAGACGTTTGACGCAATCAGTTTGTCGAGTTGCATGACGTCGTAATTCATATTCTTAGTAAACGGTTCCTTTCACAAAATTGACCAAAATTATGATATTTATTTATAATTATTTATGTATTTACTATTTTAATTTGTAGTAAGTCATTACAAACGCGGCTGTTAAAAACACGCATATCTATAACAAAACACATACCTAACGCCAATGTGTTACAAATGACTTGCACCTTTACCAATTAAAATTAGAATGAGGGCGTGATAAACTTTCTAACGACGACGCTCATTTGCATGTTGGAAATTGTATGCGTTCTCATTGGCTGACTGTTTGGCTTTTGTTAAGCTGTCTCCTCCTGCGCCAAGATTTTATCGATAATGGACACTTTTTGCATAAAATGCGAGTTTGTTAATTGCCGATGGGCGTTCTTTCTCTTTAAAAAACATGCATATGCGAGCGGAAATGGTTGCGCCCTAAAATCTGACACTGAATGTTATGGCGTCCTTTTCGTAAACATGCGTCAAAATACGCCGAAATACGCGTTACCGAGAACTGTCTGTTTAAAGTCATTTTATAAGCGTCTTTTGAAAGTAATATTTGTGCACGCTATTGGATTCATTTTAAGGATTCGCATCCCGCATTTTCACACACAAATAAAATATTGTTTTCTTTGGTCTATACATTTTTTTGGGTCGCGGCGATTTTGCTGGGTCGGTCGCGGGAGGGGAAACAAAAAATATTTTATTTTAGGCCCTAATACTGCACCTTTGCACTTTAGATAAAATGTATTTACAGTAAATAATATTTTCATTTACACAAAACTTTACATATACAAATGCAAAATGTCATTATTGATTCCTTCTGTTGAAGGTGCAAAAAATTACTTAGCATATAAATACGAGCATCAATGGAATGCCGCACTTTTAGCAGACAGAATCAATGATTTCGAATCAAAATGGAAATATGTGTCGGATAAAATACCATATCTCGCTCGTAGATCGGGGCACTAATTTACGTAAGACACTTTAACTAATGACAGATGTTTGTTGGTGTCTTTATTTTTGTTATAGTTCCTCCAAAAGTTAAACATTAGCCTTACTCCCATTATTAATACATTGAAAACTATCTATCTCTCCTTAACAATAATCTTTTATTTTTAATACAATATCTTTCTGAAATATACTTCTGTGAAAGTTGGCGTAAATTTCGTAAGGTTTTAAAGAATTACCTAAATAGCTAACTGTCCGACCTGACACGCTATTGACGTTATGCACCACCAGCTCTCTGAAAGAAAATACATCCTATGCTCAAATGCCAATGTCCTAGTCGCACGTTTGTCACGTATTCTTAGTACAACTTGTATATGTAAGTGATGCTCGTATGTGATTATATAAGTCCTGAAATACCGTGTATTTTTTTTTTTTATTTTTTTTTTTCTAAAATGTTTTAAAATCTGTATATTTCAAAGATTTATATTCATAATAATTTTCCCTATCCTCTGTTAACCTTCTTCAATCTACATTTTTCTCTTTTTTTTTTTTTTCAATTGTCGATCTGTACCTGTAGTAAAATCGTTTCTGAATATTTGAATGTTTATGACGATTTGCTGAATTACGTGTGATATGTCACATAACATGTTACTGTAAAATATTACACGGCTTGTTGAATGTACATCATCATATGAAAATGACCTATGTTTTGTATAATGTATTGTATATATGGAAATAAAATCAATCGACATTGGAAAAAAAAATTAAAAAAATAAAAATTTATTTACATTATAACAATTTATAAACATGTCGAACGCGACATAACAACCGCGTGATGTGTGTGTTGAAATTGTCAGATATATCGGCATCTAACATTACGGCCGTGTCCATCGGTGGACGTTTTGGTTTGATGCAGCGCCGTATCGTTTTATAGTAAATAATAAACATTTTCTGACGATCTCGGAACCTTCCTTCTTCCAATTTATTATTTCACTTTGTTATTTATGCACAAACATAAGTCAGGTGTGTCTGTTCTGAATTGAAAAAGGAAATTGATAATGTTCTGTTCGTACATCCCAGATTTTGATGTATCAGGGAAACTCTGGTCTCGAGTAGAAAACACCTTTCATAAATTTAGTTTATAAGGGCGTTCTGTCTGAAATGTCCACCGGACAGCGTTTTCGCCAATGAATAGATGGCTGATAGCGCTGTTCCAATTGCGCTGTAACAAACACCGAGGTAAACATATCACTCAGAAAGTTTGTTAATAATCCCATATTGGCTGAAAGGGAATCATCTTACCCTTGACAGAATGGAAAAACAATGTTCACTTAGACAATGAAAATAGGGCGACCGTTTAATTTGTTATATTTCAGTCGTTAAGGACGCAGATCTAACTGGTATAAAATACCTGTCTGACATGATGCATTTTTGGTTGAAAGTTGACACCCATCAACAATCTAATTATTTAATTGCACACACATTGCAGATTTTCAAAATATTTTTCAAACTGGTGAAATCGTTTTCTGCAAACATTATATATTAAGTAACTCCAATATCGACAAATGTGAACCTGTGTCCACGAAATGAGGATGCACACTGAGATCCTGTCAAACATTTGCATTCAAAAGAAAGAAGTTTGTACTTCATTATCATGCTTTTACTTGCCACTATGAAAGTATTGTATCGTTGCTTGCATTATTGCATTTCTTCTTTTATCTGATTTCTGATCTTATGCTATCGTACACTGTAAACGCAAGTTTTTTTCATCTCCAGTAGTCACATTGTTGTTGAAATCGGTCCAAAACTTTCAGTCGGTATTAATTATCTCATAGGCTTTGGTAAACACTGGTTTTGTTATTTCTTTCGACCAATACTGCCATCGGTTGACTGCACAGAACGAAGTGAGACCCCCTTTTCGAATTGTCATTGTGGGACACTGAACGACGCAATATACATTCGTGTTTGTTGGACAACTCTTTTTTTCAGTCTGTTGGCGAACAATACGAGTTTTCAGTGTTTAAGAGAATTGAGCATTGCTTTTGAAAACGTTATACATTAAGGGACTTGTACAGGCATTTATGAATATGTGAATGGAGAAAAAATAACCTTCAAACGGGGATTCCAAATAGTTGACACACTCGATGAATGTCCATGTATTCTAAAGGACGGTGTTAATTATGCAAATCTGTGCCATGGGAACGCTTGGTCCAGTTTAGTAACTTATATGTTGTTAGTAAATTTCAGAATAAGGTGTATAGATGAGGCGCGTATAGACGAGGCGTGTCGTGGGAAAACCAATGCATTAAGCCCGGGTTTCCCACGACAGGCCTGATATGATTTTGTGTCACCCTTCTGCATTCACCCTCCAGTAGAGTTTTTGTCCATGCACCGCTTTTGCCATTAGTCGTTGCATTCGAAATCCAAAGGCGATTTGTGTGTAACTTCAAAATGCATAAAGAAAGCAAAACTTTATTTTTAAACATGTATTTTAACACTTTCACGGATGTCAAGGAGACATATCTGATAAAGACAAAAATGTTACCAGGAAGAAATGCTGGTGGACACAGGTTATACTTCCTAACAAGAGAACAACAATAATAAGCTTACAGTATGTTACAAAAACAGCAAATGTATAATTACACGTGTGTATGAATATGCGTGTTAACAAATCATGTAACAAAGTTAACTCGAACAGTTCTGTTTTAGACTAATAAACAATTTGAGTTTACAAAGCGTTGAATTGTTATAAACATTTCAGAACCAATACCTACATATTAGTTTATTGATGTTAAATAGACCAATCTTCCAAGAGAGCCAAATATGGTTTAGATATACTTTACAAAAAAAGAAAATATCCACATATATATTTTATTGTTTTTCGATACCTGTATGTAATATTTAATCAAAAAAATAAAGTGAATGTAACTTCAATCATCTTTCAATAAATTGCTATCATTTGTTTCTGAATTAATTCCATATTTATGGTCAAACATAGTACACAAACGTAACAGGTGTAAAAATGAAAATCACAAAGAACATAGTCAAAACAAAAAAGAAAGTATCCACTTTAAACGTCTGTATCTTAAAAAACATGAATTTGTATTAGATTTTTTTATTTATGAATATCGATTTAAAGAGCATATTCTTCCACATTCAATATCATGTGAATTTTTACTGTTAAACCGTATCATTTAATACCAAATAGCCCACCAAAACTCGATTACCAATTGTGTAGTGAATATGTGAACAAACATACACAAACTCACATTAATTGAGCAAGTAATTATCGTAAGATATAATGCCATGTACAGAATAACTACAACAATATACTGCCAAATTAAGTTTGTTTTCTTTTTACTGTTTACATTCAGATTACAACAACTTTAATGAGATATGAATGTTTAGGAAGGCAATTGTAACATATTTAAACATGTAACCAGATTTGTCTTCAAGACTACAACATAAACTTGTAATCTCTTTAGAGAATAGCTGACTTAACCTCTTGCGCAGTTTGACATGACTGTTAGTAATTACCTATTTGTTATTAAATCATTTCTAAAACCAACACAAAATGAAAGTATCTACAACTGTCAATGGTATGAACGTTTATTGTTTGATGTACATGTATCTATTTTATGAATGAGGTATAGATGTATATTGTTTACAAACCAAGTAAACCAGCTATACAAGTTAAAAACGGCTTAATTTGTTAAAGGCAGATGTATGTAGTTCTTTGTACAATAATTGTTTCAAGCACACAAAACAGTTCACGTCGTAGATGAGGCTTCAAAACTGTGCTATTGTGGCTGAAAAGTGGCGTCTCATTTGCAAAATTTGCATAAGCTGTTCTCTGTGGTTTCTGATATGCTCACTGATATTAGGCACAATGGCTCCCCGCTCACAAATCCGCAAGGCGTTGTCCACATAACGCAGAGCTTTCGGAATATTTTCAAATTCGTATAATCGCGCTCTGCAAACGTTATAAGCAAGCAATTCTCCGGTCGACATGACTGCCATAAATCTTCGTTCCAATGCATCCATTTTTTCCCTTACTGTACGCAGTGCTTCGCACGGTGGTACCATCTGTTGACATGTATAATCCGTATTGACTCTAAGCAGAAGTTGTACCTCATCCAAAATAAAGAACAGTTTGTATTTCGAACACATGCTTTCACTCAAGACTGTAGCAAAGTGGTAGCCTTGTGTACATTGCTGCAGAGCTTCTGTCAGCAAGCAGCTCAGGTCGTTGTGTGGCCTTGTATGCCGTTCGAAGAACAAACACAATTCTCTGGTAGTACAAAGGCATAATGCTAGGATGTGTACATTTTAAACATAGGTTTTCCAGCTCCTGGACGTATTTACGAACACTGTTCAAATCTCCTCTCTCAGCTTTTGTTATTATTTCACGGCCGTGATATACAAGTTCTGCATAAAATGTGCTCACTCCAGGATCGCTCACCGCTTGTACTGCAGCCCACATTTCATGTATTATATCGTTCGTTTCCGCGTGAGTGTCAGATATTTGTGCAAATTGTCGAGTGGCAACAGCTAATAAGTTAATCTCTTCTTGAAGCTCTCTATTCGCCATTCTGTTCAAATTGTTTATGCAGAATCTTACCAATTCCAGTAAACGAATCTTGCGAAAAGCCGTGTGGTGTGACCGAATGTATTCCTGCAATTTTCGTTCGACGTTTTGCATGTCTTCATCAGGATTGCATGCATATTGCTGGTTAAGATTATTGTGCGGATCATGCCTTTTTATTTGAAACGCCAGTTTTATGCAACCTATGCTCGATTTGGTCAACACGTTATAAATATCGTCAATGGTATTGTGCTTCATGAGAATCATTAGGAGAGCCATGTATTGTTTACGTTGGTCATCGCGCATATTCCAAACATATGCCATATTTTGGATATTTACTGTGAGTCCTTCCCGAAGACATTTGTCTAACATTGAATATACATCCATTGGAAAATTAAAGCACTCCCTTGGAATTTTGTTTATGGTTTTCAAAATTGATGTCATAGCATGCCTACTAAAGCGGTTAATTCTGAGGTCAACCGTTGGTTCTTCCCTTTGAGCCATGATGTTGCAGTCTCTGAATAGTATGGATTAATGCGGATCGTGGTAGCTGTATGTCAGGTTGATGAATAACACAGGAATGAAGGATAGAAGCATTCCATTCTGGATATGTAACTTAACAGTAGTCCTGGCAAAGTTAATAGTCGCCATCTTCTAAAATAATGAAATTCGAACGTTAGCGTATATGTTTCTTTTTTTCATTAGCTGGACACCTATGTATTGATCTGTTGTATTTCGACTGGGAGTGTATGCATGCAACCAAACTATATTACTTCTTTAGTATCTCAGAATAACAAAAAGAAGACCGTTTTTTCAGGATTGTGTTGTGCAGGATCTGCAAAGGAAATGTTTATAAGATGTGCCATCTGTTATACTAAATCATTATGTTTAAGAGAGAGCTTATCAATTTTTTATGATGTTACATTACAGTGGATTCTTCAGACCAAGCTTTAAAGGGGCGTATCGACGTTAGGTCGACATTAACATTTGCACACATAAAGTTCATGTACAGGTACTTAATATTGAATAATGTTAAGTTCAATGACTGTGTTTCTATAAACTGTTGGCAAACATATATTATTATATTATATTAATTTAACAGTGGTCATCGGTGACATTTTCGCGAAAATTTGTAGTAGTAGTTAAATCGATATAAAAGAAATGTACATAAGGTACCGTTACGCGCGTGCGCACTATTGATAATTTGCATAGCGTGAGGAAGTTTTCAATGAAGAGCGCGAATTTGTAGACGTGAGTTCAAATCCTACTGGAACCATGTGTCCCAAAATTATTCTTTGTCTTTGAATACACAGTTTTCCTAACGATTCCATCAATATATTGTTGATAATTGAAAAATATATCGAGAAAAATGGGAAATGGTCTTGTTTCAATGCATGCGAAATACCGTCTACATGCCCCTTTAAACAATAATAATTTCCGATATTTCCTGTAGTTAATCCATATACAATATACCGGTATGGTATTATTAGGTATTTACAATAGTTGGCCTTGTAGCTTGTGTGTATATTCCAAAGGTATTATTACTTTCTAATAATTTAAAAGAATGAAGATATCAATTCCATTTTTGCTTCTGAAATAATTATAATTGGTCATCGCACTTTCGATTTCAATGCCTGTCGCGTCTGAACATGTTTAGATAAATTACACGATGATTACGCACATCGATTTCATTTATTTATTGACAATGTAATTTTTCGTATATCATCACATTTTACTACTTTTTTATCTTAAAAAGATAATAATCATACTACATCTGAATAAACTGATGTCTTTGGTGCATTACTAATCAATTTCAAAATTTTAAAATTATCATCTTCGGTATTTGATTATAAATTATGTAAACTATTCTACAATATTTTAAACAAAATTTAAATACCTTTTAATTATTTTAGTTAATAGTATCCTATTGTTTCTTTACAAATCGTCTTCATGCAATGTAAATCCAATACTGCGCAATTTCGAAGCAAATATATACAATGTTTAAACAGCGTAATATTTCGCATTCGGGTTCCCAGCCAAACAAGTGACCAAATCTCGCTGTGAGCATATCCTCATTGAGGTCATTATTTAGTCATATATACATATTGAAACGGACTGCTGGTTATGTTTTTGTTTACCTATAATAAAATATCTATCCATGCGCGTTGATATAAATATGTCTGCAAGTTTTAAGTGCAGCTTACGATATTGACATCGATTCTAATTATTCGCCAAGCTATAATGTTACATATGCTATTTATGGAACGCCTCAGCTGTCTTATGCCAACTGTTTATATTATGTCATGTATTTTCTTTATTATGATGAGTGGTTTCGGTATTATGATGTGTACCTTCTTTATTATGATGTGTGATGAATTCTTTATTTTGCCTTGTGGTCCCTACATTATGACGTGTGCTTTCTTTTTTATGACAAGTGGTTTCTTTATTATGATATGTGCATTATTTATTATGACTAGTGGGTTCTTTATTTTGATAAGTACTTTCTTTATTATGATGTGTACCTTCTTTATTATGATGAGTGCTTTCTTTATTTTGATGTGTACATTTTCTATTATGATGAGTGCTTTCTTTATTACGATGTGTACCTTCTATATTATGATGAGTGCTTTCTTTAGTATGATGTGTGGTATTGTTATTATGATGTGTACCTTCTTTGTTATGATGTGTGCATTCTTTATTATCACGAGTGATTGTATTATTGTGACTAGTGGTTTCTTTATTATGATGTGTTAGTTCTTTATTATGATGAGTGGTTCCGTCAGTATGATATGTTTTGTCTTTATTTTGTTAAGTGGTTTTATTATTATGATGCGTGTTTTCCTATGTATGACGAGTCGTTTTCTTATTATGATTTGTGCTTTCTTTACATTGATATGTGGTTTCATTCCTAGTATTATGGTGTGTAGTTTCTTTATTACGATTTGTGCATTGTTTATAATGACTAGTGGTTTCTTTACTACATTGTGTGCATTTTTTATTATGACAAGTGGGTGCTTTATGCCGATATGTGCCTTCTTCGTTATGGGTAGTGGTCTCGTAATTATCTCGTGTGTCTTCCTTATCATGACTGGTAGTTTCTTCTTTACGATATGTGCTTTGTTCATTATGATGTGTGCTTTCCTTGTTACAATTAGTTGTTTCTTCTTTATGGTATGTGGTTTCTTTTTTATGTTGTGTGCATTCTTTATTATGACTAGTGGTGTTTTTATGATGATGTGTAGCTCCCTCATTACGTTAAGAAGTTTCTTTTTTATGATATGTGGTATCTTTATTATGTTGTGTGCGTTCTTTATTATTACTTGTGGCTCCCTTATTGTGACTTGTGCTTTCTTTATTATGACTTGTGCTTTCTTTATTATGATGTGTACTTTCATTATTATGATGAGTGCATTCTTTATTATGATAAGTGGAATCTTTAATATGATGTGTGCAGTCTGTATTTCTGCTTGTGGTTCATGTGTTATGATGTGTGCTTTCTTTATAATGGGAAGTGGATTTTTTATTGTGATGTGTGCATTCTTTATTATGACTAGCAGTTTCATTATTATGATGGGTGCATTCCTTATTATGACTAGTAGTTTCATTATTATGATGGGTGCATTCCTTATTATGATTAGTAGTTTCATTATTATGATGGGTGCATTCTTTGTTATGACTAGTAGTTTTATTATTATGATGTGTGCATTCCTTATTATGATTAGTAGTTTCATTATTATGATGGGTGCATTCCTTATTATGACTAGTAGTTTCATTATTATGATGTGTGCATTCCTTATTATGATTAGTAGTTTCATTATTATGATGGGTGCATTCGTTATTATGATGAGTAGTTTCATTATTATGATGTGTGCATTCCTTATTATCACTTGTAGTTTCATTATGATGATGTGTGCATTCCTTATTTTGACTAGTAGCTTAATTATTATGATGGGTGCATTCCTTATTATGACTAGTAGCTTAATTATTATGATGGGTGCATTCCTTACTATGACTAGTAGTTTGATTATGATGATGAGTGCATTCCTTATTATGACTAGTAGCGTAATTAATCACGAGCGACACCAAATTCCGACGGACGGAATGAAAGCCAATCTACTTTGGGGTTGGATCATAAATTATGATACTGGGTGTAAAAAAAACATGAACTAGATCTATTTAAGTAGATTTTCGTGTGTAGTAGCCAGGCACATGTTCACGCACGCATGATATATATGTACTTATGATCCAGCTATGGGACATAAACACAACATTTCATGATAACAATGTTGTTGGTGGTGATGATGATGAAGCAGATGATGATGGTGGTGATGATGACGACTGATCACAAGAAAATCACAAGCAACATGGTAAAGTGTTTGAACTTAACGCTCAAAGGATAACACTCCATCGACCCCGATCCCCTCCCCGCAACCCGACTGGTGAGCCGCACCTATTTCTTTGTGGTCCCCACCCAGTCACGGCATGATACATGCATTTCATACCACAGACTCGATAATATTTCGTTATTAGCTCTACTCACTTCTTTACTCACTTGTGTTTTGTGATTTATATGATATATTTTGTGTATATTGTTGTTTATTTCGTTTTGTACACCATTCGTTATGTCGAGTGCTTTTAGCGCTTCGTCGTGTGCTTATTACGTTTCGTTCTGTGCTAACGGCTTTTCGTTATGTGCCTACTTTATTATGATGACTACGAGACCATTTACATGGTTGATGTTTTATCTAATCACCGTTAAGCGTTGAATGACGTAAGCACCACATGCACAATGGCGGCGAATGTTTTAAAAGAGATCGGTTTATCAGAATTAATAACTAGATTTAAAGAACAGAAAATTGATTCAATAGAAATGTGCTGTTGTTTAAACGATAGTGATCTGTCAAGACTGGGATTGGAAACAATCGGCGAAAGAATTAGATTTCGCGAAGGATGCGACCGTGCTCGACATGCACTGCAAACTGCGGCCTCCAGTAGTGGTGCCTGTGGAGAGTTATCTGGTACGTATCAATGAACAATAAACATTGTTTAATAAAAGTTTATTCCATTAAAAACACTTTAATGTAACCTTAATTCGTCAAATTGAAACTAGATCTACATCTTGTGGATATCATGGTAAGATAATCCAGCAAACTCGGTTTTTATTTAATTTTGAAATAACTAACAGTGACAGACAATGGCCAACTTCCAAGCATAATAGTAAAATGATATAAATCAATGTTCAATAATTTTAAAGACTTGATCCATCGATAGCATAACTTATACATAGATCTATAAGTTGCAGAAATCAAGGCTGGTAATTAATGGATGCCCGTTTTCCCGGGGCTAGTAAATTTTGGCCCAGGAAAGTCAATTTCAAAAGTTGGTAGTCCGTCTTGGCAACTACTTTTTGTAAAGCTTTAAACAATTTTACACAAATTTTCTGTGAATGTATGTCTATAAAAGTCAACGGCATTGAAAGATGATTCAGACTGATAAAACTGCCAAATGCATTGAAATTGCATCATGCCATTGTGGAATAACCCTTTTACTGTTATAACATATAACTTTATTTTGCTTGAAATATGTAAAATATACACATGTACTAAGTTCTAGGCTTGTCACCTTTCAACCAGGCAACAAAAATACTAAGAATGGTTGCCCGTCTGGGTAAGATACCACCACCACCAGAATCATTATTTTATTCAATTTATAAGTTGGTCTTACACTTCTCACTGGCAATTATTAAAACACAGCCATGAGAAACATTAGTCACCACCCCCAGCAGCATTATTATTTTTGTAAAAAAGTTGGTCTTACACTTCTGTCTAACAAGTATTATTGCTTAGCCATGGTAAATATATTAGACACCACCACCATCAACACCATTATTTTAGTCAATAATTTGGTCTAACACTTCTCACGGGCAAATTATTATAACACAGCCATGAGAAGTTTAAGACACCACCACCAACAACATAATTATTTTAGTCCAAAAGTTGTTCTTACAATTTTCATGGGCAATTCTTATAACACAGCCATGAGAAATATAAGACACCACCACCACCAGCAGCATTATTTAGTAAATAAATTGATCTTAAACTTCTCACGGGGTATAATTTATACCCTAGACTAGGCATCAGAAATATAGAACATCAACCCCACGGGCATCATTAATTTAGTCAATTTTCTGGTCTATAACTACTCACAAGCAATAATTTTTATAACCTAGCCATGAGAAATATAAGACCACCACCACAAGCAATATTTCAATCAATAGGTTGGTCTTTCACTTATCAAGGGCAGTTACTTAGCAATGAAAAATATAAGACCCCACCACTACCAGCATCAGTATTTTATTCAATTAGTTGGTCTTACACATCTAACGGGCAATTATAATTACCAAGTCATGAGAAATATAAGACACCTCCACCAGCAGCAACATGATATTTTAGTGAATAAGTTTGTCTTACACTTCTAACAGGCATTTATTCATACTTAACCTTGAGAAATAAAAGACACCACCAACACCAGCATCATTATTTTAGCCAATATTCTTTGCCATTCTCACAGGTAATTATTGTATACTGGCCATTAAAAAGCACCACCATAAATTCTAACCCTTATTTTTCAACTACTGAAACATCTCTTAATTCAAATAAATAAATAAATAACTGACTGAAATTGTAAAATTCAAACTCTGAATATGTTGGTTTTATTATTACTAATGACACACTATATTGTGATTGTTTATCTATACACAATAATTCACATTGGCATGGGGGCTGACCCAAGGTGCAATAAAACTATAAACACAAAGTTATATGCAGAATCAGACTCTTTCACAATAATATTTTGTCTATTTTAGAACATAAATTGGATAATTATTTTGTATGACCCTAAAATGTATTGTGCATGAAATTTTTTAATTATTCTTTATTCTAAAGTTAAACATTGTTGGTGAATACGGGCCCTGATTTTGATCCATCAATTGGGAATTCTGAGACTGAATTTGGGGAAAAGATACTTTTTGCCATTGGTAATCTAACCCAAAATAATACTTATAGAATAGGCTGAAAAAAGTCCTGAAATTCATCTAGTACAGGGCATTTTTCCCTTATTTTGACAGGACCACAGTTCATTTTAGTTGTGAAGGTATAAGCACATATTCATATATAATTGTGAAAAACTTTATATGGTATAATGGCAACATGAAATAGTGAAACCTAACTTGATAATGAATGTGACAGGCTGAGAGCAACAGATAAGGACCTGACCAGAATTGGGTATTAACCCTTAACCCAAAAGCTCACGGTATTATCAGCACAAACTATATAAGAAATCAAGCTAGTATCGTAATATATAAAAAAAGTCATAGTCAAGAGTTCACGCATCATAATTTCGAAACATCATATCATTATAAAGAAACAACAAGACAAAATAAAAGATGCACCCATCAAAATAAAGAAACTACTAGTCATAATAAAGAATGCACTCATCACAATAAGGTACCCACTAGTCATAATAAAGAAGGCACACATCATAATAAAGAATCTACTATTCATAATAAAGAAAGTACACAACATAAAACAGAAGCCACCAGACGAAATAAAGACTGCACACATCACGATAAAGAAACTACTAGTCATAATAAAAAATGCACCCATCATAATAATGAAACTACTAGTCATAATAAGGAATGCACACATCATAATAATGAAACTACTAATCATAATAAGGAATGCACACATCATAATAATGAAACTACTAATCATAATAAGGAATGCACACATCATAATAATGAAACTGCTAATCATAATAAGCAATGCACCCATCATAATAATGAAACTACTAATCATAATAAGTAATGCACACATCATAATAATGAAACTACTAGTCATAATAAGGAATGCACCCATCATAATAATGAAACTACTAATCTTAATAAGGAATGCACCCATCATAATAATGAAACTACTAGTCATAATAAAGAATGCACCCATCATAATAATGAAACTACTAATCATAACAAGGAATGCACACATCATAATAATGAAACTATTAGTCATAACAAAGAATGCACCCATCATAATAATGAAACTACTAATCATAATAAGTAATGCACACATCATTATTAATGAAACTACTAGTCATAATAAGGAATGCACCCATCATAATAATGAAACTACTAATCTTAATAAGGAATGCACCCATCATAATAATGAAACTACTAGTCATAATAAAGAATGCACCCATCATAATAATGAAACTACTAATCATAATAAGGAATGCACACATCATAATAATGAAACTATTAGTCATAATAAAGAATGCACCCATCATTATAATGAAACTACTAATCATAATAAGTAATGCACACATCATAATAATGAAACTACTAATCATAATAAGGAATGCACCCATCATAATAATAAAAATACGAATCATAATAAGGAATGCACACATCATAATAATGAAACTACTAGTCATAATAAAGAATACACACATCACAATAAAAAATCCACTTCCCATTATAAAGAAAGCACACATAATAACACATGAACCACAAGACGAAATACAGACTACTCACATCATATTAAAGATTCCACTTATCATAATAAAGAATGCACTCATCATAATAAAGAAGGTATACATCATACTAAAGAAAGCACTCATCATAATATAGAAGGTACACATCGTAATAAAGAAAGCACTCATCATAATAGAAAATGTACACATCAAAATAAAGAAAGCACTCATCATAATAAAGAAGGTACACATCATAATAAAGAAAGTACTTATCAAAATAAAGAACCCACTAGTCATAATAAATAATGCACATATCATAATAAAGAAACCACTTGTCATAAAAAAGAAAGCACACGTCATAATGTAGGGACCACAAGGCAAAATAAAGAATTCACACATCATAATAAAGAAGGTACACATCATAATACCGAAACCACTCATCATAATAAAGAAAATACATGACATAATATAAACAGTTGGCATAAGACAGCTGAGGCGTTCCATACTATTGATATTGTCAGTTGTAGTAGCCCAACGATTGAAATTGGTAATTCAACAGTCCACATGGGAAACTGGTTTTTGTTCAGAAGTGTGTTAGTTACAATTAACCATGTGTGCTTGAACAGGTGTACTCTGCAAGAACATTATAGTTGATTGTGTGTTGCCTGATTTTATTTCGTGTGGTTGTATAGACATGATTGTTTCAGTTAATAACATTTTAGTGTCATGCTTGCTCTTACCTGCATTGAAGATTTAATCAGAAAGGGTCGTTCATGTTTAAAATTTGATACACGTTGGTAGAATTACTATAAGCTTCCCTTAATGCAAATTGTTATTTCGGTAACAGCGCCTTGAGACTCAAAAACCTATATTGCTAGACGGGTGTGTTTGTTGATATTTTGTGTTCCAATCGTCTTGTAAACTCTCAACGGGTTTAGAGAAAAAACTTTAAGCTACGAATTGTAGCACTATTCAATAATATACCTACATGTGTAAATAAAACTTTACCACGATGTCAAATATATGTTATATATTATTACCACGAAATACAAAAATAAGATGAGGAAATAACGTAACATCATGATGTATGTGTATGTGACATCTTTTAATGCTTTTTTTTATTATACGCTGCTAATACTGCAAACTAATTTAGGAGCATCCCATTTTGCTATAATGGGTAGATATGATAATAGAAAAGGGAACCCAGATATATGACACACGCATTCAACGGGTATTCTTAAGGTAAATAATTACATGAACAGTTTGAGACCTGTGATTATAGCACTTAAATGACGGTTAAATGTTATTGCGTCTCAGGCGTTTCTCCTCATGTGAAAATACTGAGTAACGTTTAGTGTCATTCGTCAAAAGTCATAAATAGTTGCCTACCTTATATAAAATATAAATTATTTGCTACTGTAAAATAAACAACTCATACGTTAGATTATGACTTCATTTAAACTCTTTTATTGATAACAAAGAAACACAACTAATTTGCAGTGTTTAGCGTATACTGCAAGTATACTTTGAAAGAAACAAACACATATTATCACGAATTAATATCATTAGTCACACAATACACATTACAACAAGAGGAAATAGATATACAATAAACACATCAACAGCTGAAGTTTTCATTCTGTGGCCGTTACTAACATATCTGAATTAGTAATTTGGGTTAAGAAGCCAAATTTGGCATTTACATGCTGCTATATCTCGATTTAGAGAAATCAATGACTCTTGTTTAGTCGGATTCACCATTTGATAGCATTCTCTTCTGAAACCTACACAACGTAGACTTCCCCACAAATGAAAACATAATGCAAATTTAATAATGGATTAGAAAATCGCTATGCTGGGGAATCACTAGATGAAACTTTTATTTAGGTCAAGGTATTGCAAAAAAGATTGTAACGTGTGTGAACAGGTGATTCTCAGACACACAGAGAATGAAAGATGATTTTGTAACAGAAACAAGAGCTTTATTCATTTAATGTTTAATTATTAGTGACGATATACAAAGTTTTTTAATTTAAGGTATTTGATCTAAATAAATATAGTTGGTTATGCAAATATTGATCCGCCCATTGCTGCGGTTACACAATATTTTATTAGTATATCCATAACAACGGATAATGTAAAAAAAAAAACTCGACGCTCTCAAAATATTTTTGAAGTCTAAAGCACTCACGAATAAATGTTCAGGTTTTTCCAAATTACCACAGTTAAATGCCACACGTCCATAATACTGTTAACAAGTGTTTCCTACCCAACAACAACAACAAATGTGTAAGAATAATATCTTCGATAACTTCGTTTACTTTTTTGGTTTAAAGTTTATAATAAACAAACTTAAAATATGTGTTTGTAAATTTGTATGTGTTTAAAAATGAAGCAATATTGGTAAACGTACTTATAACTATACATTATTATTAAACATATGATAAATAGGAGAGACTGTACACTTTGTAAATACTTAAATACATTAAACTCTAGTAATATTAAACATCACATTGATAAGAGTAACTGTAAAAACAAAAATATACACATAAAAATCGTATTACAACATATTACAACGTTAAGAAAGTAACAGTTATAACAAGAAACAAGTTGTTAAACATGTTCAAAACTAAATAAAGAAACAGCTAACAAGTGCGTGTGGATGTATTATTTATAACAAATAACAAACAGTAATAATTGAAATCAGACACTTGAATTCGTCATATGTCACGATTGTTTCGAATTTTTATTTTCTTTAGACACTATAGGTTGTTCTGATGTACTAACTACACATATTTTGTAAACTTTTAAAGGGACTTGTTCACAGATTTTTGCATTTTTTGAAGTATGCCATTAAATGTCATAACTTGACATGTTAAAGCATCGGAACTAAAAAAAACTCCAGTATAATAACAAGAAAAGTATTTAGAAAAAAAAGAAAAGAAAAAAAGTTGGTAAAATCGGGGTTCGAACCTGGGACCTCCGGAATAAAAGGCTATCACCTTAGCCACTCGGCCTTTCCGATTTATATACTTCATTCTGCATGATATACTTTATCTAAGTGTACCATGTGTTGTCAACAATTTCAAAAAAACTACAACAAAACAACAACAAAAAAACAATCCAAATTATTCCATCGTTTAGCGTTACAAACGCCTTATCATTTTATCAATTTCAAGTGTTGATTTAACGAAACGGTTTTTAAAGTATATTTCTAGGTCAGTAGTGTTATTTTGCTCCCTTGTATACAGTGTTATTTTATTTGACATACGTTGAAAAATTGTAAATTCGTCGATCTGTGAACAGGTCCATTTAATCATATAAAGTTTTTGGTGTCTAATGTATACTTAAAATGGTTAAAATCAACCATTCATAGTGTTCGTTTTGCACTTGTTCATATAATTTACCGTATAAATAGTATCATAATACATTTTTTTAATAGATGGTGCTTGCAACATAATTAACAAAGGAGGGATATAATAACATTTAATGAGCAAGCATAAAGTTCGTTGATTATGAACTTTAAGTCACACTAATGTTTCTGAATCGTTGCAATATCTTTTTGTTGAAATCCGACTGCAAATGTCTCTGTCAAAATTCCATTACGGAATTGTTTGAGCTGAAATTAGAAATGGCAATTTAACTGCATTGGTATATGGTTTGTTATTGTTTAACATAAGCCTTTGTCTATGTTATTGGTACCAAAACCTATAATTAAAATCATGCTGCTAGGTTATAGTAAGAACGACTTTAAATAACACATTCGGTAATTTCAAGATTGTATTCAAAAGTAGTTTAACATTAACAAAGGGAAAGCTTATTATATCAAAAGCATAATAATTTTTACATATTATTTTACGTACATGTATATTAATTTAACTTTTCACTGTATATTTTAAATAAAAGTATAAGAAAAACGATTTGCGTCCCAATATGTGTACATGCGTAAAGGTTATTCGTCTTTCTAGGTAACTGACAATAACTTAATGCATGCTTTAAAATACATATAAAATGAGACATATTGTTCAAACAAAAACATGTATGGTTAATAACAAAAATCTTGTTCACACCAAGGCCTATTTACTTGTGCAAGTGGTTGGGTCTACGTTGTAATCATGGTCACAGTTCTTGAAGTCCTCGTTGAACAGTTCATGGGGGACGTTGCAGAGATGTTGTACCCAGGCCTTCCTGGCGTCATCGCACTGACAGAACCCATTGCATCCGGGCAGCGCGTAGTACTCCACGCCGCTGCAGACGCGAACTGAAACGAATCATTCAGCGTGTATTTAGAAGCTGTTCATACAATTATTCTTACTGCCAATAATGTAATACTGCGTTTTATTTAGTGTGACGATTAAGACGTAAATTCACATATTAGTATAGTGATGTTAAACCTGGTACTAATTTTCAACTGACCAAAATCTCTCATCCTTTTACGAAATTCCGTATCTAACTGAAAATACACATGCGCTGCACTATGTTGTTAAATTATATAACCGCATCTACAGCATAAACTGTATCAACTTACCGGGACAACCAGTTGTAGGGTCGGTTACGTCATCAACGACAGGTGGCAGAGTTACATCGCTAGGTGATCCTTAAATACAGTGCATATATTTGATCATATTCATATAAAATATAATATACATCGTAAATAAAATTTATATTGAAAGAAGTTGCAATGTTCATTTTATTTGTCCACTGGGCTTGATTTTCAATTGTTTAATAATACTTTATTACTTGGAAATATTCTTCTATTATCCGGTCGTCAAGCATTGCTGGCAATTTTTTTGAAAAGTAAACATGTATTGTTGCAGATGGCAACAATTTTATGCCGACCTAACTCTGCTCACCATGTGCAGTGAAGTTGGCGTAAAATCCCTTTCCGGCATATGTATTATCTGAATGGAAGACCACCGTCATCTCATTGAAGGCCGATGTCAAGTCAAATGGAACCGATGGATTTCCACACATCCTGTAAAATGAACTCGCATATAATGCCTGATTAATCGAAAATTAGTTAACTCGGATTGATTGCATTATTAATGTGTCATGCCACCACATGCGTTTGTGGTTTTGCATATGTACTAAAATGTTGCTTTTCTTTGGAAAACCCATATTTGAATAATAAAACTTGCTTTCGAATAGGAAGGTTTGTTTTTTCACAACCAAAAATTGACGTTTACATCGCTGAAGGAGTAGCCTTTTATTTACATAATTTGCCATATATCTTTAAATCTTATTGTCATTTACTGTGATAACTAAGTCTGTGGCGTATGTTTGGCTTTTTATTTTGTAGTTAACAAGAAAAATGCATTTAACACAAAGAACACAAAGAACACTTACAAAGAACCAATTCGGGATGACTCATTCAAAGATTTTCCTTTGTAGACAGCTAAGTAGTCGTTGCGGCAGGAGTTGAGGGGCTCCATATTGAGCGCATATACGGTCAAGGTCACGGTGGTGGCAATGGGGCCACTGATGTACCAAAAGCAGTCCTTGTTGTGTGGATACACTGTGGATTCACTGTACGGGACTGGATATTCGACTGTTCCGGTGTACCCACTCAGATAATGAGTGCATGGTTCTGTATGGAAACATTTGCATGATAAATCAATAGTTTGGTTGTAATAGGCATCAGCAATGTAAAATTATTTATTAAAGATATCTTTAATCATGAGAATATTTTTCGAAAAACTAAGTCGTAAACAGAATTGGCGGTGTCATAAGATGTATTTATACAACAGAGTTTCTTAGAGCTAACTTTGTAGAATGTATTATTCATAAACATAAAAATCAGCTACATCAGCCAAGATATGAAAACAGTTCAAATGTTCGTAAAAAATAATACACAGATTGTGGCAATGGTCAATAATTGTACGAATGTTCGTGTAATTCACGTATTGCTTTAAATCATTGTGGCTTAAACTATTTTGAAAAGGTAGTGATCTGGAATTCGAACATGAAGGTATATCAAACTTTTACCAATAGTAGTAGAAGGTGAAAATGTAGTGGTTTGTGCGTTGGGAGTTCTCGACATCCATCCATCTAAAGGCATAACAAAGTAAATATATACTAAAGTTACATTACTTTTCAAAAGTCATAACAATATATATTGTATGGGCTATATTCAGCAAATTAAGCTTAAAGTATAAGCTTATCAACTTTAGTGAAAACAACTCCTATCAGTTTAGTATTGAATATAAAAATGCGACCGTACTTTTACAAGTGTGTTTACATTTTGCTGAATAATCTCCCTGCAAGGAGTTTTTTTTTTAAATCTTTTCATATAACAAGTACAACTCGTTCTTATTATATCTAAGTTATATCGATGTATAATTTCGACTCTACTCGTATATGTTTTTAATCAGAATACTTTGAACCATCTGATCAATATTATACATTTATGTCGTATGTCCTATGTTGAAGTATCTTTAAACATTATCAACATTATTACTCATTGTCTACTGTATCTCCGGTCATTACAGATGCCCACTGCCGTATCAGTCAGTTGCACTTTGATGCTCTTCAAAATCATTTATTTTTCTACACACACGAGACCGATTAAGCAATTTTACACCGGGGCAGAATTTATATCAGTTTTAACATAACCACGCGGAAAATTATTACACACAAACTGTATCCGTAGTAGAACAACTGTCATACATTCATCAAACTTAATAATATTCTTTTTAAGGCAAGTGATCAATTTTCTAACTTACGAGACGCAACACACATAACATTAGAAAAAAACAAACAAAACAAATACTAATTAACTGAAGTTATTGTGTTGTAATATTCAGTGCATGGTATTTGCCAT
The DNA here is from genome assembly GCA_027627225.1 of Congeria kusceri. Lineage (NCBI taxonomy): Eukaryota > Metazoa > Mollusca > Bivalvia > Myida > Dreissenidae > Congeria > Congeria kusceri. The sequence goes on from CM051038.1 coordinate 15,357,948, forward strand.
TTAAGCCGACCATAAATCGCGCTGTCAATCAAATATTACCTTGACACACAAAATCGCCAACATGGTTGCAAACCCTTATGGTTTCATCAAACTGGGTTCCTGCCGGACAATCCTGTCTCTCCCAGTAGTATGTCACGGTGGAGTTGTTGTCCGTTGCCAAGGGAGCACAGTGGCAGAAGGAAGTGCAGTTCGTACCGAACATAAGTCGCAGTCGGATCTCATCATGCTCATATTGAGAGCAAAGAGCTGTTAACATTTCAAGTTAAAATAAAGAGTCTTTTACATAGCGCTTGGCAACAAGACTGAATATTATTTGCAATTATCGCAATACGTGGAACAGTGATAATGCATATGTCTTCAGGTGTTTTGGTCAGGAAAATAGCATATATATACTTTTTAATTTTTCTGGCTTTTTTGTCAGTTAAATTTTACATTTATTTTAACTTACTGTGATATACTTGACTGCGGTGTTGCTTATTAAGTTTCAATTTATTGTGGTACATTTGACTGGATTTGTCTATACTATTTAATTTCTCTGACAAAGATATAAAATGTTACTTTTAAGTTGTAAAAGGGATTATGTAAAACAAGTATAATTTAAGGTATTAAATGATTTGATAGTAATGTATAGAGCTTTCACGGAATATACTTTTAATAAACCGTTACCGAAAAAATTACTTGCGTGCCGATTTGTTAGTAAACTTACCGCCTTGTTGACAGCCAGCAGTTTTGTCTAAAAATAGAGGATTGTAATTCATTTGCAAATTTTTCTTAGTCAATTTATTTTGACTTATTGTAATTTGTATACATTTTTCTTTTTGGTTTGATTGATACAATTATTAAATACAAAAGATTATAACGGTGTAATCAAAAGTAACAGAAAACTATTGGAATGGGCAGTCAATATGCTTTCATTCTCATAGTCATTTTAGGAACAATCAGTATATCCACGTATGTTGCACTTTCAGTTTTCAGTTTTATAAAACCTAATTTTATTGATTGACACAAAATTAAATAAAAAAAGTCTTTGGGATGAGTTTGCGAACGTGTCCTGTCGATAGAAATGTGCAGTCTCCCATGACAATACTATCATTTAAGTGATCTTTGACGCATACGTAACATTCGTTAACATTATACTTTGCGTTCACACCTGCGCAAGATTCTCTCTTCAAGTCATCGGCGATGGTATCCAGTGCATCAAAACTGTCGACCTCATAAACGTAGGTCGGGTCTGAAGCAATTTTCAGAAGCTCGGCGAAGTCGTAATTTCCAACGCCAACAGCGAACACCTGCAGAATGACAATGAAATACAAATGGATGGTTAACACAATTCTTATAGGGCGCTATTAACAAAAGTGTTAAACTTATTAGATATTGATTTCTAAATATGAACGACCAGTTGTCAGAATGTAATACATGGTATGTCTTCGTATTTTGTCTGCCGCCTCCACACTGTTTTTCATTTCAGATTATTTCGAGCTGCAGGGACTACGCTATGCCAAAACCTGCCATTTGTATACATGTATACAATAAGAACTATATTTATTGTTACAACCTTTGACGCCTTCTGTTTGAGCTGGTCTGCATAAATCTCCATGTCGTCAGGATCTGTGGACTTTCCATCAGTGACAACCAGTACGACATCCTGGGCATTCGGCCTATCGCCGTGTGCGGCACTCAGAACGTCTTCAACAACAAACTTGAGCGCTTTGCCAGTGTACGTCTGATTTTTCTGCTGGCTGTAAAGATCAAACCCTTCGTTGAATCTTTGTTACCATATATAACATCGCTAATTAGAAAAGACAGTTGTCGATTCTCGAAATTCAAGAAACCCACTTTTTTAGATATTTATTTTGGCATCACCGTATCTGTTAATTTGATAGTAATCCTCAGTATTGGGTGTCCATCCAGCAGCCATGTGTAAATGAATGCAATTAAGAACTGTTTTAGATGGTTTTTTGTTTAATGGTACTTTGATGATCCAATGCATATTCATAAAGTACCTAAAAGTTAATGTTATTACGGTATGTAAAATTGCGGCTATTTAACAATTGATTACCGTTGCAGAGATTTATTGATATCTTGTTTTGATGATATTATTTTCATGATAAGACGTACGTGAATTTCAGAACTCTGCTAGCTAGTGCAGTTCTGTCGACGTATTGATCTAGATAAACGTATTCGTAGGCGTCATTACTGAACGCCACCACGGCCAGTCTAGCACGAGCGCTCGCGTTCAGGGCGAGGACCATATGGCTGACAAACTGAAGCTGCTTCTGGAAATCCTCCTTATCAATTGAACCGGAGCCATCGATGACGATGACAATATCCGCGGAGTAGTCGTGGCACTCTTAAAATATGTAATGACAATTTCAACAAAACCAATCCGTATTGTTAGTCATTCGGTAAAATTAAAGGTGATTTTAACATAGTAACAATTATAAAATTAAATAATTTTTTTATTTAAAACAAATGTTAAGATTATCATGATTGATGTCATTATTGCGATGTATGTTTATACAAATTAAAGAAAGTACGTAAGTCACTCAACAATAAGCAAATACTAAACATAACATCAATCCTCGAAGGGACAAATAAGTAACGTACGTATTCAATTAACTTTTAATGTCTCTAAGTCTGAATATAGGTGCGCATGTTTATCAAATTAAAACACAACTTTGAAAAATACAATACATGGCTATATATTAAAGAATACATTGAGAATATATACTATATAGCTTAGATTGAAGTAATGTTGAGAATGATAACTTGATTCGAAGAGATAGTAAAATGTCCAGTAGTCTTACAGACAAAACACATCAAACACTACTCACCGATCATTTCATCGTCAAATGGAGGCATGTCTGTCGGAAATGTGACCTCTCCGGTAACCTCTAAAATGTATTCGGATAGCACACACGAGTGTACATCATCGATTGTAACCCTTCATTTACACAAATATGTACGATCACTTAGTGATAACATACTTTAATGAAGTAATCAGGTTGTACAAATGGTCAACATTTTCCAGTCTAATGTACACCTACACTGCCATTAAATATTTTAACAATATAACACTATTAGTTTCGTAGATTCAATTCGATTCAGTGATCAATTACTAATGTGGTATCATTCTAATAAGCCAACGATTTATTGCACTGGAACTTGCCGAGCTATGGCATACACATGTGCGTAAGGTAGATCTAAAACATCCGAATGTGCATATGAAATTATTAAATTGTTTTGCGCATGATGTTGCACTAGAGTGACACTATATTATTTTGCCGATTATGATTTTTTCAAATGTTTACAGCAAGTAAACAAGTGTGTTTCTATTGATTTCGAAAACGTTTTGCCTAAACTTTACATGACCTTTATTCGGTGTTCGGATCTAATCGAATACCCTTAAGCGGGTATGAAATGTAACTTGTTATCCCTAATGCAATTTTCCTATGTATAAACAGTCGTTATTGAGAGGAACTTTTGACAGAAGTTATATTTTACGTTATACATATATATGCATGCATAATTCCAAACGAAAGTGGAACAACAGCATTTTATTAAATCAGTTTAGTGCGCACTGGTCTTTGCAAAATGGTATGTGGATGTTAAAAAAGTATGAGCAATAACAAGAAATAACGGAATGTTGAAAATTGCAATTAAACAGAAAGACAGAAACAATCTACAGCGCATTTTACAATTGACACATAAGTTGCATAAAATAACGTTGAATCCTGTGCCATATAAAGAACGCTATGAATAAAAAGTAACAAATATTCAATGAAATAACATTAAACAACAATAAGGTATCTAAAATACAACCTTGCGGACACACACAAAAGCACACAATAGCACTTCCAACACAAACTTACAAGATACAAACACCATAAATACACACTAGAATATAAAACAAAATCACAGACACACTGTCTTTGTCAACTATGGCAGAATTCCAGTATTGGAATTTAACTTGTATATTATCTCAGATGCGTGTCACTAACTAACCCTCACCTGTCCATGCCGGTGTCGGAGTGATCGATGGAGTTGCGCTGGTGTAGGGAGGAGTAGGCGGTTCTCCAGACATCCATCCATCTATAAGCAAGCACATATTCATTTGTGCGTTAGCGTAAGGTATAAAGCGCTGCGTTAAAACCTTTACTCTAGGGCCCGTATTCACCAACCCATTGTGAGACTTAAGAATAAAAAATAGACTTAAGCACGAGAAAAACAATATTCAGCGTTTGCAAATATAGTAGTTCCAATGTTGCTTATGTCATTAACAAATCGTTCTGAATAAAGAATGGTGTAATTAGAGATGGTGAATACCAAGTTAGATTCAACATTAAAGTGCCCTTAGAACAATACAGTTTCAAGAATATTCTTTATTCTGAGTCTTAAGTCTAAGAATAAGTTGGTGAATACGGGTCCAGGTCACATTTAGTCGTTGAACAACTTAATCAAGTGCATGTATGTTTATTTGCGATTTTTGGATCAGTAGTTCGACTCTTTACTGCGCAGAGTTAAAACAGATGACTATGTATGCGACGCGAAAAATAATTATAAATTATATCTTATATTCAGAATTGTAATTATTTTTCCGTTCATATGAATATGAGTATGCAACGAAAACGTCTTGTTGAACTAAACTATAGTATAACTGCACACCATTTTGGTAAGTGGGCTACTGATGAATGGCAGGAATACGGGGGTTAAAGTAAAATTTGATTGAGTTACAACAAAAAGCTTACCATGGCAGACAAACTTGTATGGATGATTGCAAACTTTAATCGATTCATCAAATTGGGTTCCTGGCGCACAGTTCTTTCTCTCCCAGTAGAAGGTTACAGTGGAGTTGTTGTCCGTTGCCAAGGGAGCGCATTGGCAGTAGGAAGTGCAGTTCGTACCGAACATGAGTCGTAGACGGATCTCATCGTGTTCGTTTTGAGAACACAAAGCTTAGAGAAACACACGGGTACGGATATGAGAATATATACTAGAAATTATGTAAGTATATACCAAAGAATTTTGCTTGTCAAATGTATTAAATATTACGCATGTAATCCAATTCAGGAATTACATAAAAAATACAGATTTTAAACAATCAAATGTACCTCCTTGTCTACATCCAGCTGTGTTATCTGAAAATGGAAATTATTCTAAGTATACTTGTTTGTTCAAGAATTAAAGATTTGCACTTAAGTATCCGTTTAAAAACGTGTCTTAAATCTTAACAGATGCCGAACTAATTATTATATTGTGTAATACATTGCGTAATAAAGACAATTGCTTTTTTTGTGTTAAACAAGCAAAACTAGTGATTAGATGTACAATTTGATGTACAATTTTGTTTCTTAATAATTCCTTCAAAGATACATTAATTTTCAAAATCATCGTAACATTACGAAATGAATGGGAAATAAGAATGAACTATGGTAAAAACTGCTATGATAGGATATTTTAAAACAAAAAGAAAATACAAAAATATCACACTTCCTGTCACGCTGGACTCATTTTATTTCATTCTAATCTTTTTTACGAACCCATCCATGTTAAACTTAGCAAAAACTTTTCTTCTCTTCATTATACATTTTTTTCTATTTCTTTTCTTTTATGTTGTATAGAGAAAAATTTCTTTGTAAAACACACTTTGTACTGTAAACTGATTTGATGTAATATGTATATTGGGGTTTGAAAAGAAATAAATTGGAATGAGAAAAAATATCACTTAGATATACTGAAAAAATTAGTAATAATATTATGCACAATGTAAATGTTTTACACAAACTTAACATGTGTTTATATAATGTATACAAGTTTTGCGTTTTGTTTTCACAATATGAAAAGTTTTTTTAAGTAATTCTTACTTTATATATATATACGTATAATTCTTGAAACTCTATTAGCTAATTATCATACATTTATTTCATATTTTAATAATTTTGAAGAGTAAGGTCCCTAAAAGAAAAGTGAATACGTTGAAATCTCAAAATCCGAAAAAGGTCGAATCTATACATAGTCTCAGTTGCAAACACACACAACAATTTATACAGGATATCGTCTAAAATATATGACTGTATAGCGCTGTTATCAGGGAAACATAAATGTGTAATAATTTAAATCTTGGCCACATCTATTAAATAAAATCGTTAATGTAATAATTTTGTTATAACAAACACGTGATGTTCATATATTGAAACAAATGAACAATACATACCGGCGCATGACTCTCTTTTGAGGTCGTTATATATAGTGTCAAGAGCGTCGAAGTTCTCCACGTGATAGATGAACGCTGGGTCGGATGCAATGTCTTCCAATTCGGAAGCGTCAAAATCACCCACTGCCACTGCAAACACCTGCGGTAGATTAAATGGGTAATTGTTAATTAATGTATATTTTCAGTAAGATATTGTTTTACCATTGTCGTTTTCATAATCTCGTTGGGTGAAATAATGGCATTCAGGAATCATAAATCGTTATACCCAATACTTACCAATAACCATTATTTCATTCTTATGTTATGATGTTACGTAAATATTTGGCATACTTGAATTGTCTTGTGTCTCCCCTTAACTGTCTTATTATGTCACACGGACTATATCACACTGATCTATTTAAGTATAATATCCAAAGCTTATTCCTGTAGTTTATTTTCGATTCCGTGTACATATATATATTTATTATGCATACAGTGTCAGAACAATATGCTAGATTTCACAGGAGCGAACTCAATTTTGCCTCAATTAATTAAGGGTTTAATTTTTTGACATATGCAATAATTGGCAAGTAAATTGTGTATCCACCTTTGATGCCTTCTGTTTGAGCTGGTTCGCGTACTTTTTCATGTCTACCGGATCCGTGGACTGCCCGTCAGTAACCACCAGCACGACATCCTGAGCGTTTGGTCTGTCACCGTGTGCGGCACTCAGAATATCTTCAACAACAAACTTGAGCGCTTTGCCGGTGTACGTCGTATAACCCTGCTGGCTATGAGTTTGAAAAAACATGTAAACATTAATTTTGTTTTAAAGCGTGTAGGGCTCGGTCATCAATTGGTATATACATGTTGAAAGATTAGTGGATGTTGTGAAACATTTGCAACAATTTACACCCATATAAAATTGATATAATACGATAAATGTTATTGTACATGAATAGTCCTTAGAGGAAAACATTTGACTACGATGAAATGCGCTTAGTTGTGAGCATTTATAGAATAGAAAGAAAAAAAAAGAAAAAAGAAAATAAACGCACGTAAAATTCATGATTCTCTTTTCAAGCGCTGTTTTGTTGGCATACTGGTCCATGAAAACGTATTCGTAAACGTCCGAACTGAAGGCAACGACGGCGATATTTGCACGTGAACTTGCATTCAGGCCACGAATTATCTGCTGAACGAACTCAAGCTGTTTTTTGAAGTCTTCGTTTTTGATGGATCCGGAACCGTCAATGACAATCACAATATCCGCGGTATAGTCGTGACATACTGACAAAAATAGAAATATTTTGAACACATTTTCGAACACATATCCTGTATCGTCAAAGGTAGCAGTTGCAAACAATTTTAAGTATATAAACCTTATTTCAGTCAAGAGCATCAGTCCACACATAGTCTATAATTGATTTATAACCAGAAAACTTACTTTATAGATGTCTTAATCAAGGTACTACTAGTAATTTATAGAACATTCTAACTGAGTATTTTATATGTTGATTACCCTCGCTGCAATCAATATCAATGAACGTCATGTAGATACTGACTTTACACGAGGCACTTGTTGGATTTTTATGTGGTAAAATAATTTTATGAATTCAGAATAATGTCACTAATGTATAGAGGATTATATTTATTAAAACCCTTATATATATATATGTATGTTATTAAAACTTTAAAGCGACAGTCCATAGATGTATAATTCAATAAATCTTAAATTGGTATTAGTTCTAATGTACGTTAATGACGTTTATTCGACTGAAAACTGTTTCTGATTTACGAAAGACATTTTATCATGTCTTTGTTCAAAAACGCTTGGTACGAACAGAATATACACTAATGTACATGCTTATGTTCTCCAGAGGTATCACCAGCTATCGCATACAGATAACCATACGATATCGAGTTACCAAAACGTTATTATTTTATCGATTTTAATGCGTTTTATATTTTGATCGGTAAGATGTCCATGAGAAGCGCTTTCTGCGAAGTTTAACTTTTAGTAACATATTTATGGAATGCTGCTTTTTAGCTACATAAAAGCCTACCTATTTCCTCGTCATATTCTTCTGGTAGCATTGTTGTGGTAGGCATTGTTGTGGACCAGTCTAAAGACAAACGCAAAATCAATTTTGGTCATTTAGTGAGGTAAAAAAAAGCTTACTTTAACTTTTCAAACAATTAAATCAAAGGGTAAATAGTTTTACTGCTTTGTGCCCTCTGTTTGTACCACTTATTGGGAAATTACAATAATATTTTGAACGCATGTCAAAAAGCATAGACACAGAATGTCCAATTATTATTAAAGCTGAAATTTGCACGATGTTAAATACAAAGGTTAGAGCATGTGAAAGTAACTTGCATGCAGACTGTGTTGAGCTGACGGTCGGCCACATTGAAGAGTTTGGAGGCGGGGAATCGATTGGGTATAGCCATCCGTCTGAAATTGGAACATAGCTATGATTGATAATTAATAATTATCAATAAGTATCGAATATTCGCATAGATTCTTATTAAGTACCTTGAGCTTTGTAGCTTAGTCGACATAATAATGATTTTTATATGACGATTTACTACTGATTTACTGAGTAGATATACCGTTGCATTTTCTAATTAAAGCATGAATAACACGGAATTAAGCATAAATTAAAAACATGTTAAAGTCCAATGTTATTGGCTCATTAAATCAAAATATTTTCAATGAGCCACACATTTTTATAAGTGTAGAAACGCGCCAATAAAGAAAAAAATATCAACGAATTTGAGCATCATATCTGTTGTACTGACTGCTAATTGTGTGATCGCACTTTTGTAAATTAATCTTAAAATTTGTTATTAGTTTAATATGTCAAAACGTGAGTTATAATTACCAATTAACAGTTATAGTTTCATACTGTCGGATGGCATTGTATTACTGGCGATTAAGCGAGTGCCCTCTGAAACTGACCCGTGTATTTAATATCTCTCAATATGAAACGTGACACGGGGCCATTCTAATTAAAACATGGTATTAAGTATGTAATGGTGAAATACTACCATTATATTGACAGAAAAATACTTGATACAATCAGGAAATAATTGGTTTTTAAAAATAAATACAAATTTACGAATGTTCGAGAAGCTTTTTAACTATGATCATTCAATGGAATATTCGAATAGTTTTGCCATCCCTAATAATTACGACCATAGGCGAAACTACAATGTATAGCATTACTTTTACCTTTTTTTTTTTTACATAATATTACGTTATATCTTGCTTCTGGGATTACTAGTACCTGTGCATTTTATTGCGCTGGGATGGTTGCACACTCCTATGGACGTATCAAACATCGTCCCTTGCGCGCAGTCCTGTCTCTCCCAGTAGTAGGTCACAGTCGAGTTGTTGTCCGTTGCCAAGGGAGCACAGTGACAGAAGGAAGTGCAGTTGGTACCGAACATAAGTCGCAGACGGATCACATCGTGCTCGTATTGAGAGCAAAGAGCTTAAATTATTTGCAAACGTTAATAATTATACTTCGCATTTTCTAAGTTTTATTAAAGTACTGCACTTTAACTAATTTGAAAGTGTAAATATAAACGAATCGTAAATTATAATATAAATGATATGATAAAAACGCGGAACGTATTACCTGTATTAGTATTATAAGCTCTTTAATGTGTGTTAAATAATAAAGATAAACATTGAATTAACAGTTGGATTACGTGTCCTAATCTTAAAACACATGTATTATGTACACTTGCAGTTCATTGTAAAATTACCTCCTTGAATACATCCAGCCGTTGCATCTACAAAGATATCAAATATAGTATGTCATTTAGCTATAAAATATATTTCATAAACGTAAATTAGGGAATAAATTATTAATAATGAAGTTCATTGTGCTCATAAATGCAAAGAAATGTGTATGGTTCAGCTACTACTACCACTACTACTATTACTACTACTATAACTACAACTACTACTACTACTACTACTACTACTACTACTACTACTACTACTACTACTACTACTACTACTACTACTACTACTACTACTACTACTATTATTATTATTATTATTACAACTACAACTACTATTACTACTACTTTAACTACTACTACTACTACTATTACTACTACTACTATTACTACTACTACTATTACTACTACTACTACTACTACTACTACTACTACTACTACTACTACTACTACTACTACTACTACTACTACTACTACTACTACTACTACCACTACCACTACAACAGCTACTACTACTACCACTACTATAATAATAGGAATACTATTTTTAATTTTTTAAATTTAAACAAACTACCGATCAAACAACAGTAAGATATAATATCATAGTTTGTGTATACATGTACTGGACACTTTAACATACATATCAACAAGTCTCATAGCTATCAATCAACAGAATGTGCAGTTTACAAACAACTCACCTGCACACGATTCCCTTAATATGTCATTGCCAATGGTTTGTAATGCGTCAAAGTTTTCCACTGTGTAGACATATTGTGGTTCGGAGGCAAGTTTCACCAGTTCGGACGTTTCAAAGTCGCCAACAGCCACTGCAAACACCTGTGGATCAAGAGTTATGCATTTCATTAATTGGTTTCAACCTAATGTTTATAAGGTGTTTCAATGTGCATTAAAAGTATTATTTATGTCATATTATTGGGATCTAGATGTTTTTTGATTTGTGAAATCATAACATTGATTACAGTGCGCCGTACCAAGATTGCACAAAAGGAAAACAATTGGCTTTAAAACATAACGATAATTATTTCTTTATTATACAAGTGTTTATCAAAATATAGATAAATATTCATAAAATAATATGAAATGTCAATTAAACGTGTACAAAGTTGTCATAGAATGTAAATGTATACATACAAATGTCAAATGGTTTTACCACAGAACACGATATTAGTATTTTATAATGATTCATTTTTCAATTAACAAGTATTCTTTATGTTTCTGGATGTTATTCAACTTGTAAAATTATGGCATTGATTACAATTCGCTGTACTAACACTGAGCAAATTAAACCTTAAGTTACAAATATTCAGTATAATTTATTTGGAAATAAAAGGCCAGCAAATATAAGTAAATATGCATAAGATTATCATAAGACTACAGTAATCAAATATACCTTGTATGCTTTCATACGCAGCAAATTAGCATATGTGGTCAGTTTGTATGGATCCGTTGATTTTCCATCAGTTATCACGAGCACAACGTTTTGTGCATACGGTCGGTCACCGTTGATTGTTTGAAGAACGTTGTTCAAAACAAACTCAAGGGCCTTCCCCGTGTAGGTAGCGCCTTTCTGTTGCCTGATGCCAAAAATAAATTATGTGTTTCGGGCAACACGACCATACCTTTCGAAAGCGACTCACCACCACCCCCCGACCCTGAAGTTTTTAGCGACGATTGTTTTCCTTGAATTACATACTCGTCAGAATTTCGATGATCTTCAATGTTTTTGACCCAAATGTGTCTTTCAAAAAAGTTACAACAAAAACTCAATCCCGACCCTACCTAACTTTTTTGAGACCGTTGCCCGAAACACACAATTTTTTGCGGGGGCCTGATTGATAACAATCAAGTAATGCGCATGTGCTGTGATTTGCAAGCATGCTTACTTAACATTATTCCTTGACCTCATTATTTATTTGTGCAATTTAAGCACTAAAAAATCGGTACACTTTATACACTACATTAATAATAAGATATTATGGCATGATTAATATCGAAACGAATTAAAAAAAATATTTCCCTATTTGCCTTTTTTTCTAATATACCAATATATAAATACGAATATGTATATAGCTCGCAAACATTAACCCGAAACTCGTGGACTCTATAAGCATAAATTACGGGTTCAAATTGTTTCCTATACTTATACTCGATTTAGTCCTTGTAGGTGTTTCACAAGTTAAACGATACCATAGAATTTTCTGTGGGATACTATTTCATCGATTTAGTTCTAGTCGAATAAGGAAACTAATATATGCATCGTAACGTTTTTTTTATATAATCATGTATCAAGGTCAGTCTAATGTTAATGCTTGCGAGCTATACGTACTAGGAAAAAAAATCATGCTCGTTATTATTCTTACAGATTTTATGACGATCAGGTCTGATAATTCTATAAATATATCATATGACTTGTTTTTTTGTCAAGTTAACATACTGGATAGACATGATTCTCTGTTTCAGTTGATCTTGGTCATAGAAGCTGTTCAGGTATATGTGATCATATACGGTATCGCTGAATGCTACAACGGCAATGCGAGCGCGCGCATCTTCGGACGTGACGTCACGGTCGTTAAGCAACGCCAAAATGAAGAGCAGCTGCTTCTCGAAATCTTCTTCCCTTATCGATCCCGAGCCGTCAATAACGAACACAACGTCAGCTGGGTAGTCGGAGCAAACTGAGAAACAATAAATTAGAAATAAATAACAAGAAGAAAATAAAACCCCATATAATCGTCAAAGTTCAACAATCAGTTACTAAATAACTAAATATAAAAGTGCTGACATGTTTTCTGGATTATTAAGAACACATATTTAAAGGAAAATCTAGTTTTGTAAATATAAATACATCGGTATGTATCGCTGGTATATTGCACAATAAGTACCACTTAATGGTAACTTATGCCTCCTCTTGTCTCGTGAATGCATAAACAAGAAATGAACATAGGATGTCGGTCGGTTGGATTTCGTAGTTACTAGTATAAATACACGCATTTTGCTATAGCTTTTTTTGGACATGATATACCGTTTTCTTTAGAAATTAATTCAGGCGTGTCGTAGGAAACCCGGGCTTAATGCATGTGCGTAAAGTGTCGTCCCGGATTAGCCTGTGCAGACCGCACAGGCTAATCCAGGACGGCACTTTCCGCCTACAGTGAATTTTTGTTTAGAAGAGACTTCCATGAAACAGAAAGTAACATAAAAGCAGAAAGCGCCGTCCCGGATTAACCTGCACATACTAGTCTGGGAAGACACTTTACGCACAAGCTTCAATTATTCTTGCTCGTAGTGTCAAAACCACTTACCAATAGTTTCATCTTCGTACTCAGTGGTCGTTGTGACAACCGGGGCTGAAATGATTATGCAGATTAGTTTAAACCTATTTATTTTAGCTCGATTGTGTCGAAAGCCATTGGTTATTGAGACACTTTCGAGTCCGTTTCCTGGAAAGAACCAGTACTTGGTGTCTTGTGAGAACGATCCGTCGAGCGCTCCCCAAGTATGGATCGAACTCACGATCTCCCGATCGCAAGGCGGACACCATATCCATTAAACCACTGCGACCTGCCATTAGACGAATGGCAATTCTGTTGAAATGGTTTGAGACCATTCAGAACACATTATTTTCTCATTATTTAAATATAGTACTGTACTGTACTTACTTTCAGTTGGCCTTGTCGAAGTTACTGTAGTAACTGAAATGATAATTTAAAAACTCTTGTAACAGAATCAATGTAGGAATAATGAAACTCCAATGTTGTTAAAACATCAATGTTGTTACATCGTTAATTCGTTAAATCGTTTGGGAATACATTTAGCGTTCATGACCTAGCTGTATTTTCAAGAACAGATGTAAGTCAAAGAGTTTTATTATTACTATAATTACGTGAAGATCTAAAAAATAATTTGAAAAGGAATATTATTTAAATTACTTCATTATTATTTGTTGAGTTTTCTTTCGAAAGCATTTTGGGTTTTAAGACTTTGTTGCCTGTGGAGAACTAGAAGACATTTAGATTCGACACGGCATTAACGCTCCTTGTGTGATTTCACGTCCGATCACAAGGGTGGACACTGTAACGATTGCCCTACTTCTAATTAAAATTTTCTAACAAACAGTCGCAACTTACCCTTGATGGGGGTTGTTTTAGTTACGGTTTTATTTCCTGAAATGGAAACAAACATGTTGTACAACATGCAAAGTTTAAACTCATGCGTGTATTCTCGTATTGTCGTCGATTAGTAATATACTTCTTCCTACTAGTTCAAATTAATTAATATTGCTCGACATAAAAGTACAACTAATGTGCAATATGTGTACGCATTGCATACCTCGACATTCATCCACAGTCGTCATGCCGACGTCATCTTCATAGTATATGACGTCATCAGGACATGGCGTGCAAGGCACGTTGTCCCAACTGGACTTGTAGTAACCAGGACGACATTTCGTGCATGTTTTGCTGCATTCCGATTCTTCATATCCCGGGGGACATTTCGCTAATAGCAAACGCAAATATTTCAGACATTGTTACAGTATGTAACCCATGCACATAACTCATTAAATATTGCTGTTCGTGTATCTGGTTGTTTAAAAAACATATGTGCTTTGATTTTTATAAATTCGTCTATATACACGTAAGTTGAGCCCAAACATAACCGGGAATATTCATCAAGATTGAAAACATTTAATATTGTTTGGACAAAAGTATAATACATAACAATGCCTACAAGTATGCCATATGGTTCGACTATTAGTACACGTTTGGACCAAATGTAAGTTGCTACCAACATCTTGACAAGTTATGTGTACACTATAATGTATATTTATATTTATAAAATATATAATTGAACGATTACTTTGTTTGGTTGTATGGCAATAACGAAGCCAATAAAATGTATATTTGCAATATTTCTGCTGATGTATCTTTCGTTTCATATATTTTATATATTCATACACTTACAACTTTATTTCCTGATGTGAAATCGCTTGATCATTTATTTACTTGTCACATCAATGCCTTTTGTCCAAATTTGAAATACACTTGTCAAGTTGATTTCTTTATAAGATTGTAAAACAATAAATGACACGTACGGACGCACTCCCGCCAACTCTCGGCCCCCTTTCTCAGTGTAGTACATCCGGCCGGGCAATGGGAACACAGCTCCGACCCTTCTGTGTCCTTATAGAACCCATAGTCACATGGTAGGCATTCTATGACCGGAAGACACCTGTGACCCTTGGGACATGTGACTGAAAAAGGGAGTTAGGTCATTGGGTTATGTAGCTGAAATATGCTCATCGTATACAGTGTGCGGCATTGCTACTTTAGAATTGTTATCCATTTCATTCGCTCATTTCTGTTTGCCGGAAAGATTTCAAAATAATATTACATAAGCACAGGTGTACCTTAGTTGAAATCAATTTCAAATGCACCAATTATTAGTTCAAGTGAAGTACAAGTATATGGATGTTACAGTCGAGTATCAGTATCATTTTCGTATTCAAAGTTTTGATAAGTTAAAACACTTAGTAATTGTACTCACATCCCACGAATGTTGCTATATTGTTAGCACTATATGTTTATATTTATATCTAAAGTTTTTATTAGTTGAAACACATAGTATTTGTACTCACATCCCACGAATTTTGCTATATTGTAAGCGCTATGTTAACATTTATATCCAAAGTTTTGATTAGTTGAAACGCATGGTAATTGTACTTACATCCCACGAATGTTGCTATATTGTTAGCGCTGTCTATCGTGTTCTGTGGTAACACCATCTGAAATTGGTATGAATACCTTTGTAATGGTATGAATCAAACTGAATGAGTATGTTGTGTCCACTTTAGAAAACGCATATTTTATTGTCTTAATTGTCTTAATTGACATTCATATGACTGGAATGAGATTGTATATTTGTACAAATTTCCAATGAATAAAAAATGTTCATCTCACCAAGAATAAAAGATATTTTTAACGTAAGTTTAATTAATATTGGTAGGCCTATGCGTTCAATTGTATTTCGATATTTACGTCATTATCCCAATCATTAGGTCTGCATAGTGCCAATAAACTTTCGCGCTCCGTCGCGTTATTACAAAAGATCGTGCTGCAACCATTGCAACAAGGAAGTCTCGAATATCAAAGTCGTGTCCGCGCGTTTGCTTGATCAACTCTCAATAGGTCGTTTCGAAAGTTAAATTTATTGAAATGACAATTTAGTCGATTGAGAAAACCTCTTGCTTATTGAAAAACATTTAAAACCCGAATATGCATTTAATATATAAATATAAACAATATTATTTAAATTATATAAAACACGCTTCAGATTATAACATTGCCTTAAATGAACGTCTGAGTGTAAAAATGTCAAAATGAAAACACACTTGTATTTTAGTTTGTGAAAACTAAAACAAATGTGTCTTTTCATAATGATATTTCTATAACGATATATCTTAATGTGTATAATACGGTTCCATACAGCTTGTTTTCATAAAGTAGTGTATATGTCCATGATACATACCATTATTTTACACATGGGACTGATTCCTACCTTATTTACCGGGTCATCGTCAGTCTGTCCTGATACTGTTATAGCCAGGCAGCACAGAATTGCCTGGATAACTGTCCCGACCATCCCAGGGAAGTGAGATCTGCAATATAATACAAACCTAGTTTTAAAGCGGGTTGACGGACGCGGCACTTCAAAAATATAATAAGTATCTGTTTGTAGTTTGTTTTTTTTTGTTTTTTTTTTCAAAATATAACATATGGATGTACGCGAAATGCTTCTTATATAAGCAATACAATTGTGGGTACTGTGAATTATTGAATTATATGAAGGCTACCTGAATTGATATCCATAGTATTCGCACTATTTAATACATGTAGTTACAAGCTTACCGTTCTTGATATTGCTTTCAATGTATGGAGGAAGATGACACCCGAAACTCCAATACATGTATTGTACAGTTTGCGTACAAATTATAAACAGAAAAGATGCATAGTGTCTGGTCATTGACAAATAAAGACGTTCCGTAGATGTGAAATTCTGTTAATCATACCTTGTCTAGACAATTTTATCTAAAATGAAGTTTTTCTCAAAAATAATTTGGCGACAGAAGAAGGCTTATCTGTGAACAGACGAATTTGTCATCGTTGAAAATGGAGAAAGTGGTAAAATCAACAAAGTAATTGATAAAACCTTATAAGATGACATACGATATGGAACCATTTTAAAGGTGTCATATTATAAGTCTGTTATAATGTTATAAAAAGGTAAATACGTTATGTATTGAAATGCGTTCACTCTGAAATATAAATAGACGATCATTCAACAGGCCATGACGTTTTAGATATATGTGGATTTTTTTAGGTGACAACAAACTATTGATATTGATTGTAAAAATAATTCAAAAGAAGACATTATTAATTACATTAACATTCAGCGAATGACCACTTCCGCCATGCTTAATGTACTCATGCACATGGAAACACACACAAAACACTGTAAAATGTAGGTGTGATACAATTTTCTCCATTTCTGTTTAGTGATATTTCCGAAATAAACTGTTTTTATCCTACCACTAAATGATGTTATAGAAGGAAACTCTACCTGTCAGATAAACTTTTGCTTTATCCGACAGGCAAGGTTTATCTGACACTCTCATGAATATACTTTTGACGGACTACTTTTACAAGGAATGTGAGTGACGTCATAAACAAGTAATTTTAAAGGTTACTAAATGGGGCGATATTTAACAGTTCATCTATTTGTGGAAATAAGACACTAAACATTCAGTAATTACATTTTATTATATACCTTACAATAAATACTACATTACAATAAATTAAACAGTAACACATTTTTAGAGGAAAAAGAATCAATAACAGTTAGCTATCGACACAATACAGGTAGTTTCGGTTTAAAATAACTCGCCAAAATTCGCGTGCGCGCGTAATGACGAAATCAAATGTTTTACGTCATTCAGTTGAGTTTTAAGTTTACACAGTTTTGGAATTTAAAAAGAGCAATCAGATTACAATCTTTAGTGTTTCTGTGTTTTTGGATGGATTATGATAATAAGATTTATATCAAAAAGTGTATCCATGGAACATATGGCTCGAATGGAACCGGTGAGATTAATTCCATTTCAATTTTCTATAAGTCGAGTGTATTCCGGGCTGGATTGTTGTGGGTGGAGAACAGAGTTGCCATCATAAGGTGTTAGATCTAGTAATTTGGATGCAGTCTTCGATTAGTTTACTTTTGAAAGGAAATTTACATAAAGGGTTATTTATTTGATGAATACACCGTTTCTTTGTTGGTTGATCAAAGAAAGTCTATCCACAAAGAATTACTCGCTTACACCAACTGTTTTAAAAGGAATAGAAGGATTATGTTTGCACCTTTATCGATCATGCCATGTGCGGATTAACAACTCACTATGGAAGCTCTGTAAAACTGGACTACACGACGTTTTTATCAATGAAAAAATCGGGTGAGTAAGGTGTATTTCATTTTTAATTTTATGCTGTGACATTCTGGAATAATTGAGTCACACGAGTTGTGTGTATATTTTGAAAGATAATAGAAATGGTATGTAATAAACATCTCGACGAAGATAAATCCTGCATATACACTTTTGCAAAGTTAAAATTGCCAGCCATTTTGGTTTTTTGTTGTTGAACAGTTTGGTCGAAACACGGACTTGCATTTGAATAAAACCTTCTTTTATCTACTGTAGTGTGTAGCATTTGGCATGGAGAACATATTTGAAACGAAGCATATGGCGAGATTTTATCTTGTTACACTGCGTTTTGCATTGAATTGTTTCGGACTATTTCGAGTGGCGGAAACATCATGAATATATTCCATATATATTTCATATTACTACGCAAGGTTAGATTCAGTAAATTTAATGCGTTTTTTGAGTATTGTTTCAAATAATTAAACGTTAATAGTGTGTTTGTTAAACATAAAATAAATACATAAAAATATGGTAGGATAAATAGAATATTAGGTTAGTGTCTTTGTGTACTTGAATTTATCCGACTCGTCTCCGAAAGGCTTACACGGTTCGGCAAGCCTCGCCGTGTAAACCTTTCTTTAACTCGTCGGATAAATTCAAGTAAACTTAGACACTAACCTAATATTCTCTATATAAACCGTTAGAACAAACTTAAGAAATGTCTGAGAATTCAGAGTCAGGCAAAAACTAGTGGTCTTGTCAAAGGGAAATAATCTTCATAAGTTTACACATAAAGCCAGATAAATTAGTATTGTCAGTTTGATTGACAAGTCTAATATGAATAGCTGTTAGTAGTAATGGAGCACGAGGAGTCATTTTCTTAGAAATTTAGGAAGAACAACTAAATATTGATTACTACAATAAAGTCAATATAAAATATATGAGAATATAGATCGCACAATGAGTTCTCGGACAATTACTGCAGTGTACGAATTATACGCTGTAATCACGTGTGTTAACCAAAAAGACAATATAGCAAAACTAGTATTCGTGTACATGACGTTATGATATAAATTATATTCTCTTTACAGAGAGATTACCAAAAATGGCGCTGTTTTTAATTTTTAAATGTGTATTAAATAATACAATTCTATTACTGCAACACATAAGAAAACTCACCGTACTAAGGCACTGGTATCACAGAAATGTCACGTCGTAGAACGCCAAACAAGAAAAGATTTATTAAAATCCACAAACATAAATCACAATTTTTCTTTCTCTTGGGTGAAATGAATTCTGCTCTTCCGCCTACGAACAAACGGCGTTTGATTAAACAAAAGATATTTAAAGGCCGGTGAATTTCTTATTTGCGTCATAAGTAACCGAAAACCATTGGTAATTTATAAATATATATTGGGAGTCGATGTGTGACAGTAAGAAAGTACGAAAAGCAGAGTGATTAAGCACGAACAAAAGTGGAAAACAAAAGGAATCAATCAAAGTATTTCTAATCTTTGTTAAAATTAGTGACGGGGAAGTATCGAATTTAAATTCACAATACGTCCACATACATGTTAGTACAAACTTTGCTTTCGAACGTTTTGGCACTCTGTTTAAGGGCATATTTGAAGGTTTATAAAATTAACAGTTAAAGTTTTTGATTATTTTAATAAATTCATTGACTGACGCGTTTTGAATACACGTAAATAAACAAAATGTGCGTAAAAACTTAAAGATAATTTAAATGGAAAGTATTAAATATTGTTCCGTCCATCCAGTCATTGTTAAAATATAATTTAAGCAATTTAGTAATTTATAAGTTTATCTTAAGTTGTATAGGAATCATTTTATACATATGTCCATATATTGCTTGCACGGTTTACGAAAATTGCTGACAGGCCACCTGAAATAAGTTTAAAAAATAGTTTTCTTAAAGTCTATGGTTTTGTGATAGTTTGCAATTCTAACAATTAGTTAAACGTGATACCGTTTTCTTTATTACAAAAAGTAAATTTGATGTGAAATGGTCCCTTAAGTACATCTTAAGTACCCCTTATAATTTTCTTTCGGACTCAACGACTGTTGATCCGGCTACGTGGTATATAAAACTGATGTTTCAATGGCGCTCGTTGCCTGAGGATGCCTGGCCATGATTAACTGATATATTAATTATTATATAATTCAGTCAGAGAAAGAAACAAAGCGCCAGTTGGATCACTGTAAGTCTTGCTATCATTGTCAGAATGCATTTTTTTGTTTGGTTTTGCTTCTTCAAATATAATGATAATATATATATTTGTCATGTCAGTGACAGTTTCAACAACTTCTTAACATATTGCAGTGGTGGATACTCAGTGGATACGGTGTCCGCTTCACAGTCGTGGTGTCATAGTGTATTCCTTTCAAACGGAGCATTCATACGTTTTGCGAGGGCAATAAGTACTGGTAACCCCACTAAAAACTACTAAAACTTCCACTACTACTATTACTACTACTAGATTAAATGTATGTTAATAACATAATTACATATATATTGCACAACTAGTATAATACATGCAGTTTCCTGAATATGTTAACATGATTCTCGCTATTTTTTCTATGAACAAAGAAGAAAGTTATTGTTGTTGAACTACTGAATAAACAATGCAAAAAGTAGATCCGATATTTAGCGGAGCATAGAAAATGTAGTTCTTATTACAATTGCAAAAACAGTTGTCAAATCATATTAGAATCGAAATAATTTTCGCATTATCGTTGATTATCGGTCAATAAACAACTCTTTATCGTTCTGATGCTTTGCTATTAAACCACTCTGGCTAACGCCCTCGTAATTCGAAAATTATTTCTAAACTCTATTATAAGGTAAGTAATGATCGGGAACTGACAGCTCTACGGTCCATTTTGCAATACAATAGCAAGATAGCGTCAGTTCCTATAGAAAACGTATTTGTTTAAGAGTTTAATAACATCCAGTGTTTCTGACAGCATTATTGACTGATTTCGTCAAATCGAATTTGTTCTAGACAATGCAAGCAAAACAACAAATACGGTCTAAGTTTTGCGGAACACTTGATTTCATTTTTTGACAAACAGAATGTCAATATGAGTTTCCCGTCCAGTTGAATATTCGGTTATGGGTTATACGCGGAGAAAACTCCGTGAAAAAGTGGATCTCCGGATGAGCTTTCAAAGATGTCGGAATATATTGGCTGCCTTCTTCTTGTATTAGAAGGAAGTTGTTGTTGATGATGACGATGGCCATGCTGCTGCTGCTGATGATGATGGAAATGATATTGCTGATGATAACGGTAATGGTGGTGTTTACTACGATTAGAAATTTAACATAATATTTTACGGCGAGTTTCACGAAGCATAAAGAGATAGTACTAAATGTATCATCAATATTGTTATAATAATTCAACCCTGCAAACTTTCAACTAAAGATATATTTTCACCGATTGCACATAGTGCTCACCACATAAGCCTTCCAAGTGTTTTGATAATTTTAAACACTAGTTTTTTTCTAATAAACTTAGTTAAAGATGCATATTGACATCATATTTCCATCAACAAATGCCTTAGTAAAGTGCACAAAATAGACCGAGCATGCATGTGCGACAAAAAATGTATATGTACCCAACGAACGTATTTTTTGTGTCAAAGTTGAGCAAAATCTGTAAAAAAAAACATAAATGATATCATAAAATGTATCGTCACATACAATATTGACTTCATTTCAACAACGCTTTGCGCTGAGTTACATAAATCGTTGTCACTGCAACTTGCAATACGTGGCTCATCCTCTTACTATGGAAGAATGTAGAAATTTACCATTTTCCGTTTCTTCTATCATCTTGAAATACACTTTCTGAAAATGCCAGAGAATATAATTATTCAAAACTTGGTCATATGGATATATTTCCAAGGATTGATGAAGCAAACCACAATGAATAGAAATGTGATACGCTGTATAATGATCAGGAAGCTATTTTTTAACGTGTAATTAGTTTGTATGAAATTAGATAGTACAATTAATTGCAAATATTGCATTTTACATATATGGGCGATACAATCTGTTTTTGTACGAAAGTATGTTGTATAAATTATTTGAAACATTATGGTAAAATGTTGAGCAGTTAAAATGTCGTACACAAATGCAATTGTGCAAAATGGATGTAAAACTACAGATGTTGATTCCGGAGGTATTTGCACTACTTAAATGTGCTAAACGCCCTTTCGACTTTATGGCTCATTAGGTCAACTACAATAAGATTTATACAGTCCATATAAGTGTCCATATAAGCTTGGAAAAATTGAATATTGACAGAGCAAAATATTGAAACCTCGTATGACATAGTAATCACACTGCATTTAATTATCTAAACAGTATAAAAGATCAAATACAATAGCCTACTTAGTAACAAAGAGAAACACATAATCTACTTGAACATGTTCTGAAATGGATAGCGATATGTTATCCAAAGATCTGAAAAAAATTGTGTAGAAGTACGGTACCCAACTGAAATTTTGATTTCTTTTAGTCTGAGCATTTGAAAAATCTGACAACAATTCTTAAAAAATTGATGACTGCTTGGAAGAAATATCGTGATGATGATAACAATAATCTAGAGTGAAAATGTTGGCGAATGATGTTTAACCGGGTTTGGTCATGATGGAAGTATGTTTGTGCTGACGAAAAGTGCATTAAACTGTGATCCTCATATTGCAAAAATGTCAAAATGCACGTATATAGCATCATACAAGTTAATCTGACAGGAATTCACATACATTACTCATAAATGTCTTATCAATATGGTCTGATAATATACTATTCTATTAAATGTCACGATTATCAAGAAATACTATTATGAGGATTATTCTCCAGAAAGTTTAAAATCCTGAATCAATTATCAAGAATATCCACTGAATTTCTACCTAATGTTATTTTGGTTGACCTAAATCTGAAATGCTTAAATTTTTTGCATATGGCATGTGAGGGCATAAAGTATACTCAAATTATTGATTTTGTACTTCGAATTGTACGTTTGTCAGCCCCTTCTTATCTGTCTGTTTTTGCTCAAACCTGCTTTTGGAACATATTGGTTAAGATCAAGTTGAAAACGGTGCGTTAGTTTACTTGTTTACACATGAAATAAATGAAGTACGTGGACTTGAATTGTAAACAGATCATGCTCTCTGTAAAGCACACTTCCATATTATTATTTAAACTTATCTGCTATATACATTTGCTTCACTTATATTATACAACGTCATGTATAATTATGTATTTGGCATTAAAATCAAGTGAGTCACCTTTTGCAGCATAGGTAGTTAATGAATTGTACCTGACATGACTGGTGTCCTCCACACGATCTCTTGGACGCCTTGTAATTGTTGGATCGGTCAGAACCGCAGTCATAACAGATGCAGTACCAACAGCGTAAACCACAAACCCCTGATTTATGGAAACGATGTTAGACACATACTTTCCGCCATACCCGTAAATGCGATCTCTGTATTTTAGCATACAATAAATCAAATGTTGTTCTTTATTTGTTGACATAGGATGCTACTAAATACTAAGTGTGAAATCAGCTATATGCCCTCAATTGTCTATCAAATACTTTTTTGCGATAGCAATACACAATTGGTCGTTACGATACAATGGTACATGTTAAATTAAATATATAAATTACAATTAAATTATGAAATGAATGTCAGATAAATATATAATATAATTATATTTTAACATTGATAAAACTTAAATACAATTACGTATAAAAAAGGTTAAACTATAGTGAATGCTTATATTTCTTAATTAATTCTTAAATAAATGCACTTACCAAAATATTATCCATAGTGGTATTGTTCATTTCATGTTTAATTCATGATATAAAATGATATTATAATTGGTTCACATATGTGTTAACTGACTTACGTAATAAAAACAAACATTCGTCATTGGGATAACCTATATTGTGTTCGATTGCTGTCTAATTCTCAGTTATTTCCATGAAATAGTTCTCCTTACCACCCATAAAGGCATCACAACCACCACAAGATTAATTGGTGACAATTTCATTATAAACCGCCATTGATTTCGGTGCATGTGAAATCTTAGTAGCACGTATTGACAGTGGTATTTAGAGATACAACATTTGTCTCTGCTGCTTTGACAGCCGTCAATCCATGATGCCTGCAGCGAAAGAGAATGAAACAAAGTTATGATAAACATCTGCCTGAACATAACTCATAGCATAAAAGTGAATGCAATTGGATTTTCTTATACAAATAGTTTGTTTTCATTACAAATCATTTATAGAGAAGAGTTCAAGTAAGCTACTATGTCTGTTAGCGACTGTATTGCCGGTTTAAGATGTTTCGTGATAATGTGATTGTCAATAATTGAATCTGTTGTCCACAAGACCTTTGTCGCAGCGACATTTGCTAAAGAAAGTTGTTAGCAGTAAGAAACTATATCTGCTTCATGAGTCGAAAAAGTGTAACAAGTCCTTTGCTTAAGGCAGGAAACCAGCTACCAAACAACTATACACGAAAGAAAATACGAAATAAATGCAAACGTAAATTGTCAAAACTGACGTTGCCTCTTGCAAAAAGTAGTAAAGACGCTCAAACATCACACTTAAACCAAAATTTATAACGTTGAAGACGATTGTAAATACATAGTGCCTTCTTAGGTAGTAAAAATGTAACATTTCATTAAATAACTACTTAAAAATTCAGTGGTTATAACCAGGGCACCATAATTTCAACATTATTGATTTTGACTATCAAAGGTCATTTAAAGTTGTTCTTGCGATCTATGACGTTACATTTTTAGTTTGTCTCAAACATATCTATCTCAAGTTAATGTCCCATGATGTCTAAATACCCCCTACATCGGACATAATTTTATTTGTGTGACAATAAATAAAAGTATAGAAGCATTTAATAGTATTATGGAAGTGATCCATTAGAGAACACATTAAGACAAACGCTACAATAAAATAAAAAAGACTATCGAAAAGTACATGCAGGACGCGCAAAACTGTTTTAATAATAGAAGACACTTGAACAAGTATGTACACTTAAAACCAATCAATGATTTTGACAAAATTTGTTAAATTTATTTCATATAAAATGTTCTAATACTGATTACGCACTTGTTTTAAATATGCATGTTTTAACTTTGAATGTATTTACTAATGTTGTCAATGGCATAAACGATGAATAATGGATATATGGTTATTCAGATGTTATTCAGAAATATGTATAATTACGATGTATATGAAACAACTTGTATCGTTATGTCTTTGTCTCTGGTATGCCGAATATAAGTAGTTAAATAAACGATTTTTGAAACACAAATAATTATGTAGACGATTTCTCACTTGTTATATTTAAAAAATTGGCCTATGTCAAATACAATCCTCAGAAATCAAGTGCATCAGTACTCTTCCTTTATAACATAAATTGTCATAAGCTTGACTGAATCTCCTGCTAATAATTTCATTTTTTGAGAATCGATAAAACTTCCTTTGTTCTAAGAAATCTCTCGCGCTAAAGGCATTTTATCAGCTAACCGCAGCTATAAATGTCATCTATATCACACTGCATCCTAAGAAGATGCGCTATCGTTTGAACATATTAAATCTTGCAGAGCATTATTCTTCTTCCATACTCGACACTGTAATATATTTTTCATTACAACTGTATTATCAACTCATACAAATTTCACCATATCCAAGTGACTTTTGTACCTCAGAAAACAAACGAACAATAGCATCTGTTCAATGACGGCTTTGAGCTCGTTTAAAAAAACACTAGCCATGCAATGGTGACGTTGATGGATATAGATACAAACCAAAAGAATATTGATATCCAATACAGATGTTACTGCCAATGCTCTGTAAAGGCATTGCTAGAGTAGAATCTGTGGGGAAAATGATTTAAACGTTCACCACATACTACAACAGATGTTCCGTTACTTATGGCAGACGCTACTCAATAGTGTATATCGATGGCTCAGCGAAAAACTATTCTATATAACTATATAACTGTATAGTTTTGCGCTGACCCATCGATATGTTGCATTGCACTTTTCAAAGCACTGACCCCAGTTTTAATCATTGTTTTGGTATGTCTGTTTTATCTGTTGAATACCTAAGTGTATTTGCAGTTGGTCATTTCTACAAATGAGGCGTGTCGTGTAAAAACCGGGCTTAACGCATAGTCATAAAGTGTTGTCTCGGATTAGCCTGTGCAGTCCGCACAGGCTAATCCGGGACGAAACTTTCGGCTTTGATGGTATTTTCTGTTTCAAAGACGTCTCTTCTAAACAAAAACCCACTGCAGGCGGAAAGTGCCGTCCTGGCTGAGCCTGTGCGGACTGCGCAGGCTGATCCGGGACGACACTTTACGCACATGCATTAAGCCCGGTTTTCCCACTACATGCCTCATTTTTGATGCAGCTGGAATTTCACATTTCTAATCGACATTATATTAAGCGTCAATGTGTAGTGATATCAAAATAGTTAAATATGTTAATTATCAGAATATCTCATTTTTTATGAATTGCAATATTTATATGTTTAGACACGCGCCGTACACGAAAAGGTTTACCGTTTTCCTTTTATATAAGTATTACATTATTGTCTTTTAATTTGGTAACACACCATAAATAATTAAATAAAATTATAATTAATAATTCTTTTTCGATTTATCATTGTTTATTGGCCAGTAAACAACGATTTGGTGTTCTGATGCGTAGGCATTAAACCAGTTAAATAGCCACGCATCAGAACGACAAAGGGTTGTGTATTGGCCGACAAACAACGATAATGCGAAAATTATTTCGATTCTAACAGGATTTGAGAAATATTTTTGCAAATGTAATGAAAACTATATTTTACTATGCTCCACTCGGAATCGGGACTACCTTTTGCGTTGTTTATTGAGTAGTTTAACAACGATACTTGGGTTATTTGAATATAGAAAAATTAGCGAGTAGAATTAATCGATTTAGAATTGTGGTTCGATTGCAATTATTTTTTCTTCATTAAATTACATTTCGGTTATCACGAACTCGTAATTGAAAAGAAGCGACATGTTACAATTATAGACACGATTTGAAGAAGCCAATTTCGTTGAGACTTTTGTCCCGTAATTTCCATGCAGGAAGGAAACGTTTAGATGAAAAGATGAAATGTTGTTAGAAGTAATACCAATAATTTCTAAGACCACTTTGGATGTTGATTTCAAGCATTTTTCAGTCAATTAACAAACCAAATGCATTTTAATTTACATCTTATGGGATATTTTATCACAATCACAATTCGTTCTTCGATAAAACGAGCATTTATAAATGTATATATATTTTTTGTATGTTTTTTTTCTTCTTATTATTGCTAAAAGAATATCAAATTTATCTTCATATCTTTTCAAGATATTGTTTCAGCATTGTTATCTTAATACTAGTTGACATCAATATGTAAATGTCTTAAAAATATATGCGATTGTTGTGTATTTCGTATTAACTGTTCATTCAAAGATCAGCCTTAACACCATTTAACAGCTGCTAGATTTTTCCAACATTAAAATAAAATATTGATACATAGATACTTGGTTTAAGATAAAGCAAATACCACGGCCTGATAAGTATTGATGTAAATTTATTTTGCAAGAAATAAAAACATGATGGTAAGATCTTTTTTTTAGAAAACACTAAAGCAAAAAAAACTTGTAAAATGATGAAATTGTCAAACCATATAAAATGGTATAATACAGTTGTTTGCCTATACAAACAAACCAATACACGAAATGACAATAAATGCATTTTCAAGTAATGCTCCGCAAATGACAGTCAAGCGGACGTACGGGCATTTTGACGTAATGAAATGCCCTCCACTGGCATACAAATGCAAAACTATAATTTTAGGCCATTGTTAAACACAGTTCTACTATGTTCACCGTAACAACTAGTTAATTCATAAATTATAGGCGCCGAGTTATTTAGCACAACAAAAAGTATGTTCTTCTGTCCTAATTACACGTTGATATACGACCTTGTCTGCATATTAAATAACCAGACCAAATGAGTTGCAGACTGATTGACAATTCGGTGAAGGATAACCGACAACAAATTTTCTGAGTACATGCATTAGATTTTCATCCAATGCGCTAAATGAAGTCCCACTGACGTCGACTTGTCTAGTACACGAACACATATCACACAAAGATTAACGTTTTTGCTAGTATAATTTGAATTTAAATCAAGTTTCTAAATATACTTATTAACATTCATTTAGAAGACAGTTTGCAAAGGTGTGTTTAGACTGGAAAATTGCCTTGGTTTGTAGTATGTTTGCGCTTGAACTGGCAACAAATCAGTAACACAACCATTCCAAATAACGTAATATTTGTCTATGAAGCATAACCGTTCTTGACACAATTACGTGCTGAACTAGGACTGACAACAATTGTTGGCAGTTCAAGGTTGTAATTGACAATGCAACCAAGCAAGATCAACATTGTTCCGACAATATCCAGACAGCCCGTTTGCTAGTGTAGTCTTAAACCAATACGAAAATGTATTTATTGCGTCTTTATTAAAGCTAACAGAGGTTATTCATGCTGCATAGACAAATATTACGCGATGAGTTAAGGCTGAACTAGATTTTTTTTTTATAGACAATGCAACCAGGTAAGATCAACATTGTTCAGACAATATCAAGACAGCCCATTTGCTAGCGTAGTCTTGAGCCAATACGAAAATGTAATTATTGCGTCTTTATTTAAGCTAACAGAGGTTATGTATTTTGAGAATCATATTAATTCAGTTGACAAAAGTTATCAACGGGCATTG
The DNA here is from genome assembly GCA_027627225.1 of Congeria kusceri. Lineage (NCBI taxonomy): Eukaryota > Metazoa > Mollusca > Bivalvia > Myida > Dreissenidae > Congeria > Congeria kusceri. The sequence goes on from CM051038.1 coordinate 15,387,255, forward strand.
TTTCAATTGTTACAGTTGCGGATGATTTCATGATTTGTTAATGAAATGGTATCATGGAAGAATTTGTAAAGGCAAAATCTATACACCATTAGTTTTTGCTTTCGAGATATTTGTATTTTCACTATTGCTGTATGGTATAGAATAGCAAAGAAAAAAGCGACTATGTGATTAAATAAGCATCAGTTAAAATCATGTGATAAACATATACAAAATCGTTTATGCAACTTAAACATCAGTTATTAAATTGTACTACGGTGTAAAGTTATTTTCAGCTACTCACAGAGTACGCATGTGTACAGAAATGGAATATAGGATATTATTAGTTACACTGTTAGTAACTGAGGGTGTTAATCCCACACACCCTCAGTTACTAACAGTGTAACGAATATATCTCACCGACTGGTTTCTTTTCATTGATACCACTTGAAAATTAACGAAAAAATAACTAACAAAATAACTCGAAACACACACAATGACGTCACGAAAATAAACAAACTGACGTCATTAGACTGCGTCATTAGCCTTCTGTAGGGAATTAAAACATATCCGTGTGGTATGGAAAATACTCCATGGTCATGTGACCGCTCTTAGCCGGTCGGATCGCGTTATTTATGTAGGAGGTGAGATACACTGTTTAACAGTCCTTTCCCCAAACCAAAGTCCGTGCATATGGCATTAATGCCTCCTACAGTTAGGTGAATTGTTTTCAACTAGATCTATTTATACAAAATAGAAGAAAACTTACACACTGAGTTCGCTAAAGGCTCTTTAACTATCTGTAATAAAAATTGCTGTCGAAATGAATATTTCCTAAAAACAATCGGACAGATATCAGGAAGAATACGACAGAATGATACAGACTGACAACTGGCATATTAATGGAGGTTAACTATCCAGATGTATTTTGAACGACATGAAATTTGCATAAGAAACGTCTTCTTATGACCTATTTAGATCCATTGCAACAGTTGTGAATATTGCTGAATGATGCCTTACTTTATGGGTATTATAGAGATCCATTTCATGATTGTTTTAGATAGCGTTGAATGGGTTAAAGTCAAACGAACATCAAAAAAAATAATATTTTGTAAACAGTTCCTGTAAAGTTAAGTCTGCATATTACATAATGAGTAATTTAATATGCACGAACTTTTGCCGTTATATCCTGTTCTCTAGAATAACATCTAAATAGTTAAACAAGCAATTGATTGTAACATAAAACGTTGTGTGCATTATTTTACACCTGTTCCATTTCCGGTATATGAAGTTATTCAATGCACTGTTCCACAACACTCTTCACTCGATCAAGTTTCAACGTGTGCTTCAAAGGAGAAAAAGCACATCATCCAACCACATCCAATATACTTTTAACTCAAGTCATAAATGAACAATATTTGTATTGGTTCTATAAGGACTGTCTATGCGTTTCCAATAAAACTGTTGTGCTTCTATCAACAAATGTTATAATAGCACAGTAGCGCTTAGTAACGACAATATACATGTTATATGTTTTATGGCATTTACTAAAATATGTATTTCTATTTGTTTTATATCAAGCATATGCTACTCAAGTCACTCATCAAGTAGTATTGTTCGGTTACAATTTATTAGCTTCAGTTAAGTGCATCGAGGTTCTCGCGTCATCGTAGTGGAAAAGATGGGATATGTGACAATTATCGTCACAATTTGAGAGAAAAACCAATTTCAGTGAGGCTTTTATCGAGTTGCGTAATTTGACAGGCAGGAAACATTTATTGCCGAAAATTGCATGTTGAAATCTATAATTTATTGCAACACTCGCGGAATAATATTGAAGAGGTTGGAACAAAGTGGAAAATATTTCAATCAATTAACAAAGCAATATAACATGTAATTTATATATATATTCATACGTGTATGTGTTATGTGCTACTTTAGGGATTTAAAAACTTAATCACAGTTTCACTCACACATATATTTAATGTTGTTCCCTAAGTTTTGTTGTTCTTGTTTCTTACAAAATATTAATTTCCATTGATATTGCTTCAGCCTTGATGAAGTAGTGTATATATCATTACAGTGCTTACCTAAAGATAGTATTAAAAGTTTAAACACACCGTGGCTATATTTAGAGTCACAGACAATTATTTTCCATTACTAAAATAAATAAGCCATTAATAATATGTCATTTGCTAAAGACTTCCAGAAGCACGATAAGAAATGCGGCAGTTTAGATATTGTCAATCTTGATCTTACTTGGTCAATAAACATCCTTCAGTAGATGTCTATTCTAAATTCGCACGAACTTGCGTCAAGAACTGTTATGTCATTTGACAAAAATAATCAACATAACGAGATTCATTTACTGTTACAGAAGATTTCATCGTTTTTTATGCAAAGCTATTATTGAAGATTGTGAAAATGCCAAAACATAATATGTTAGTTTTTGATTTCGTGATGTCTCCTATTCCACTACTTGTATTATTTAAATTGCAAATTAAAACAACGGCTACGGAATTGAACACCATCCATCATCAATTTAAATCATTTGATAGAAAATTAAACCGAAGTAGATCAGGGGTAATCAATATCCACTCTCTATTATCAATCCCTTCATGAAGTCATTTAGGTTTCTTTAATTCGATCGTAAAGTTTAATCTCGTCACAATTATGTTACTATGTACACAGTTCCCCTAACTGATTGCATATCTCATCCTGATACGAGCAGAGTTTTTATATGTGATATAATACACACAATACGAATCATAATCGCAACATCCAATGACCATTTACAACATGTAAAAGCATTCTACACGTATTTTCATGTACATGTTTTTGACATGCAATCAGCTGAATGTCCGCCTGTCCTTATTAAAAGCGTATATACGATCTTGTCTGCATATTAAGTTACCAGTACAAATGAGTTGCAGACAGATTGACGTCTGTAGTAGATACTACATCTTTAATGAAGAATAACCTTCAACGTTTTTCTAGATTATTTATTTTACATCCACTGTATCATTTGCATTAATCACTGACGTCAAAATGTTCAGTAAACTAAATCCTTTACATGATTCATTAACGACCTCAATTAACTTCAGTTTTGTGATATATATTAAGAAACTGAGTGATATTAAAAACAGTAATCTATAGTCTGTTTACTTGTTTGATGTTTTGTTCAATCACTGTTCAGAGCATAAGTGTTATGAACAAGTTATTATTTTTGCACATAGTTTTCAAATTCATTATAAAATCAGATGACACATTTAAAGATTATTGACCATTGGATTCTGTGTTTGTAGTACATATCAAATGGAAACTTTGAGTTTTTATAGTAATTGTTGACTGAATTGTTTCTTAAATTGTCGCTTGTTGATTGTAAACACAAAAATGATTTATTAAGTTATTAAGAAAACGCGCATGTATAAAAGATAATTGTCATTCTACCCCATCTACGGAAAAACTTATTTCTGCACTGAGTTGGTAAATGTTATTTTTGGCATTCTTAAAGTTAGAAATCACGTTTTAACAATACAATATTCAATATCTTGTTAAGTTTGTAAATTTCCAGAGGTATAACATATATCAGTAACAGTACATACAGAGGTCTTCATGGTATAGTGGAAATGGTGTCCGCCTTTCAACCGGGAGATCCCGGGATCGATCCCCACTCATGGATCATCAGGATCTTTCCAAAGACACTAAGTACTGGTTGTTCGCAGGAAACGGACTCGAGAGTGTCTCTATAAGCCTAAAGCTTTCGATGAAATCGAGCTAAAATAAATAGGTTTAAACTAGACTAACAGTACAAACAACAGATCAGTCTGCAACTTGTTTACTTTTAGATTTAACATTTAATACAAAATTATTTTATTATATGTTTCTTATAGGCCAAATAATGATAAAACACTGTTTTACAACTAACCACATTTGGTAATTATTATATATGGGCATTTCAATATAGTATAAGACAATAAAATAGATTATTGTAAATTCTAGAAACCTGGAAAATAACAAAAAGTTAAGGGATTTTTTTCTTCTGTTATATATGATAGAAACATGCTTTTAAATGCATGGAAACGGTAACCAGTATACCAATATACATAGAGAAAGCCACACTCTCTTCAGCAAGGCAGGCTATATTTTTTTCTAGTAACTAGCAATCATTTAGAACATATACGACATTCTAATATAGAAGCAATCTAAATATCTGACAATTCAGTTATAACATACTTACATCTGTGTCAAGTAACCCAGGAAAGGACTGTGGAAGTTCAATAACGCTTAACTATAGGATAAAGAATATTTAAAGAGCAAACAACAAAATATAGAAGAAATTGAAAAAAATATTGTTTCACTGAATACTATTGATGACAAAATTAATAAAGTTTTCCTAAACAAGGAATCGTCACCTGCATACCAAAAGATAAAACATCAAAACGTTGCCTTAAAAAATAGATCTTTAACACTTTTAAATGCTGTATATAAGACACCCTTAGGTGCAATTGCCACAAATTAAAAACACTACTTGGCATATTAATTTCCAGAGATCAGACTGGCTTTACAAAGGAAAGGTACGTGCGTATATGCGATATTTTTAAATATACAGATGATAACAAATTATACCGACTTTTAATTACTTAATCCTTTGAAAAGGCCTTTGATACATTCACGTGTATTTTCATTAAGAAAACTTCAATGTACTTTCAATTTAGAAATATGTTCAAATATGGATCTCTCTTTTCGTATACATCACCATGACAATTAAATGGGTTTCAACCAGATTTCATTAAAATAAAAAGAAAAGGTGACCCAATCTGTTTTTTTTTTTTTTTATATATTATATGGGGAAATTTTAGCAATTAAAAAAAGCAACTCCAACACAAACAAATTAAAGAAATTAACATTGAAAATGTGGAATACAACTCTTTCCGAATTTGCAGATGACACGTCTTTATTATTAGATGAAACATAATTTCACTTCATGCTGCACTTGATTTACAACATATTTTTTGTCATTGGACTTAAAATAAAATATGAAAAAAATAAATATTTGGATTGGTTTCAAGAAATACAGTGCACACCAAATTAAAACTAAGTAAACATTAGTGTGGGGCACAACAAATCTTAAAGTTTTAGGCATTATATTTGATATAAATTTGGAAAAAATGATTGACCTCCATTTATCGAGTATGTTGACCAATTTACAAAGCATTTTCTATTTAGAAAAAAAGAGGAACATTTTACCATTAGGAAAAATAACAATAGTAAAATTGTCGCTACTCCCCCAATTTACACATTTATTAATTGCTCTCCCTAGTCTAGATCTAATTGTAGTAAAATAAATACATAATTGTTTTTATAACTTCATCTGGTATGGACAAATTTAAAAACAACATTCTCATCAAATCTTATGAAGAAGGAAGACTTAATATTATTGATACGAAACTGACCTGGATATAAAGAAAACTATATTATGTACAGGTAAATGTTTTCATCTAGAGTATAATTAGACTATGTATTGAATATGTATTATTATTAAATTTGGTTTTAATTGCATAAATTTATGAAAAAAATATGTATGAGAGAGGAATACGATTTGTAAGAGAAATGTATTTCTGGAAGGTTTAAGACTAAACAAGACATGGAAAATTGTATTTGTAAAAACGTGATTTTTTTATTTTACGAACGGCTTAAAAGAACTCTGTCAGAATTATTAAAAACGCTGGTGTTGATTCGGTAAATAAACCAAATATTAACCGTGTTTTCATTTATTAATAATTAATTATATATTGTATTTAAATGAGATTGTTTCATGTAAAAGCAGAATAAATAAGTATATAACAAATTTATCGATAAAAAAGAAAAGCCTTCTCTTCAAATCAAATTGAATGGAACTTAATATTGATTGAAAGTATGCATATAGTTTTTGTTTTAATATCCAGAAATATATATTTACAATGGTTCGCAGACTAGAATTAAAAAAAGAAGTTTAGAAACTAAATCTCTGTTACATAAAATGAACATTGTTAATGATAACACATGTACAATATGAAAGACAAAAAACTTAAACACATCTTTTCTGGGAAAGTTCATATATCCGATCAATTGTTAACCTTGTTAAAATTTGAGGAATGTAAATCATATAGTCTTGCCTACACTTGCTTGTCAAAGCAGACTTCTTGGAATTTGTAATGAAACAAAAGAACTATAATAACATTCTATTTCTAGAAATTAAAAGGTTTATTTTACTGTGTAAAAAATCGTGTAAAATTCCGACCATTGCAGGGCTTAAAGGGACTATGTCCACGAAAAATTGGCTTCCTTTTGCACTATAAATTATATAACTTGATAGAAATGCGCTTTACTAAGACATATGCATTAAATAAATAAAAATAATATAATACACAATAAGATATTTGATAAAAACAAAGAAGCATGAAAGCCTAAAAAAATTAAATCTCCAAGCCGGTATCGAACTCACTACTTAGGAGCCATGTGAAGAAATGACAGTAGACAGCGCTTTAACCAAATGCGCTATCACGCTCTGCAAGGAGTCATTTGTAAACTATGGTTATACAAAATGCTCATAATTCTGACCTCAAATATAAACAAGAAAAGGGCCAAACAAACACAATCCTTATTATACATTGATTTTTATTTCAGAATGCGTACACTCTTTCTCCATTACATATACCATGTTTTTAACTTTATTATATGCCAGTATTAATATCTAAATTTCAGACCTTTTTTTAAAGAAATTACCCCTTTGAGGCCCTTTTTGATGACATAGTCCTATTACGAAAAGTCTACAATTAGCATGGGAAATGAAAAACAGACGAAATGCCTAGACAATGAATTCCCAAATCGATCAGTTGTAAGATTATAGACAATGAATTAAATTCGTGATGTTTTCAATGTTCAATTCGTGAGTGATGTTTATCAATTCGCGCCTTGGCAGAAGTCGTATACTAGTACATGTATGTATATTTTGCAGTTCCTTATGCATATGTTTTGTTCTTATTATTTCTGACAAAAGATCAATTTTCCTGGATATTGTATCAACATAGACTAGGTAGTGTATATATCATTCAAGTGTTTGTTAAAACAAATTTAAAAACTTTACTGGCAATTGTAAGATCCTGACGGGATTATTTTCCATTCAGTTATTGGCAGGCATCACAGGCATCACAGCATTCATGGCCGTTTGCTATTGTGCGAATCAGCTTAACGACTATACATAACCTATATATTACAACATATCGATAATCATATCGTTTAAATGCCAATGTTGTCGTTAATAAGGTTTGACATTTATATAAGATGTTAAGTTCCTAAAACACGTCGCAATTTAACGAATTGCGCACATATATACACCTCACATATACATATTGTAGTTCCTAAAGGTTCGTTTCTGTGCCTTATTGATGTTTTACAAACTGAAGCACTTCACTGGAGAGTGCTAGAACGTTATATGATTATTTTCCATTCAGTTCGCATCACATGCGTCTTAATAGGCATTACATTTCGCTATTTCTGTAAAACAGGTTTAAGACTAACCAGAAACAATATGTTTATACTCAATTTATTTAGGCATGATTGAAAATGTAAGAAATCATACTGATCTTAAAGCGGCTTAACATGCGTATATGAACCGGATTTGAAACCGTCTTCTTTGTCCCTCTGACGCGAGTGTGTATTTTGTATTCTGCATTCATTCTTCACTCGACCACAACATCAAAGAGCAGCTGCCAGAAATAAATTGGATTGTACAGAGTAATAATTTGATATTGAGATTCAGACACATTTAAGACATGAAATATACCAGGGCCTAAGAAGCATTGATTGTAATTCATTTTGCTAGAAATTACAACATGCTGAAAATGTTTTTTCTGATCGTGTAAAAAAGTGAACCAAAAAGCAAACAAAAAGTATTTAATGTTTAAAATGCCAATTATATAAAATAAATGTAACACATCTGTTAGCTTATTAATATAAATCAGCTATAAAAGGATGTCGTATTTGCTGAAGAATACACAAATCGCGATCAGTCTGGATATTGTCAGAACTATATTTATCTTAATTGGTTGCATTGTCTATAAGAAATTGCAAACACTTCATGTCGATTCTAGTTCATCACCAAATTGTGTCTAGAACCTTTATTACGTCATTTGACTCAAAATATGAAGAGAAAACAATACATTGAACGTTATAGAATATTACATATTTGTATATGAAATGTATTTATGGAAGAATATGAACTTTAATCTATGCATTCTTGCGTTCGTTATATCTCCCTTTTCGCTCATTATGTATTATATGAATTTGCAATTCAGTAACATGACCAGGGAGGAATCGAACATTATCGGTCATATTGATTGAGCAAGACAATAATTACATTTTGAGACCCAGATATCATGTTTACGAGAAACCAGATACCACGGCATGAAAAATACTGCTTTTAATTCATTTTGCAAGAAAAAAAAAAGACAGTAAGGACTTTTTCTGCTTGTGAAAAGTGAAAATTAAACACTTATTACAAACACGTGTAATGTTTGCATTGTCAATTACATAAAAAAAATGTAACCCATATGATGGCTAATATAAATAAGCCATAAATAAGATGTAGTAAAACTAACCAAATTCGCAATAAGAATGGCGGCAGTCTGAAAATTGTCCATACAATGTTGATATTTGCAGGAATTGCCAGTCAAAAACGAATCTGCAAAGAAATGATGTCTGTTCTAGTCAGCACGCAATTGTATCAAGAACTGTTATGTCATTTGACAAATTAAAATGATCTACACGAAGAATTACATTTAAAGTTACAGGTGAGTTCATCATTTTCATTAAATGCTGCTAAAGAGAGAGAGTTTCACAGTTTGGGGGTGGATAAATATTTGTATAAAAATGGGATTTTAAAACAGAAATTTGTAGAATCTATCGACACTGTTTGTGTATATATAGGATCTGACACGAGTTGTCATTTCATACCATAATTTATTAAACGACTTCAGGAAATTTGTTAGTAAGCGAGCCTTTGGCGAGCTACCTAACGAATTTCCTGGACGAGTTTAATTAATTTATGGTATGAATTGACAAGGAGTGTCAGATCTTTTTTATCACATGCTTTTAAACGAAATAAAACCCTTCTAATTTTACCAAAATAAGTTGGTAAATTCTCAAAGTTGTGTACTGACGTGACGTCATTTCATGTAGACGACGTCATTTCACCAAAATAGCGTCATGCGATTGGTCAGTAAAAGAATACGTAGCCAATGAAAACGCTTATAATATTATCGTACACATGTGTAAGATAGAAATATTCGTAATGGTTGTATTACACGGGAAACAAGGTATACTGATAATATACTGTATTGCATGTGAAACATCATTATTTTGATATTTACTCCGCTATTTGGTGTAAAAACCTACTAGGGTGTTTCTACCAGGTAGCAAAGTTTTCTCGAAAAAAAAAGATATAATCGTCAAAAGTTTAACTTTGCACAAAGAATGCGCTTTTCAAATCTTGAAATATGAACAATAAATTTGTTATACAACAAGAAAAAGTCAAAAACTGTGAAACTGCACCTTCAAGGATGTATATGAAAATGCCAAACTGATCATCATCTTGCGTTCGTGATGTCTCTTTTTCTGCTTGTGTTGTTTTACAAAGAGAAAGGGCGACTTTGTGACCGAACAATCATCAGTTAATATCTTAATTGATAAAACAAAAGCAAAACCATCAATGTAATTGAAAAATTAATAATCATTATTTATTTCAATCTACAACTATTTTCAGTTTATTCACAATTTACACATGTGTATGTGTGTAGAATTGGCATATCCGATATATGCATGTAACACATCACAATTTTGAATAACTGTAGCATTCAAGGATGGACATAAATTAATTGTATCTCATTGTACTGTACACACTTTCATTTAAATTTGAAATATTTCAAAATAGTGAACAATCTTACATAATTACAATTATAGAAATTACAATCGTATCTTCAACCCACAACGCATGCATTTGTTTCCTTTATGACATGAAGTGGCAGGAGACTCAACAATTATTATAAGAAACACGATTCATTAATTCAGGGTGGTATTCACAAAGCATCTTAAGTTAAATGTTATCGTTATCATTGAATCTGCAAACTTCCTTAACTGCATGATTCCATATAGAAATATGTTAGTACTTAGTTACAGGTTAAAATCACATCGGTATTAAAATGTAATTTGATGAATATCAACAACATACGCACGTGTTCATTTTGTAACGAAAGACAATACATTCAAATTGTTCACTTACGTGAAAATATTTGAGAAATAAGTTAAGATGCTTTGAGAATGCGATCCCAGATCACATTTGAAGGTATTAATGTCACTGACCTAGTTGACACTCAAACCTAAGCCATAAGGTTGATCAGTGGCATTGCTTTATGACAGAGATTTAGCCATATGCCATATTTAGCCATCTATGTACATAGCTGTGTATTTTATATTATTTCACCACCACAATAGCTATTTGCATAATGGCTCAGTTGGATGCACATGTTCTAGAAAGTTTATACACGTAGCATATTTATATCCACTAACCCAAAACCATAGGTACATTTAGTTCATTTTCAAAATCAACACCGAAATTTAAACGAAACAGGAGTTCAGTTCATAGCATAGTGAGCAAACGTAACCAAACCCTTCAAAGAGAGTGTTCATAGTTATTGTCATTATATCGTTATTGCGATGTTCTTTAATGTTCAGTGTTAATATGCATATTCATTATATTGCCACTTGATAATTGTTGTTGTCATTGACAAATGTGAATTCACTCAAAGCAAATATGTTTATGGCATTAAGACAAATCTGTACCATAAATCATACGTTTGTTTTGTTATTTTTTCATAAAACGGCATATGTAATTGTGCATGTCCACAACAGTAATATGCTATTCATCGTCGCACTCAGTAATGACGACATTTTAACAACGCTTTGCGCTGAGTTACATAAATGGTTGTCACTGCAACAATCCTTGCGTACACAACCGCGTGACGTATGCAGTTGATGCGTACAATTCACGAAGTCGTCACGTGACTTGCATTTCGCGGCACATCCTCTTACTGTGGAAGAACGTAGAAAGTTGCCGTTTTCCGTTTCTTCTATCATCTCGAAGTACACTTTCTGAAAATACCAGAAAATAACATTATTCAAAACTTGGTCACATGGGAATATTTTCAAAAGTCTAAAGAAGCAAAATATAGTAAATATAAAAAATCTTATTAACTACAAACATCTAGTAGTACGCTATATAATTAATAAGAAGCTTGAACGGTAGGTTTGGAAAAAATAATCAATAAGTTAAAGAAAATATATGCATGCATGCATATATAAGTACAATAAATTGCACCCAGTGCATGTTTCAAATCATGGTTGACAGAGTAAATGATTGCTAAACATGGTCTTCATATGAAAGGCAAAGTACATTGTGTACAAAACTTTGTTTTAAGGACGTAGATGTAACAAAACATTAACTTTGATTGTTCGTCAAAAATACAGAACTTCTTTGGTTGTTTAGGAGCATACTTGTTTCAGTTAAATGCATGGAACGACATTCCCACGAAGTAATTATTGCAGCAACCAAAATTCCATGGTTACATTTTGTGTTGTTTTTTTCTACTAGCTTGGAAAGACGCAAAAATAATGATCTAGCACATGTTAACTTGATAAACTTCAAAACACAAATTCCAAACTGGCGATACAAAAACACAATCGAAACAGACGAACCACCATTTGCAGCAAGTGAGTGTAATAATATAATTGTACCTGACATGACTGGTGTACTCCACACGATCTCTTAGACGCCTTGAAATTAATGGATGGGTCAGAACCGCAGTCATCAGATATGCAGTGCCAACAGCGTAAACAAACAACCCCTGATTTATAGAGAGACAATGACACATTAAATATAGCTCTACTCCCTGCCTTATCCCCTGACAATAAAAATATCATTGAAGAACATTTAGGGTGTAATTTGCCGTCTTTATATCCCGATATATTTGTACACAGTTTACCAATTAAGTTTATAATTATGTAAACCGCGTTTTGTTTCACAACGAATGTTACATATTGATATAACATTTGGGTACCCACAAACCGGTTTAAACCACCAATGCTGTGCATTGACCGTTCCAATGCGGTGACCCCAGTTTTATTCATTTGTGTTTGTGTTTATTAAGTGTTTTTGTATTGTACCGCGTTGTTTTGGCAATTAGTCACTTGCCATAAATAAATGACCTCGTGCTGATAATAAGAGTTCTCTCCTGTTGTCGCAGCTGGAGTTTCACTTTGTTGATAATTGAAAACAAGAAGGTACCAACTGCTTTTGATGTCAATGGCAGTTGGTACCTTTTGGTTTTCAACCCTCGATATGATCGTCCTAAAATCGTTTGTACATGTATTGTTCTGGAATTTAATTGTATCGCCATTTAAAGATTAATACAATATAATAATAATAATAAAGTTGGTATAATTAACTGTGCACAAAAAAGTTTGGTTTACTTCAAAACAGGAAGCATTCTATTGTGCAGATTTGTTCAACTCGTGTTACAAGATTTGATACATTGATAATACTATTTTTATTGTTTGTATTATTTCAATAGATTGCACAGACAAACCGGTTGCTGGCAACATAATTATATCATTACTAATTTCGTATTGCAAGCAATGAAATAGTCCTCCTTACCACCCATGAAGGCCATCACGACCACCACAAGATTAATTGGTGACAATTTCATTATATTCCGCCATTGATTTCGGTGCATGTGAAATCTTAGTAGCACAACGTCTTGACAGTGGTATTTAGAGAAACAACATTTGTTCCTGCTGATTTGACAGCCGTCAATCCATGATGCCTGCAGCGAAAAAGAATGAAACCAGATATAAATCGCACCACGAAAATGGCCATTACAATATGTGCATGTAAATAACTCACACGAAAAATGTGAATGAAACTTGCAGTTTTTCTCATGTATGCTAGACAATTTTATAATGAAAACCGAAAAAAAAAAAATAAACAAACTTACGATGTACAATTAAACACATGAGGTCATAATATACACGACAATCACAAACAATATTGTGGGATAGATTTACACATTTCTTTTGAACCCTTCTTCCTGTTGAACATGACAATATATGATGATTTACATAACGAAGTTTTATTCGTATCCGCTAGTTAGCTTGTATACCCTTCTTTAGAACATTTGTACAAGATTATTTCGTTATTATATTCATTTGGCATTAAGTTCATAGCTGTGCATTTAAGTTAATAGCTGTGCAGCATGGTTTGGCTAAAATATGTTAACGATACCTTAGAACTAAATACTTAATCGGTAGAAACATAGTGAATCAGCATTTTATTTTTGTATGTGAATGTTTATCATACACTTCTAAAGCAGCCACCGCTACAGATTGGCATGTCATGAAAACATAAAATTTGCTGAAACCTAATATAGATGCGGCATGTGGTGTCTTATTGAGCCTGAGTAATTTGCATTTTATCAAACAGCGTATATTTCCTTTATCATAAACTCTGGTAAAACGTAGTGGGCTTTTTCATTACAAGTCATTTATAAAACAGTTCGTGTAAAATTTGTCGTAGCGACAATTGCAATCGTAAATTAGTATGAAACACCAGCTGGTGCAGTCTTTAAGAAAAATCCTATATAACAAGTCATTTGGCAATTAATTTATTTTTTATAAAGGGTTTACTTTATGAAAATATGCAAACATATTGGATACGTGTATGGTAAGACAATTCTTCCCTCTTAAATACCAAAACGTATTGAGTTGAAAAACATCTTTTGAAAGAAACAACACTGAATTAAACCACATGAAAAACAAGCTTTGATGTCAGCTGCAATTTGACAATAACAAACATATCAGACGGTTTGTTTTGTTTATTTGTGAGTACATTTCGCACTAATATTTTTTGTTTGGAGCACATTGCTTGTTCATGCTTTTGATATGCTTGGGAAAATGACTTTTTCGGAATTGTAAAAAGGTTGGGTGACAGGATGTATAGAAAATATATTTAAAAAAAACAATGGCAATATTCAGTATAAGTTACCAGATGCCTAACAATCCAGTACACAACGATACGTTTTTAAACCAACACACAGATAATATTAAACTGAGACCGCCTTAGGACGTCCATAAAATGCAAATTGCAATAGATGCACACAGACGGCATATTAAGCTTAGAATTAATAGCAATACAGACAAAGGCACAAAAATATTCACCTTTTACTCTTGGCGTAGCATTTTTAATTTAATTTGAAAAATAAAAATGAGAAAAACTTTGTAATGACTAAGTAGTTAGAACGAAAGCAACACTATAAATACATATTGGATTTAGGATTAGTCCATTAAAAGTATTTTATAAAATTGTACATGTTTTTATAATTTGCCATACGAACACCTATATCATAAATGAATTCAGTTAATTACAGAAAGAATAGACGTGGATACAGCAATAATTTAGTCATGTGTTATTTTCAGTTTCCTGATGCCAGTCTTAATATGCATTGGTAATGTATATTGCTGTCGAATTGAGTATTATCTAAGGCAGACATTAGGATGAATACGACAAAGAGATATAAGCTGGCTTTTGTCCTCCGAATTGGTGTTAAATATGCAGATGCATTATGAACGACATGGGGACTTGTATCATTGTATTTATTAGTATTATCGAAAGTTCACGATTTCCAGATTGCATGGAAAGGCAAGAGTAACGTTTATGTTATTGATAAGGTCATGTTAACAGTTCTTTTGACAGTACATGTATGCACAATTTTAAAAATATAGATGTTTTTAGTATTTACGTATACTGAAAACTAATATAAAATATTAAAATATTAAAATGTATAAAATCATATTAAAATATAATATCGTCAAGGTATTTACTGATTAAGATACTCCGTATTGGTATAATAAATAAATAAACATTTAACCAGAAGTGTACACACCAGTAATTGACACATATATAAGATGTTCTTGTTAAACAACATATGTTTGTCCTGTATTCTAATAAATAAATTATACGTAGTAAATAAAATCTTCTTAAAACAACAATCAGTATGTCGAAAATTTCTTACCTGTTATATTTGAAGTATAATGTACTGTTCAAATAAACTCATAGGCTGTTTAATACATTTCTTTTATAATGTAAATAATCATCAGCGCGTCTGAATCCACTGCTATTATTTAATTTCTGGAGAATTGATGAACTTTTTTGATCAAAAAATTTGCCGGTGGTTGGATCACAGCTATTAATTTCATCAAAATAGAAAAATATAACACTACATCCCAAGAAGTAGCGATATCTTTTAAAAAATATTTAAATGTCTACTTCACTATTTTTATTCTATATTTTTCATTATATTACACTGTTTCTTCTTATCCAGCTCTTATTATTTTTTACGTGTGCTCCAATAGAGAAAAACTCACCACTTCCAATAGACCTTTTTTCCTTAGGAAGTTCATGAACACTAGCTTAGATTCAATAAGGGTTGTGTGAGCGTTTAAAAACTAGTTCGCTTTGTTGTAGACCTCATCTCAAGGCAAAGGGATATCCAATACTTGAACTGCCAATGACATAAATAGTGCTGTATCTCTGAGAAAATTATCTATACGTTCACAATATGCTACAACCAATTGTTCAGGCGGCAAAATATTGTAACATGCAACTATACAAAAATGTGGGTTGCATTGGCCGTTTAACGCAGTGAAACGGGTATCGATCATTGTTTTGTTTTATGCCTGAAAATCAGCATCTTGCCTTTCTCTATTGCTGCTGAAAAGGGGTTGATATTTTACACGTATATAAGACATGATAGCATGTGAACCGACACCAATAATGAGATGCATATGTAAACAAACAGAATCGTGACATTGTCCATTAAATTGGTTAGGTATGTGCACTGTGATTATATGCATATGTTTTATACTAACAATTATTTCTAAAAATATATGTCATCGTTTATATTGTTTTTTATTAAATTTATTTAAATTTTCATTTTGTTTAGAACCTATTGTCATTCCATCGATTATATAAATTATGTCCTTTCGCTTTTTATTCATTCGCTGCAGTAATTTTATTGAGGTTATCACGATTTTGTATTTGAAAAGATTAAATATGTGAAAAATTACAATTTTAGTGAAACCAATTTCAGTGCGACTTTTATCAAGTTACGTAATTTATTAAAGTTTGAGAATCAGGAAGGAAATGTTTTTTGCAAAAAAATGCATGTTATTAGAAATAATACCAATTTCTATGAACACTCGTGGATGTCAAGTTCGAGAGATCTAGAAAATGCGGTGCATTTTTTTATTCAGTAGGCAAACTACTTTAATTTGTAACTTATTTTGTATATGCTGTGTCCGCTTTTTAGATTTAACATTCACTTATAACAATTCGTACTTCGACAAATTGTGCACATGTATCGATACATAATTATACTTGCTGTATGTATACTTTTTGTAGTTCATTAAGATTCATTCCTGTTTCTTATCGATTTTACTACAAATGTAAGCACTTCACTGGATAGTATTAGAACATTATAGGATTATTGTCCTTAAAGTCATTGGCAAATATCACATGCGCCTTCATACGCATTATTACATTCAGCTATTTCTGTAAAACAGTTTTAGGACAGACCAGGTACAAAATGTTCATAATCAATTCGTTTAAGCACGATTTAAATTTTAAGAAATGTCGACACAGATCTTAAATTCGGCGTAGTTACCTTTATATGAACCGTATTTGAAACCCTCTTCCTTCTCGCTATGGCGCGATTCTGTAACATTATTCAGTATTCTGTATTCCTTCAACGCTCGACCTCATCCCCAATAAACAGTTGCTTGAAATAAATTGGATTGTACAAACTATAAATTAGATATAAAGACACAGAAACAATGTTTGAAACAGGTACATATAAAAGGATGCCGTATTTGCTGAAGACTACAAAAATCGCGATCATAAAGCCGGCAGTCTGGATATTGTCATTGCAAAATTGATCTTGCATTGCACTGTCAATACTAACCTAGAACTGCCGACAGTTGGTGTTATTCCAGTTCAGCACGCAATTGTGTCAAGAATTGTTAGAATCATATAAAGTCGTTTGACTGAAATTATCAAGAGAACGAGCTACTTATGTAAACGTTACAGAAGATTACATAATTGTCTATGAAATGTACTTATGGAAGAATATGAACATGCCAAAAATATAATCTGTGATTTTTTTCTCTCGTGGTATCTATTTTTCGCTAGTTATGTATTATATGAAATTGCAAATTGTAACAAAGAATAGGGAATTGAACATCATTCATCATCGATCAAAATCATTTAATAGAAACTAAGCGAAAATTCAGAAAGAACTTAATAAATCATTATTTTACTATATTATTAATCCCATCATGAAGATATTTGGGTTTTCTTTAATGGGAGCGTACAGTTTATTCTGGTTATGAATATAATACAGTGTACAGTTCCCTTCATTTATTGCACAATATATATCACATCCGTATAGGAATAACATTTGGTATAGGAGTACTACAGATCCTAGTTGCAACATACGGTGACCATTGAAGGATTTGAAAAATGTGTACACAATTTCATAATTACATGTACTTTCAAGAAATGTACCATTCTGTGACATGCTTACAATAAATATATGTAAACAAATATTCATTGATCCTTCTTCCAAACACAATTACAATTATATGGATCAAGCAAGCAAAGAAAAATGTTTCATTTATAATATGCAGTTGACAGGCACATATATAACATCAACTTCATAGTTATCAGCAATTAAATATTCTTTACAACCGGTCATTTTAAAACGTATTACAGTACACCAAGGCATGTATTATCGTAATTAATGCCACTGACCATGCAGGCACTCGAAGCTAACCCATCAAGGTTGATATCAATGGAAATGTTATATGACAGAGAATTAGCACAAATATACATTACCGTGTATTTTATTTCGTTTTGAGCACCACAGTGGTCATTTGCATAATGACTTTCTGTTGGTACTTGTTCTACAAACATTTCTTCATTTTCGATTACTCTTGTCCATTGAATATATTATTCCTGAACTGACGAGTCAGTGTACATTTCCTTTAATGCTATTTTATTGAAATACATTTCTCTGAAGTTAACATTTTGACGGCAGGAAGTGACGTCATGAGCTAAATTACGAACGCCAAGAAAAATAAATGTACCTTGATCGGAAAACCTTCGCTGAACCGAAGTGG